>VZTJ01003414.1:469247-479284 GCA_013397795.1 Orthonyx spaldingii | reverse complement strand
GGGGTTGGGGTGTGGAGGTGCGGGGGACCCGGGGGGGGGTGCTAGCATGTGGTGGCCCTGCCACCATCACACACCTTGGTCCTCTCTCCATCTCCCCTGTGTCACCACGTACCTCTGGCTCCTCACATCCCCTTCCTCCCCACATCCCCCACTCTTCTCCCTTCCTCCAGCCCTCTCTCCCTCTCTTCTCCCCCACCTCCCTCCTCTCCTTCCCCCTACTCTCCTCCCCACCACCCCCTCCCTGTGCCTCTCAAAGCCACCATAATAGCAGCTTGTTTGGCACTTCACTTGGTCTCAATGAGAAAATTCCCCTCTCTCCCTTTTTTTGCCTTCGTTATTTCCAAACCCTGCAATAGCTCCTTTGCTCAGGGCTGCGGGAAGTGCCCATTTTTCAACATTTTTCTTTGGCTTGTGTTTGTCATCCTCTGAATTACCGCACCGGGGAGTCCAGTCAGCCCGACACCGGGCCCTGCTATTCACGCCTCTCCTGCTCCTTGAGATCATGTAGGGAGAAATTAGTTATTTATTTCGAGCACCACTGCAATGCACTTCCCCACACAAGTGTTTGTTTTGATCCCCCGCTGGAAAAGGAGGCTCCACAGGGAGTGACGGCGCAGAGAGAGCGCTGGGTCCAGTGGGAGACGCGGTGAGGGCCAGGGTGTGGGAAGACCCAGGGATTCCCAGGAAAGCGTGAACATGGAGACCCCCAGCATGGTCCCCATCATGCTGGGCTGCATCTCTGCAAGTCCCGAGAGCTTCCAGGTGATCTTGTCCCATCAGGAAATGTGTCTGTCCATGGTTTTGTCTCTGGGTCAGACATAGCATGGGGAGAAGCATCTGAGGCCGCCTGGCACTGGGGGCTCATCCCACCCCAAGGTGGCCATGACTGCACCAGGCAGTGTGACCCAGGAGTCTCTGCCAAATGCTGAAAGATTGGGCAGATTTTATGCCTGGAGGAAGAAACTCTGTTCTGACACAGCCCACGCCACTGGACACGGTGCCCAGCCCCGTTCAGCACCTGCTGTTCTGCCCACCCTGTCCCACTTGGCAGAGCAGGGCCAGCCCTGCATCAGCAGCCAGCCTTTTGCACAAGGGCAGCACAGACTGGGCAGCACAGACTGGGACAAATTCTCCAGCTCAGAGACAGAAGATGGAGAGGGGAAGGACACTGCCCATCCTTGGAGATTGTGATCTACCTCCTCTCCTCCCTGTGCCGAGGTCAGGAGCCAGCGAGTCCCATGGCCGTGGTGCTGTGGCAGACCAGGCTGGCATCGCTGCGGCTCCATAGGATGCTGCCAGTGCTCCTGAACCCTTCTCCTTATGGAGATGCCACAGCCAGGCACAGGCAGCACTGGCACTGGCACCAGCAGGCTGCAGGAAAGGGGCCCAGGGAGCTGCAGCTTTAAAGAAAGAAGAGGAGCAGCAGGAAGAAGAAAATGCAAAATTGGCCCAGTGGGTAGACCTGCTATTTAAGTGCAGTTGAGAAAGGAGCAGGAGGAATTACAGGAGAAATGATAGTGCCCTGACAGCTGCCATTTCCCACCGCCAGTCTCCCCTAATGGAGTCCTAATGTAGTGGTGGGCTCTTCACTGACAGCCCAGCCCGAGACAGGGCTCGTCTTTGTGCTGGTGACAGATGGGACAGTCCGGCAACAAACCTGTAATCCTCTGATTTCTGCCGCCGCTGGCTCAGCTTAACCCCTTCTTTCCCCAGCAGCCTCTCTCTGCCAGGTGTGTGCTTGGTGTGGGGTCCGAGCAGCCCACAGGGTCCCCCATGGCCCTGCGGCGGTGTCCGGGTCTGGCAGCAAAGCAAGGAAATGGGAATGGGAATGGAATGGGAACGGGAACTCAGGCAGCTGCCTGTGTCTCCCTCTGCTCGGCTGCCGCTGGGGCAATGTGGCAGAGGCTCAGCCTGGTCACTGAGCTCGAGAAGGTGGCAGCACGACTCCCTTGGGTCCTTTGGGCTCTGCTCTGTGCCCTTCCCTGTGCCACTCTGCCCTCGGACAATTCACTGTGCAGGTGGCTGTGGGCAGGTGAGCACAGGCAGGTGGGCTCAGTGCCCGCAGGGAGGGCAAACCCACAGGGAGGGCAAACCCACAGGGAGGGCAAACCCACAGGGAGCCTTCCTACTATCTGGCACTGTTTCTGAACCTCCTTGCCTGTCTCAGCCCCAAACCAGAGCATGATTAGGTAATTTTAAGCTAAAACATGTGACAGCTTCCCCTCGCCCCCAGACCAGGCTGCTCCTGTCCTGCTCCCCGGGGTGGCAGCAAGAGAAGCTGTGCAAGTTTTTCTGCAGAAAAGTAAATGCAGCTACTGCACACACTTGTCTCTCTGCTGGGGGGGAAGGCTGGGTCCCTTGGGTTGCAGAGGGGCAGATTAACCATCCTCTGATCTCTTTTCCCTTATCCCAAAGGGCCCAAAGGATTCCTGGGGAGGGATTTTTGGATGCTTCTCCATGAGCAAAGGTCCAAACCTCTCTGCCTCCTTTCCAGCATGAAGCATCTCTCACTTGCACCCTCTCTGCCCTCCAACAGGCACCTGGATCTCCACCCCCTCCAGTAAAACCCACTGGGATCCCTCTAAACTGCAACAAAGCTCTCTCCCGTCGGCATGGGGCAGCTGGCTCTTCCAGCCTTCAGCCACAGAGCCATCAACCCAGAATCACAGCCACTGAGCTAAGAGTCACCAGCCTGGCAGGGTGGCACACATCTCATTCCCCCAGAGCTCCCATTTCACGGCAGCTGCCTGCTGCCTTCCTGCCTGCTTTCCTTCCCAGGAAGGAATTAGCATGTAGGACAGAGTCCAGGCAGCTCTGCTGGGTCCATCTGCTCGTCCATCCCACTGCAAAGTGAGGGCTGAGCACAGCCCCACTCCTGGCTCAGTGACCAATCTCTGCAGCCCATCCAGACCCAGCAAAGACTGTGGGGAATAGAAGCATCCCAATCCCATATCCCTGCCCTGCCACACCCTGTGCAGCAGCTGAGATCCCTAGGGCTGATCCTGGTGGATGCTGAGGGTTCCCATCACCCTCGGGTCGTTGGGGAGCCGCGGTCCCTGGCAGCATTAGACCCTCCTTGGCAGGAAAGCGCAGTGAGGCGCGTGCAGGTCCTCGGCACAATTAGCCAACAAGTGGCTGTTTTGTGAGGGATTGTTGCTGATGTGTTTTAAGTGGCTTTCTGAGTGGAAAATGTGAGGCGCTGGAGAGGCCAGCAGACAAAGAGGGGGATGCATTAGGTTTTATTGGTCTGCTTCGCACACATCTGACATCACTCCACGGAGCAAGTTCTGCCTGGCTTTAGGGAAAATGAAAAATAAAGCAAGAAAAAGGGGCCGAGGGTACAGGGGCGGGGGGAGCGCCACTGATTCAAGCAGGCAAGTGGGGGCTTAATAGCAGGAGACACTGGAGCAAACTGTGTCAACCAGATGGGACCCGGGTGCCGCGGGAGGAGAGGGGAATTAGCCAACCCGCGCTTTGTTCCCGCAGAAAGCACGGCCCTCTCCCCCCAGGAGCTGCCTACGTGTGATATAATACAGCCCCTTTCAGCCGCTAAGCTGGCCAAGGACAAAAGTCACCAATAAATAGCGAGAGGGCGAGGCTGAAAGCAAAAGGCAGAGTTGCCAAGAGCCCCCCGCTTTCTCCTCGGGCTGCCCGAGCTGCTGGGCATCTGCCCTGGCTGCCGGCACAGGGACGCATGGGCATGGCCCTGGAGGTGCTGGGGGTGATGCTGTGGGACAGGAGGGACATGGTGCCTTCAGCAGGGGTGATGGAGCCTGTGGAGGGGTGTTGGAGGGTTGTCCATGTGTTCTTTGCCTTGATTCCCTGAGCCAAGTCATAAAAGCAAGAGCCCTCATGCCTTGGGCATCCCCCAGTGTCCATCAAGAAGGGCTGGAGGCTGTTGTCCCAGCCAGGTCTCTCACTGCTGGACCTTATTAAGTTGATGTTCATCCTTTACCATCACTTCCAGGCTCCTATAAAAACATCCCCAGCACCAAATAGAACTTTTCAAAAATCCCTCATCCAGGCCCAAACACCACAAGCAAGAAAGCAGATCCTCCAAAGCAGCCCAACACCTGCTGGGTGGGGAGCTTGAAGGCTGAAGCCATCCCAGCCACTTGGGGATTGAAAGCAAAGACATCCCAACCACTGCGCCCCAGCGCAGAGCTTGAGACCCACAAACTGGAAGGAGGAGACCCCCTCTGGTCTGACATTTAGGGGCTTGCTCCCTTCCCAATCCCCAGCAATGACCCAGCCCAGCTGTGCATTAGACCAGCCATGGGGCTGTGCAAACAAGAGGGATCCCCCCATCCCCTCCTTTCCCTGGAGGGATCTTCCTTGCTCTTGCAGAAATATTGATCCAGATAAACCAGGGAGACACATTTGGTGCCCTGGGGAGGGTCAGGAGATCAGCGGCTCAGCTGGGCCCCCACTGCCCACAGGGTCGGGCTGTGCAGGACCAGGATGGGCAAGGGGAGAACTGAGGGCCTTGGGAAGCCCCTTCCACCACGGAGGGGGCCAGGGCCAAAGTGCTTTAGCCAAGGGGAGGTAAAACAAATCGATGAGGGGCCGCCGTGACACGCTGACCCTGGCGCTGAGCCGCGGTTTTAACGCGTGACAGTAAATCTGGGCGGGGGGCTCGGAGGCAGATGGCTGCAGGGGGGAGGTGAGAGAGGGCTCTCACTGGTGGGACAAGGGAAGGGCAAGAGCTCCCAAACTGAGCAGAGGCCGGCAAAGCCCCCAGGGAAGGAAGAGGAGGTGGGAGAGGGGAGCTTGGACACTGACATGGGGATGGGCGATGCCTCTGCCATGACCGAGTGGTCCCGTCCTGCTTCTGCACCTCCCTGCTCCAGACCAGAGGGTTCTGGGGTGCCAGAGCAGAGGCACCTCGAGGCTTTCTCCGAACCCATTTCCATCCAGATGAGGAGAAGCATCCCTGCTGAATGGACGTCTCAGTTTCCAGCCCTCACCTCCTCACTCCCACCTCCCACCTCTCACCCCCACGCCGAAGCCGGAGCAGAGGGCAGGAAGGCACCAACGGCCGCGGATCCTGTTACCTGCGGCCAACAAAACCTACCTGTCCCTTCCCAGCCACTCCCCCTGCCCCTTCTCCGGGGGGATGGAGCAGAAGGACCCCCCTGGCCCTCCCCGAGCATCGCCGGGTCGCTGCCTGCCATGATCAAGTGACCAGATGGACGCTGGGCTCACACCGCAGCCTCCTCTGTGGGTCCCTTGTCCCTCCCTGAGCCGGCTGAGCTTTGACGCTCTGTCCCCCCGGGGCAGCCTTTGTCAGGGGCGTGCAGAAGGGCCCCTGTGTCCCTCTGATCCCCGGCAGCCCGGCCCCGGCCGGAGCATAAAGCTGGCTTTCAGGGACCCGGCGTTGGGAAACTCCCGGGGAAGAACCAAGGGAGCTTCTTGTTAAGCAGGGACACAAAGCCACCTTGTTAAGGGATTTACAAAGGCGACCATCTCCCCCTGGCCTGGGAAGCTCACGACCGGCGACTCCCAACCTCACCGGGGGGATGGCTTTCCCTCGGAAAGTTGGGAACTTTTAACAGCTGTGCTGTGCTGCAGCCCTGTGACCTGTGTGAGGAGCCCAGGGCGCCTTCTGCGCTCCCATGAACCACTGGAAGCCACATCTCCGAAGGAAAATGGGAACCAACCCCTGATCAGGGGGAATCCTGTGGTTTTCCTGAGAGTGCGGCATTGCTACCAGTGTCCCTGCTGAGGGGACGTCATCCAGGGCTAGGGAACACCATCTGCACAAAATGACGTGGTACTGGCTAGCACAGGAGGATTTTCTGTCCCTCCTTTGGGAGAGGTGGTCCGGGGTCCCCTCCTGCACACCCCACAGATGGGAGATGGAGCCCCAGGAAGGGATGTGATACGGACACAGTCCCACAGGGCACAGCCACACAAAGACCTCCCTGCTTCCCTCCTGCAAAACATCACGTTTTTCCCTTGCGTGGACCCAGTAACCCATTTCTTTGCCCAACAAAATTAAATTTAAGCAAAAACCCAGCAGCCCCACAGCTGCTCTATCTCTCCAGGAATTTTCTCTTAAAACCTATCTATCCTTACTGTCTTTTGCAGGAAAAATCCCTGCCCCCAACAAGGTGAGCACCACCTTTGGCATGACTTTTTTGGAATTTGATGGTCACTCAGCCTCTGATGGGCCCCCACCAAGCCCTTGGGCTCCCCATTTTACCGCCCACATCTGGGGGCTCCACACACCATGGCCATGTCTGAGCTCCTGGGATGTGCTGCCCACACCTGTGCATTGTTCTGAGCTGTTCTTGGCAATCCATGCTAAAATCCACATGCATATTAAACCTCAAACCTGGCAATTACCTCTGCCTCCAGAGAAACGGGAAAATGGATTATGCCATTGGGATGCAGCAAGATGTGGTAGCCAGGGCTGGCTGGTCAGCTTAAAAAACCAGGATCCTATGGGCCCAGAGCCCATCTGGGTGTGACTCATAACAGGAAGGGGAAGGGAAGATCTGGCCCTGCAGCAATCCTGAGGGATGGGCAAAACAGAACAAGTTCCAGGTGGGGGGTCCCACCAAGCAGCAAGTGTGATGCCAAAGAAGCCAAATTAACAGCAAGGAGCTGCCACCCTTGCTTTTCCCTGCCTCCCTCCCACACGTGCAGGTGGCACTTTGGGGGGTCCACATCTCTCCTGGCATCATCCCCACATCCTTCTCCTCCTTTCCCTGGGGAAATGACACCTCTGGAGAACACACCACCTTCTCTTTTTTGACCCCAGTGAGCTGCTGTGGCCGCCTGTGCTGTGTGGCAACACCGGGGGTGCCAGTCCTTCACCAAGAAGCCCCAGACACAGCTCTGAGCCCCATGGGGCCAGGCTGGAGGCAGCTCTCCCTCCCCAGGACAGCAGTAAATTGGAATGCTACAGCTTTAAAGAAGCGTGTCTGCTCCTTGGCAGGGCTGGTGGCAGCGGGGAGAGCCAGAGGACACCTGCGGAGATCCTGTGCAGCTGGGGAAGATTAGCCTTTTCCACTAGACAAGACCCATTACCATGTTCCAATATACCATCACTTCCGCTAGGAGAGCCTGCAGATGAGATATCGATTGCACTGACCCTGGACAAGCCCTTCACCAGAGCCTGGGAGGGCGGCAGAGCAGCCCCATGGCAGAACCCAGGGTGCAAAGAGGGGGTGCAGTTCCCAAATACATCCCCAGGGACCCGAGGGTGGCAAGGGGCTGCCTCAGAGCTGGCTGAGCTGGAGTGATGGGTTGTGATCACCTTGGACTTGGGTGATGCTGTGAGGGGATGCACAGAAGAGCTTCAAAGCCCAGCAGTGACCCAGGTCCCTCCCCAGGGTCCCTCTGGGCTCTTTCCAGTGCAGCTCTGCCCTGGGAATGGGGAGCCCCCAGCCCATGTTCACTGCCCTCACAGCCAGGTGTTGCAGAAACAAGCCTGCCACCTTGAAAGGCCAAAATATTCCCATCAAAATGTCTCTGCTGGGGAGTTCCAGGTGGTTCCAGGAGTTGCTCACAGAGTGCTGCTCGCCCACTGCTTTTCCCTCCTGGCAGTCCCAGCCCCTGAAATACCTCCCTGAGACACAAAGGGGTGGAAGGACACTGGGAAACTGAGAAACCACCAAATCTTGGGGACTGGGAGGGCTGATGGCAATTAAGGGAGCAAAGTAATGAAACATGTGGTGTCTGGCTTGTAGCATCCTATCACTGCAGCCCCAAGGGGAAGTGCAGGTACTTTGGTGGGTCTCCTCTATCCTTTGACCCTGTCATTTTTGAGAGGTTTTTTTCCTTCTCCAAGGCTTACACTGGGTTTGACTTGGCTTTTTGAGAACACTGAGCTCTGCCTTACCAGCACAATCCACTTGCAACCCAGTTGGAAGCAGCAGCTGGAAGCTGACACTCGATGCTCCTCCAAGGCTGATCTGTCATGGCTATCACTGCATTGGAGAGCATCCCTGAGCTTCCTGAGGAGCTGGAGCTGCCATGGAAGAGCATCCTCTGCTCTGAACCAAAAACCTCACTGGACACTCCAGTGGGTGCAGAGAGCCAGAGGCAGCCAGGACCCCCTCAGATCTGGGCTCCGAAGGGCTGTGGTGTGAGTGCTGGAAGATATTCCAGAAGTGGGAGTTAAATGTTTTTTTCCAGCTGATTATTTAAGCACCCAAGTGGCCCAGCTGGCCCAGTGAACCCTCACGGAGCTTTCCCAGCATTTCTCAAACTTTGGGGCACAAGAAGCTTCTGCTGAGACACTTTGTTTTGTTGTTCTTTTGTTTGGATTTTCTCCCACAAATAAAATACAACAGCTCCTCATTGTACCAAGTTCTTTCAAACTCCACTTTTCCAATGGCGACATCTACCACAGCCAAGGATGGGCGTGGGAGGGAACTTTCACAGCTTTCTGGGCTACTCGTTGTCCCACGGGCCAGCACAGCATCTGCCCCTGGTGTGAGGGAGGGAAGCAGCTCTGTTCCCATCATTTTGTGGGTGATTCCCCTGGACATGGCCCCTGATGAGGTTTTCCAAGCCCTTTCCCCCAGCTGAGAATGGGCTGCTGTGGGATGAACAGGGCTGGCACCCACGCCAGGGTGGCTGCTCAGCACAACCTGCAGAGCACCAGCCCCACTGCAGGGCTCTGGGCACTGCCCACACAGGACCCCACGTGCAGCTGCACTTGCAGCATGGACTTGCTGCTGGAAGCAATGGGATGAAGGGAATGGGGTGGCCCTGCAGAGCATCCCTCCCTCCCCACAGCCCACAGGGGTTGGACAGGCTCCACCAGCCCAGAAAACCATTTCTCTCCCCTCTCCTGACAGCCCGCTGCTGCTTTCTCCTCCCAAGATGGTCGCTGCCAGTAATAGCAGGGAAAGTCACACCCAAGCTGGGAAAATAACATGTTATTTTCCCAGCTGTGATGTCAGAGCTTGTCACACTTGCTGTCTCAGCAGCGGGGTGGGCAGGGCACGCCTGGACGTCCCCAAATGGCCACTTGGCCTGGCTGTCCCCTAGGGACTACTGAAACGTGCCCCTTTTCGGTGGCAGCTCTGCTTTTGCTGCCCAAATGCGCTGGAAAGCAGCACATCCCTGCTGCTGGGATGGGGCTGCACAGGAAGCAGCGTGGTGGGTGCACCCCAGCTCCAGGGAGCATCTCTGCTCCTGTCCCAGGGACACTCAGTGTGGGGAGATCCCAATCCACATTCTTCCAGCACATTCTGAGTGTTTGTACAATTAGGAAATCCAGTCCTTTCCTCTTTTCTTTCCCTCTGTTTCTAGTATAGCTCTGGGTTTCCCTCGCTGAGCCATCCCTGCCTCCCAGGCAGGTGCTGCAGCCTGAGCATGGGGAACACAGAGGGACCTGCACCCAGCCTGGAGCCAGCACTCCCTTCCTCCTCACCTTCTGCAACGCCATCCCAGCACATTCCCTGCATTTTTATCTTTCCCAAGTCTGCTCTTCAAAACTCACCAAAACACAGCAGAAAGGACCAAACCCCCTTAACCCTTAACCACCCAGCTCACCCCTGCAGTCCCTCGCTCCCCACCTTCCCCACGAGGTACCACCAACTCCCCCACGTCCTTCGCAGCCACTTAATCCATTCCCAACTTCACAAAGCCGGGCTGGGGGAAGCGCTGGGCCGGAGGAGCAAACAAACGAGGCAGGAATAAAGCCCGGCTCTCAATGCCGGACCCCGCGCGTGGCTGGGGGTTTATTTCTTTCCCCACTTCTCTTCCAATGGATAAACCCTTTTTTTTTTCCCCCCCTAACTGCATTTCACTTGCAGCCCCGTAACAAAGCCGTCACCTCCGCCGCCGCTCCGCTCCAGGGAGACAAGTTACAATTACAAATTGCCACCACAATTAGGGCGACTTCTTAGAGAAATTAGAAAGGGGAGCGGGAGGCTCGCGTGCGGTTGATTGCTATTCATCCTGCTTTACGGTGACCTTGCTCTGGAGACGATGATATTCCTTCAGCCTGGAAACCGGGATTTAAAAAAAAAAAAAAAAAAAATAATTGTAAATTAAAAAGAATAAAAAAAATTTCA
>VZTJ01003414.1:457668-469233 GCA_013397795.1 Orthonyx spaldingii | reverse complement strand
AAAGAAAAAAAAATTAATTGTAAATTAACAGTAATAACACACATTTCCTTTCAATTAATTTAAGCAGAATGAGGAGGCGTGAAGAGCAGGCGTTTGTTAAGGCCTGTACAGTTTAATTATATTTTTTTTCCCCCCCACGAGATAATGTAATTAATTTATCTTAGAGGAGTCGGGGGGACACAGAGGATCGGGGAGAACAAAGCAGTTAACAGGCAATGGAAAAATTAAGAGCCCATTATGTAAATGCAGCGTGTTTTACAGCCCTGGAGTTGGGGGGGGTCTGAGAAATAAGTAAAATAACGAGGCTGGCTGTGCTGGGGAAGGCTGCAATTAAGCAGGGCTGGTACTGGGGGGGCTGGTGGCACCCCACTGTTCAGGGGGAGCTTGCAAAGGGCGCTTCGTTCACCCCCAGAGCCTGAGTGAGGAAGGGGGAGAGCCCTGGGGTGCTGGGGGCTTTTTCCCCACATCGGGGAGGGTCCTGCTGGACTCCACAGACCTCAGGGAGTTGATGTTGATGAAGCCGGTGGCGTCGGCGGGCTCGTAGTCCCCCTGCACGTCCATGCTGCGGAGAGAAAGGCACCGTCACTGCCATGGGAGTCCTGGGGGGAATTGGGGCTGCCCTTTGGGGAGGGAGAAGATTTGAGTGACCCCAGACCTGGCTGCTCCCAGCTGCTGCTGCCCCTTCACCCACTGGTGACCACGGGGGGCTCAGGTCAGGGTCCTTGCCAGCCCCTAGGGCAGGGGCACAGGGCTCAGGAGCAGCATCCTCAGGCTCCACAGGCCCTGTCAGAGACACAGCCCCAAATTTCCCTCCTCGGTCCCTCACGTGCATGAGCACCCTTCCTCCCTGTGCTCTGGCACCGCACAGGGATGTTCACCCTGTTCCCGAGTAATCCCACAGGTATGGCTGTCCCATGGCAGGCTCTAGAAAAAGCATGGACACTGCCCCGGGCATGAACAGGACTCCAGGCAGGGACATCCCCATGCTGGCGTGGGGGTTCAGGGACCTGGCAGCTGATTCCTCGGTGCAACACTGAGCACATCCCCTTTCCCAAGGCAGCAGCTGAATCCCAACTCTGACAGTTTCCTACATCCCCAAAACACACGGTTCATTTCCCAGAAACCACAAACCTTAAAGGAGGAAGTGGAGGGAAAAAAAGAAGAAAAGGAAAAAAAAAAAAAAGAGTTTACAACGATTTTACCTCCCCTGACGGGCTACAGAAAAACCTCTGTGCTTTTATTTTTGCTCATTCGAGTGGTTCTGACCTGCTCTATAATTACGTTACTTTCTACCTACTGTGCAGAGGCATTTCCACACAGCTCTGCCTCTCACAGCTTTCTCTCGGGTTCCTGTGACGCCGTCACTCAAAGGCTTTCAAACCAGCGATGTAGAAATCAAAAAGAAAAGGAAAATGGTTGGAGATGCAGGGAGAATAAGTGCCCCTGCTTTTCTCCCTCTCTCTTTTTCCTCCGTCTCACCCCCCTCCATCCTCCTTTTTTTTCTTCCCTCTTTTTTTTTTTTTTTTTTTTAAATACTTTATTCATTTAATCTCTCCAAGTGAGAGTGCGAAGCATAATGAAGGGTTGGGACAGATTATTAGGAGCTGTTGATTTTGAGGGGGAGGGAAGGGGGGAAGAAAAGCCAGAGAAGAGAAAGAGAGAAGATAATTTGACATTTACTCCGACTGATCTAAACTCATTCGGGTGTATTTATGGCTTATAAAGTGTTTAGAGAGATTGAAAGGGGTTGAGGGAGGGTTGAGGGGGGAGCGAGCAAGCGAGAAAACAACACGAAGAAAAAAGGAAAAGCCAGAGGGGGAAAAAAACCAATATTGACTTGAACACATGGCTCGTGCTTCGGCCGGATGCTGGGCTGGGCCCACGGTGTCACCTGTGCCTCTGGGGATGGGATGGGATGGAGTGGGATGGGATGGGAACGGGATGGGAACGGGATGCGATGGGATGCTCGCTGTCACTACTCCCATCCACCCTGACCTCCCAAGCCCCACTGACCTGACCAGCTCCTCGTTGTACAGTGACCGTGGGGACTCCCTGCCCAGGACGTAGACCTGGCCCTTGAAGACGGAGAGGCGGACGGTGCCCACCACCGGCTCCTGCGAGCGCCCGATGCACTCCCGGAGGAACTCACACTCAGGGCTGTGCCAGAAGCCTGCAGGCAGGAGATGGGATCAGCAGGAGCTTGGGGAAGGGCACCCCAGGGTTCCCCAGGGGATCCTAGGGTGGTGCCCAGGCTGTCTTGCAAGGCAGACCCCGGGTAATTTTCAAGGGAAGGGATGTGATTGCAGGACTGGGAGAGGAAATGGGAAGCTGGGACACGCAGGTTCAGCCATGAGGGATGGAGACTTCATGAGGTTCCCTTCTCCTTGGTGGCACTCAAGGTTCCACTGGGAGAAGAGAATGGAACAAACTAGAAATAGGCCATGGGGCCACCCTTGTTCCAGCTCTGCTGGGCAGGGGTGATCATGGAAATGAAAAGATTCGTTAAGTAGATATGAAACTGCACTCAAAACCAAGCAGAGACAGACAGATGGACACAGAAATGGGGGGAATCAGCCCCCAGGCCCGGGGAAGGGGACGAGCCGTTCTCCTCTGGGATGGGCAGAGTAGGGATCTGCCCCAAAGGGCCAACCCCAGCCCGTGGACTCTGCTCAGGGGGATGCAGCCCCACAGCAACGCTTCACCTCCCAGCAGCTCTGGGAAGGGAAACCCACTCAGCAATGGGGGTGCCTGTGGGGCAGTCACCCCAGCAGCTCCCACTGCCCATCCCAGAGGGGTGCAGAGCAGAGTGCTCCCCCCAGACCTGGGCTGACACTGGGGCTCCATCGGGCTGTGCTTTGGGGGTCTCAGCAGCCCCAGGTGGGCTCCCCACATTCCCAGCCCCCCAAGGTCAGCGAGGCTCAGCTTGTCCCTGCTGCCACTTGTGGGGAAGTTTGACTTGTCCCCACTGTGGCCCCAGCACGAGGGGCTGATGGGACCCAGGGAACCAGTGCTGGAAAACTCCATCTAACCCTGACCATGGCAAGCGCCTCCTGCTCCTGCCCTGGCTCCAGTGGGGACGGCAGCCCCTGGCAGCCCAGATCCCCTGAGCTGAAGCCCAGGCGAGGTGTTGGGGTGATGTGCAGCCACACCACGGCCCCCCAAAACACATCCTGGGGGAGCAGCTGTTGGCATTGCAGGTGCGTGGAGGGGCCGTGGTCCTGCACGCTGCCCCCATGCCCCCTCCTGTCCCTAAGCAGGGTTATGAGCTGGGGAGCCCTCGGAGACCCGGAATAAAGCCTGGGAGATGTAGAAGGAGATAGAGGTGGAGAAAGAAAGAGCCCATTCAGCGCCCTCCGGTCATCCCCAGGTTTTATCTCTCCCATCTCGCACCGGTGCCCTCTCACCTTTCCCTTCCCAGATGGGCTCCGGGGCCGAAGCCATTAAAGGAACAAACAATTTCTTTTGTTGCTTGGCCTCGCCAGCCCCTGAGCAGGGCCGTATCCTGCAGCCTTGTCCCCGGGGTCTGTGTGGCCCTGCTCCAAGG
The DNA here is from genome assembly GCA_013397795.1 of Orthonyx spaldingii. Taxonomy (NCBI): domain Eukaryota; kingdom Metazoa; phylum Chordata; class Aves; order Passeriformes; family Orthonychidae; genus Orthonyx; species Orthonyx spaldingii. The sequence goes on along the minus strand of VZTJ01003414.1, from coordinate 465,689 downwards.
CACAGCAGCACCACGGCCGTGCAGCCCCTCACCACCAAACCCACCTCCCTGAACTGACCCCCTCAGCTGCTCCACCACAGTATGGCCGGGGGGCTTGGGGACCCCTTCCCAGGGGGTTAAGGGACCCCTTCCCTGCAATCAGCACTGCCAGGCCAGTAGGAACCCCGGCTCCAGGCAAATACACTCCTTTTTTTGGTACCCACTCTCCAGTACAACTCTTCAAATATCAGGATTGATGTAAAAATCCCTGCAAAAATAAACCCCAGACACATTAAAATAATAACCAGCTGCTTAAACCCTGACTCTGACAGCTCCAGGTGGGAGGAAGCATCTCCCCCCTCCCGACCCCCCACTGCAGACACTGGAAGCGATCCCCCTTAATGACCTTCCCACCGTCCTGCCCTAATCACGGCGCAGGCAGGGGGACAATGGCATTTCCGCACCTGCAAAAGACGGGAACTGGCTTCAAAGCCACCCCTCCACAATGGGATCAATAGGAACAGGGGGAAGATAAACACTAATTCTCCTAAAAACTGGACGAGCTGCAATAATGAGGTGTGAAAGGAAGGTGAGCTTGAAAGCCTGGCCTCCGGCATGGGGGACCCACGGGTGCTTATTGCACCCTGTTGGGGTTGTTCCTTGGATTCAGGATTGGCTAGCAGGGAAGTCTAGGGCCAAGCTGGAAATCCCTGGGGAGGGAAACAGCAGCCTTTGCCTGGCAGAGGTGGATTTCTCACCCAAAGGTGAGAATTTAAGCCATGGCTCCCCGAGTGGATCTTTGACCTGGTGGCTGCACAACAAGCGAGTGGTTAGGAACAAACAGACAGGTTTATGCCTGAACTAAAAAAAAACCAGTCAAAATAAAGGAAGCCCAGGACATAGTCTAATAAAAATGGCCAGAGGCAAGAGTGGCACTAGAGAATGAATGAGGGTAGGGGCTGTGATCCAAGAGGAAAGTGACAAACACTTCTGCAGCCCCGTCAGGCACTAAAATATGATTTAAGCAGCAAAGGGCCTCAGGCATTAAATGCCAGTTGCTGAGGAAGATGCAAGAGGGAATGTCCTCGGAGGGAAAGGTAACAAGCAGTGGCACCAGAAACTGCAGGGGAGAAAACAGCCTGACCCAGTCCTGCTGGATCTGCTGCTGCCCAAAGCCTGAGCTCACAGAGTCAGGTTATTTCCAGAGTATCTTCCCGTGGAAGACCCCATAGGAATCATCCCAGCCCTTGTGGTTAGAAACACCTGAAAAAATGATGTGAAGAGGAACTGAGGCTGAGAAATCAGGGCCTGTAAACGACAAATGTTTGGCCATGGGGCAGGAATCTCCCTGCCTGGTGTGGGGCCTCCAGGGAGGACAGCTCTGAACCCAGGTGTGGGCAGTGGGGGTTTGAGCCCACTTAGGGCATTTTGGGCTAATCCTACTTCCTTCAGCTTAGCACCAGAGGCTGGGTCAGGGTAAATCCATGGCACAGCCCCCAGGGCAGTGCTGATTCTCCTCCCAGGGTACCAGGCCAGGGAGCTTTCCCTGCAGCGCAGGGGGAACGCTGAGCTGCGACCCCTCAAACTCAACCCACGATCCGGCGCTGTGGCTGCTCCACAGGAGGGAGGACACAGGGCTTCACTGCCGTCCTTCACTGAGGGGTGAGCCAGCATCCCCTCACTCCTTACAGGTCCCAGCCCTCTCCAAACACTGCTGTCCTGTCCCAGAGCCCCAACCCGCAGTGCCCCTGTGTGGGCTGTGCACCACATAGCACAGCCAGGACCCTCCATCCGCACCCCGAGAGTCCCCTGTGCCACCCTGCCAGGGCACAGGGACAGCTCTCCAGCTTCAGGTTTGAAGTTTAAAGTTTGGGTGCCCCATATCCCTGTGTGCATGAGGCAAAGGCAGAGGTGGAAGGGGTTGGAGGTGAGAGGTGGGGGAAAGGTGACATGAGAGGGGGCAAAAGGACAGGGAATTACATCCGAATGTTGGGATGAAGTGGTGGCACCGAGCTGGGAGAGATGCCATGAGCAGGCCCTCATGGAAGATGGCATTGCCCCCCAGAGGCAGGCACGGAGCTCCCTTGGCAGGAAAGCAGGCACAGTGTGGGGTTTTGCTCAGCCCAAACCCATCTTTCTCCCCAAGAGCAGCCTCAAAATCCACACCTGAATTTTGCAACCAGCAACCTGCAGCCTCCAGCAGCAGCAATGAGGGAGGATGAGGAGGAAGGCTGTGAGGATGCTGCAGGGGCAGGACTGGGCTGTACATACCGTTGTACACCAGCTCCGAGAATTTCAAGGAGAGCCCCTGCTTGATTTTCCGCACTTCCCGGTCCATGGTGAAGGCCTCGATATCTAAATGCGCGTGGTGTAGGATCGTTCCCGCTGGGGTCTCATAGATACCTAGCCATTTTTCCAGGCAGGGGGAAAAGCAGAAAAAGAGAGAGAAACGAATGAGACCAAAACTGTCAGCAAATGACAAAAAATAATGACTTTGCTGACAGAAGGAGCCGTGGTCGAGCGCATTCAGTCTCAGCTCGCTGTAAAATGCATCTGTCATTATATTCATGCTGGGGCCGAGACAGTCCACTCCGCACCTTGCGGAGAAAATTTCTAGATTCCCCTCTTTGAAGAGGCACTCTGACGAGGCTAAATGACAGGGTTTGGGAACCGATCCCCCCACCCGTCCGTGCCCAACGGTCTGCGGCTGAAAACCTGTAATTAACGGAACGAGCGGGGCACAGGCATGGGGAGCGCGGGGCCTGAAATACCCTCCTCTCCCCTTGGCTGGCGAGAAAGGGCCCCGTGCATCCGCTGGGAAGCAATGAGGCTACCTGGGGGCTGGGAGGGCAACCTCCTTTGGGCTTGGCAGGGCCCCCCCAGCCCCTTCCTGCTGCCCCCCCATTGCACAAGGCCTGGGGATGGAGGATGCTTAATTATTTCACAAGCTGCTCCTTTGTTCCAGCCATTCAGGGCTTGTTTTGTGCATGATGTGGTGTTTAAATATTAGTATGGCCATGCAATGCTCCCATCTGTGTTGGATGCAGGTGGAAATATTGTGAGGAAATGCTGAGCTGGTCCGGCAGTGAATATGTGATGGGAAAGGCTGGAACCTGTCCACAGCCAGGGCTGCTCCACCAGCATGTCCCTGTCCCCTGCCTGCCTGTGGGGATGGTCCCTTCCCAGTGCTGGGCATCTGCTATGGCACAGTCATGGGAATGGCAAAGGGCACAAAGGAACCCTGTAGGAAGTTGTCCCCGCTGAAGGGGGTGTGTCCCCAGCCAGCCCCAGGCCCAAGAGAGGCTGAGGGGAGCCCACAGGGCTCAGAACTTCCTCAGGCTCTGCTCTCTCAGTGTCCTGGAGAGTGGCACAGTCCCACCATGTCCTGTCCCAGTGTGGTCACAGTCCCACCATGTCCTGTCTCGATGTGGCCCCAGTACCACAGACACAACAGGAGCCACAAACACAGCAGCCCAAGACTCTTCCATCAACCCTCACCCCAAGCACTGTCCATGATTTCAGCATGCTCCAGGCACAGAACACGATCTGATTGTCCCCAAAGGAGAGCCAACTCCTCCTCTCCAGCCACCCCAGTGATGTTGCAGCCCAGTCCCTGGGACAGCTCAGGTGTTCACCAAACATCGATTCCCTCAGGACTGTGGGAGCAGACAGCCGAGTTAACGCCAAACCCCAGCTGTCCTCGTGGGCACGGTGGTGGCACAGGGGCACAGAGAGAGCTCTTTGTCCCCTCCAGCCCTTGGCTGTGGAGCTGAGCCCACCACTAACACAATATTTCCTCTCCTTCACCTTAGGAGGTGTTAAAGCCAGTTTAGGCTGAAGATTTGGGTACATGCCTTGACCCCCACCTCCTGCCCATCTGTGGGTGCTGGAGGACACGACCAGACCGTGTCAGCCAGGGCAGAGGGGAGGGCAGCTGACAGCCACTCTCCAGCCTTGCCGCTGCCGAGGAGACAAGAGACACCTTCAAAGTGACACTCGCAGCATCTCCAAGTGTCTATTTTCATCTCCCCATGTTTACAGGAAAAAGACAGAGGTGTCAGCACTGCAGCCCAACGATGCTTCAATCACCCCATAATTACTGCTGGGGAAGGGGGGACCGGAGCGGGGCGAGCAGGGAGGGGGGCAGCCAAGGAGACAGCTGCTGCTACTTAAAATTTTCTAATTTGTAACCTCGGCTGTCACTTCACCTCCATCCAAGCAATTTCGCTGTGCTGAGTGCAGGCTGTCACTCCCGACGTCATCCGTGGGACAGGAAGGGATGTGGTGCCTTCCCCAGGGGAAGGGCAGGCAATGCTGTGCCCATGGGAAAATGCTGCCCAAATTTCTACCCCTGGTCCAGGTCCGAGGCTGAGCCTGGAGGCTGAGCTTGGCCTCCTATGTGTGCATTGCAGGGCAAGGGTTTCCCACTTTCCTCCTCCACCAGCTCAGCACATCCAGAGGAGGAAAGGGAAAAGGGAGGATAAAGCCCCAGCTTTCCTCCCAAGGGGAGGAAAGCCCCAGCTTTTGGCAGTGGCCATCCCCTCCTTCCCTCTTCCTCCCCACTGATTTCATTTACTTCACTTGATTAGCCCCCCTTCGGAGCTCAAAAGATAATTTGATAATGAGGATGTGAAATGGGGGGAGAGGCAGGGCCCTGCTCCTGCTGCAGCCCAGAACCCCCACCCAGCTGCAGCGCCACTCCCTGGCACCCCGTTATTAGCCACCCTCCTCCCACAAAACAAACATGGCAAAACCGAGTTAATAGGGCTTAAAAGGCTGCTGTGAGTGCGTTCCACGAGCCCCTCGCCCATTAGGCCTTAACGAAGTTCAATTAGGAGCTTAGTAAAAATCAATGCTAATGAATTTTTCTCATCTCTGACTTCCTGGGACTGGGGGATGAGGGAGAGAAGGCACCTTCACTACAGGGAAGGCTTGGGCCATGTCGCTGCCTGCCCGTGCCTCAGTTTCCCCTGCAGAACCCCAAATCCATGGGGCCACTGCACGCTGCTGGGATTTAAGGGATGGTCTCCTCCAAGTCCAGCTCCCATCTCCTGCGCCATTGATCCTAAACCCATTTGGGGTCCAAAATGCTCCAGGCAGTGGAGGGGTCACTCGGAGCTTCCCTGCACCCCAAAAACCCGGGGATGGGGGCGAGTACCCACAGCACCCTGTTCTGGCCTGCTCCCATCCCAGCTCTCCATCTCTCCGAGCACATTTCTGGGAGGTTTCTCTCAACCCCAAGAAGCCAACCAGGGGCAGGATCCTGCTCAAAGCGAGGGGGGAGATTCCCCCAGGGTCTCATCCCCACGGGGAGCCCAGCCCAAGGTCTCATCCCCACAGTGCTGTCCCCAGAGCCCCCAGTCCTCCCGCGGCCGCCGGCGCACGAACGCGGCAGCGATCGCTCGGCGATGTCACGCAGGAGACAGACATGACAGTTAAATGGGGTTTAGAGAAATTATTAAATGCTGAAAGGGTCACTAGAGCATGTCAGTGGCTCTTAAAAAAATAAAATAGATTTTGACAAATTACTCAGCATCCTGCATGCAAATGCGCGGGCTGGCGTGCGCGGGTCGGGGTTGGGGTTTTTTCTTCCTGCTTTTGGTTTTAATTTGATTATTCAAGCTCGGATCAAATGATTTGGGGTTTTGTTTCTTGCCTTTTGCAGCAGATGCCGGTGCACTGTGGTGGGCAGGAAGACCGCAGGCTTAGTCTTACCAAAATATTTGCTGTCCTCCTGCACACAGGGCCAGTTTAAAGAAAGGGAGCATCTAATTAGGTATTAACGAGATCTAAAACAAAAGAGTTGGAGCAAGGAGTTGGGAAATTATGCTGAGCCACCTCCTTACTTAGTTTTGCACCGGGCAGCTTACTGCCTCCAGAGGTTTCCAATGAAATTGATCCCAATGGAAGATCAATATGAGGAGTCATGGCCTCAAAAACGTGTCGATAAATCAAAGATTTGCTGTTTTTAAAAAAACTCCTCAGTAACTTGCATCAGTTTCCTGTGGTTTGTACAGGTATTGGAGGGTCTGGCACCATCCAGGACCTTCCCCACACAAACCCACAGCCTGGTGAGTTTCCCACCGGGGACAGGTCTCACCTGAGGCACTGGGACCCCAGGGCTGGTGCCAGCAGTGGCAGCGAGTGGGCAGCTGCTGCCATCAGAGAGCAACAAGAAGTCCCTGCCACAGGGAAATCTCTGCCAAAAGCTGATGGGGAGGGAAAGGCTGAGGGCTGCTGAACCAAAGCACCCCAGTACTACTGAGCACCCCCCATACCCCACCACGGTTTTCCCTTTTTTTGCTGTTTTTAGGGCAGGGCAGGCTCACCTCTGGACTTCATCCCAACGAAGCGATTCTCCACGATGTCGATGCGCCCGACCCCATGCTTGCCCCTGTGAGGAGAAGGGAGGTTGCAGCAGTCCCAGTGCCACAGTGGGACACGGGTGGCTGTGAGAGGTGGGTCAGAGGGGTGGACAATGGGGAAAAACTCCAAATGACATCACGGCCAGCCCTGAGAAGCACTGCTGACCATCAGTAGTGACCCAAGACAGGGAAGGTGCCAAGGAGATGGATTTTTCTCTCCACCAGTCTCTCATTTGTCACTGGGGCCACCAGCGCCACAGGCAGCCATGGCACTTAGGCCACTGGGAAATAAACTGGACAAGGATACAGGACATGCCATAGCTGTAGTCCCAAAGTAATTTTAAAACCACATATTAACCTTTTACAGAGTGAGCTACGTGGAAAAGTTCATTCCCAGTCACTACCAGTAGGATAAAGGCAGGGGCACAGAGGAGGATGGCCAGGGACTGGGTGGCACTTAGGAGGAGTGGGTGCCCTCTTGGGTGCTGCTGTATTTTTGGGAAAACCCCTGAGGATGATTCTGTGCCAGCAGCAGCAGGAACCAGCCATGGGGTGGCACAGGAAAGAAAACCCCAAAGGAGCTGCTGCTGTGGAGACAGAAGTAGAAAAGCCCAATGAACCTGGCCAGCAGATGCCCAAAAAAAGTCAACTGTCCACACAAAAGGGACACTGAAGCCTCTTGGGGAGGCAGGGTGAGGTAAGATGTGAGAACAGGGGGTCCAGGACAGAGCTGGGACAGTGAGTAAAGGGTGCCCTGCAGTGGGCAGGGCAGCTGGGGCACGCAGGCAGCCCAGAGAGCATTCAGAGGACTTTTTAATCCTCCTCATGCACAGCGAGCAAAACCCTGGGATGTTTATACCCTTGTGCTCCCGGCTTTGGTGCCCAGCTCTGCTTGCTGGGCATTTATGGCACAACTGGGACCCAGATGGGACCATCCCATTGCTGACCACCATCCCTGGGCTCATCAGGACGCGTCTGCTCTGACCATCCTGCTTCCCCCCCACCCTGGGGATGCTCCCTTGTCCCCTGTGCCAGCCGGGCAGGGTGGCACTCACGCGATCTCGTTCAGGTACACAAAGAGCTCCAGGGCCGAGGAACGAGTGGCTCCGTCCCCAGCGTTGGTGACCTTCACTGGGACACCTGCGGAGGCGGGGAGAGAGGATGGGCAGGATCAGCCAGTGTCAGGATCCCCCCGGAACGTCACCCCGTGGGCGTTAAATAGATGTGACAGATATGAACTCTAAATAACTTCTTAAAAAGGCATAGCCAAGCTGGTGCGAGGGGGAGGCGAGGGGAGGGGGACCCACCTCGGGAGAGGAGTGAAATAAATAAATAAAAAAGGCCATAAAAACGTCACACCCCCCTTTTCCTCTCTCTTCTCCCTCTCTTTTTTTTTAGGGCCTGTGAAATTGCAACCAGGCCCTTAACTAATTGAATTTCACGCTCCGCAATTGTCTTACAGCGCAGCACCTTCTGTCCCACCAGCCCTTGACGGGGAGGGGGGACAGAGTGACAAATGTGTGACCCCCCCCTCCTTCCCTCGCCAGCACGGGGGGTGTTTTGGGGGGGACCCCCACACCGGAGCACGGCCGCTCGCACACGCACGCACACGTACCCCGCGGCGGGGTGCTCCCTGCCATGAATTAATTATTGCACCTTTTCTTTCTTCCCCCCCCT
>VZTJ01003414.1:397578-453116 GCA_013397795.1 Orthonyx spaldingii | reverse complement strand
CCTGCCCCACAGCCCCCCCCCGGGAGGGCACAAAGGGAGGAGCGGGCCCCCCTCTCCATCCTCCTCCTCCTCCTCGCGCCCCGCCGCAGGCACGCGTCAGCCCCGCTGCGGGAGCGGCTGCGGGCACGGAGCTCCAGCGGCCCCGCTCCCTCCCCGCCTGCCTTCCTGCCTTCCCCTCCTCTCCCCGGGCTGTCTAATTAGAGCTGATGGATAGTTTAAACAGCGGCCGGGCGCGCTGACCCCCTGGAGCACGAACAGCGCGGGCAGGGCCAGCGGGAGCGCGAGCACCGCTGGAGCGGCCGGAGATGTGCTGCTGTCCCCGGCAGCGCCCGGCCGCACGTCCCTGCTGGGAGCCAGAGCTGGTGGCCCCAGGGGTGCCCGCAGGGTCCCCAACACCACCCATCCAACGAGAGGTTTTAACGGGCTGGGAAAGCGAGGAGGGCTGGGCGAGCTGCAGGGGACTCCCCGAATCTCTGCCCCCCGCCACCGGCTCTGACTCTGCCACCAGCACCGCGCCTGTCTAATTGCTCCTTTATTGCTGCCCCGCGCCATTGTCCCCTCCGGTGTCACCCTGGAAGGGTCTCTTCCCCTTTTCACTGGCGGCAATTAACGCGCCGGGGAGGCGGAGGGGCCGCGGCGGCGGCGGAGCCTCCCCGCACACACGAGCGGCCCCGCCGTGAAATTTCCAATTAGGCTGCAAACACACGAGACGCCCCCGGCCCCGTGGCTGCCGTGCCGGCAGGGTGGCCGTGATCGATTACCTTGGGGTTCTCCAGGATCCCGGCTTCGTAGCTGCAGCAGGCAAGGAAGGAGAGAAGAGTCACTGCAGCACCGGCAACTTGCAACCCCAAAACCCACCAGGACGAGACCCCCGCTCCCACCCACCCCATGAGGATGGACATAAGCACATACTGTGAGTTTCCAGGGCATTTTAGCATCAACCTTGCACAGAGAGTCCAGGAGATGGATGCTGCCATGTGGAATGTGGACAACTAGATAGAAAGGGAGGGTGGAGGATTTGGAGTCACCCATGGTCAGTATGTGGTGGGGCAGCCTGGGACAATGGGTGTGCAAAGGGCTATTCTGGAAATGTAGGTTGGAGGGGACTGGGGCCCCAGGTCCTCACAGGAGCTCCCCGCCTGCCCAGCTCCTCACCTGATGTGCATTAGGTTCTCATCCATGCTCCAGGGTGTCTGAGGCGTCACAGGCACGGGGATCCCGTGTTTCTGCCAGGAGAAGGAGAGTGGGGGTAACACAGCCTGCAGGGGAAGCCAGCCCTCACTGATGCTGGTTCCCAGCAGGATCAGCCCCAAAACCAGAAAGGCACAACCCAAGGCCACCAGCAAGGCAGCACAGGACAAGGTGGGTTCCCATGTCCCTGACCAACATCAGCTCCCACCACAAGGGCCACCTCCATAGGGACATCAGGGCCAGTGTGGCTGGGGGGAGAACAGCCGTCCCAGCCCTGCCACAGGCTGAGAAGGGGTCTCAGAGCACCCCATGGACCCCAGAGATGAGGATGTTTTCTGCTTTTCCTCGGTCCAGGGCCAGGATGGTGCAATGCCTCAGGTATGTGGTGGGATTGTTGGGATGTTCTTTGCAGGGCCAGGAGCTGGACTCCATGATCCTGTGGGTCCCTTCCAAGTCAAGACGTTCCACAATTCTATGATTCCCCCAGCCAGGCTTCTCAGCAAGGGGAGGTGACACAGGGATATGAGTCCCCAAACCCACAGGATGCTCTAGAGCCTAAAGAGGACCAGTGCTCCATCATGAGGGGACAGCAATGCATCCTCACAGCCTCGTGGTGAAGCAGATACACCCCAAGCAGGTGGCAGGGTCCCTCTGAGCCCGGGCACCTCGAGCACGCCGTGCCCAGGGACGTGTGGCCCCACACCGGCTGCATCCCCAGCACGATGCACGGCACCGAGCCTGGCTCCCTAACAAGGTCACCAGCGTGCTCATTTATCCACTGACACTTCAATGGGGGAAATTGCCTGTGAAGACGAGGTGAATACGTGGGGGAATTAGCAGGAGAGGTGACGGCAGCAGGCTGACAACTGGAGCCAGTGGGGACGTTGCCCACCCTGCCAGGACACCGAGCCGTGGTGTGCTGGCTGTGGGACAGGGATGGAGACAGTGGCTCCCACTGTTCCTTGGTGTGTCTGCACATCGCTGGGCAGCTCCGGCATTTCAGTGTCACCACAGCAGGGACACCAGTCAGGGGCTCAGCCGGGAACAGAGGAGCAGGGGCTGAGTGGACTTTTCTTGTTTGCCAGGAAGGGGTGAAGGAAATGCTTGTGGTTGTTACATCACTGCCCTCAAACCATCAACTGAGATGGGAACAAAGTTCTGAGATCTCCTAATGCTGCAGAGGGACTGACTCAGCCCTGCTGCTGGGGGGACATGGCCTCAGGCTCATGATCCCTCACCATAATTCCCATGTAGGGCCCGCTGGGAACCCCCATTATCCAATCTAGACCTCCTCTGGCACAACTTAAGGTCATTTCCTCTTGTCCTATCTTGCACTTGCAAGAAGAGACCCACCCCTGGCACTGCCATCTCACCTGGGCTGTACAAATCCACCTTTCAGACGTGAATACCCAGTGATCTTGAGCTGACTGGTGTCCTCAGTCAGCCCTGTCCCGCCTCTGCCTCCTCCTGGCAGCTGGGGAAGCCAGTGCTCCCCAACCCATCTTCATCCTATTTCAAAGAGGATCCTCCAAGTCCAGACCCAAAATCTGCTGAGCCTAGGCAGCCTTCACTGAAGCCAAAAGTGCCAGGACCAAAGAGGGATTTTGTTCTCAGCTTCTGTCCCACCTGGTTCTGCCTGTGGCAAACACAGCATCCAGGAGAGCTTGGCTGTTCTCATTAAGGTGTGTGAGGATGAAGCAGCCACTGGCATGGATTTGCTGCCAGAGCAAGGCTGGCTTCAGCCCCTGGGCAGCAAATCCATGGCAAGAGATGTGCCATGGTGAAACGGATCCTCAATTTCCCTGGCACCAACAGAGCCCCAAACATCATTGTTTTATAATTCCCCCAGCACCAAGGTGAGCACATCCAGGTGCTCAAAGGACCTGGCCATGCATCTCCCTCTCCTAAGGACGAAAAAGAAGGGAAACTGCCTTTTTTTGGTAACAGATAACCAGAGACTGAGAAGTACTAAAACCCTCACCCCACAACGTTTTGCTCTTGGAACGGGGCCCCAATCCATTTAATTTCCTTGTCCCCTCCCTTCCAAACAAACAAAACAATCCCCGCAACCAAACAAAACCCCCAAACCCAAAACACATGTTCCATTTTCCATATAATAAAACCACGGCACTCTTCACAACTCCCCTATTTGACAATTTGTTTGGCAACATATGGAAAGCTCTCGTAAACTCTCCCCTTCATAATACAACGGCAGATGGCAAACACAATCCTCAACACGCCGCTCTCTCCCGGCGGCCCTAATGGGCTCGGAGGGCTCCTCACCCCACGCCACATCCCTCCAGCTCCACACCTCGCCTTCCCAGAGATCACCCAGGCAGCTTTGACGGCAGCTATTTAAAAACTGAAGCAATTTTCTGGTTTATGCACAGAGCTGACTTCTCCCTTTTGATTGATTGAGCTGAGTTGTCAAGCATTTCCATGACATCGCTAAAAAAGAAAGGTACCCTGGTGGGCACGTAAAAACCTGATGCAGAACTTCTAATATGTTTTATTGTAACTTGTACTTCAAAAAGGAAGGGACAACAAAGGTGAATGTATTTGCTTTGTCTGTTACACGAGTCAGGGAGCTGGGACCCGTTTCCTTGGAAAGCAGGTTACCATTAATAGCCAGGTAATTATGGGGCTTTTAGAAAGGAAAGAGGAAAAAAAAATAGAGCAAAGCAGGGGAAAATCCCTGACCAGGAGTCTCCCAAGTGGTGCTGCAGGGATGTTGTGCAGGGTGTGCTGCTGTCACCCACCAAGTCATGGTGAGCATCCTGTGGTCACCCTGAGCATCCCACAGCTTGCCCTGAGCCATGGCCACCCCAAGGACACCACGGGTGCCCCCAAACCAGCTCCTACCTTGGCATAATCCATCAGCTCACGGCGCCCAGGAAAGCGCTGGTAGAACTCGGGCAGCCTCCACGGCGCCACAACCTGGTGGGAGGGCAGGAGCATGAGATGAGGAGCCCCCAGCTCTCTTGTAGCCCCTGAGAGCCAAGACCTACACGGTGTTGGTCCCCCAGCTGAAATTTAATCTCCCAGCACAAGGTGGGAGTAAACCAAACCCTGACCCTAACCAGGCACTGGATGCAAGGGGGAAACAGGCAGCATTGATTATCCAGCAGCTGCCTTGGTACTGTTTCCTCTGTGGCCCCGTGGTGTTTGGGGTAAAAATAGGTCAATTAAGGATCATTACAGGCCCCTGAAATGCCAAAACGTCGCAGCTTGCAGCTGGTGGCTGGTTAAAGTGAGGCAGGGCTGTTTGCATTGGTGTTAAAACAGAATTCCCACCAGCTGGGAAAGGCCAGGAGCCTGGCAGTGGGGAGGCAGGGGATGGTTTTGGGTGCCTTACCTTGATCTTGGGACACAGGGCATAGCAGGTGAGCTCGAACCGAACCTGGTCATTGCCCTGAAACATGAAAGGGAGGTGCTGAGGGGTCACACAATTGCAGCCTCTGAGGAGCTGCTTGGCTCCAGTCGCAGCTCCTTGGTGATACTGGAAACCTTGGGCACAGAGGCCGAGGATCCTGCGTCCCATGGGATCACTCCTGGTCCCTCTCCATGCCTGGTTTGAACCCCAAACCACCTTTCCTCTAGCTCCTGATCGCTGTGTGTTCAAACCAGATTTGGGTATTTTTCCCCCAAAGGCATCAGAGGACACAAGAAGAAAGAGGGCAAGGTGGGGGGAAAAGCTCCAGTGAGCAGGGGGATGCAGCAGCTCATAATTAAATAGCTCTGAACGTCCCTTTACCTTAATTGTCCCTTGCTGATTAGGTCCCACTAATGAGCCCAGGTAGCTGGGAAGGGGCAAGGAGCAGGAGCAAGGCTGAGAATTATGAACACTTCCAAGGGAACAGCACTCACTGGAGCCTATTTTCCACCAGCACCAAGGGGCATAAGGACCCCACTTCCCTCCCACCGGCCCGGCCCGCAGGATACATTTACACCCGGGCTGGAATTCCCGAAGGACTATTACACACATCCAGCGGAGCACTCATGTCCCTTGCAGGCCCAAAGCACCTCCATCTGCTCCGGCAGCGGCGACACCCCAGATGGTCCCATTTAAAGCTCCGCAGCCGGGTCGAGTTACCCGCACTCAGTCCCTGCCTGTGCCCGCGGCTTAATGGCTTGGGGAGCGCGGCCACCGAGGGTGCCCCGGGCAGCAGCGATGGCTGGTGGCACCCAGGGGGAGCAGAGGGGACACCATGGCGTTGGGGTGTGTGACTCCAGAGCAGCTTTGAGAAGGGCTTTCAAGAAAAGCCTGCTGGGGATGGATGAGATGGACAGAAAGGGGTGCAGGGACCCGATTGCAGCAGGAGGGAGTTATTCCAGTCGTGTCATTCCCGCAGCTGCCCCTCTGCCCCATCTGCTGGGTGCTGGCGTGTCCCTCGGCATTCTCCTGGCTGCATTTAACATTCCCCCTTCCAGCAGAGTCCCCACCGTGGGAACCCCCAAACCCACTGAGATCCCCCCCGGGGGTCACCTCGCCTTACCCCAGGCACGGGCTGTGGGAAGAGGAGGAGGAGGAGGCACCCCGCAGGTCCTGGGTTCACCCACCGGGCCCTCAGCTGCCCCAGCTGTCCCCGCCCGGGGCTGGGCAGCGGCCGGAGGTGCCGGGGGTGAGCCACGGGGACGTCTCGCAGCTCAACACTCTCCCACCACGTTCCCCGCGGGAGATTCCCTCTCTCCAGGAGGGGGCTGGCCCCAAGCTTCCCTTTTCCGCGGTCTCTGGCTGCCTCTAGCGGCAAAGTGTCCTCCCTGCGGCCAGCGGGGACAGCGACCGGAGCAACGGGGTAGGGACGGGGACAGCCGGGATAGGGACAGGAACGGGGACAGGGACCGGGAGAGCCGGGGATGGCGACAAGGATGGGCACAGGGACCGGGAGAACCAGAGCTGGGGACAGGAACAGGGACAGGGTCTGGGACAGTCGCACCTCTCCCAGGACACTCCTAACCGTGCCGGGTTGTGCTGGCTCAGTCTCAGCTGGCTCCTGGCCCGGGAAGCCCCAGCATTTTGAAATTAGTGGCAGAAATAGAGTGTTCAGCTGTGACTCCAGCCTTCCCAACAGCGAGACGGAACCGAAACCAGGCACAGAAATCCCAGAAGCGAGAAGGAAGTGCTGAAACACGGCTGAGTTTTGCACAGTCCCCGCAAAGCACCCACAAAACACCCTGAGCACCCCTCCTGGCACCCACAGCTTGCCCTGTGGACTGCCCAGCTGCCCTGTCCGAGCACCTCGAGCCATCCCTGCCCAGTGCCCACCTTGCCCGTGGCCCCGTGGGCGACGTACGGGGCTCCCTCTCGCCGGGCGATCTCCACGAGCTTGCGGGCGATGCAGGGCCGGGCCAGGGCGGTGCCCAGCAGGTACCGATCCTCGTAGAGCGCGTTGGCCTGCACCGCCGGCCAGATGAACTCCTCCACGAACTCCCTGCTGACGTCCTCGATGTAAACCTGCCGGCGGGGAGGGACGTTCCCGATGGGAGAGGGGCTAAGGGGGGAACCCACTCCCCTGGGGCTTTAGGATCAGCGCAGAGAAAAATCTGGTTTCCTCCCTTTTCCTAAATGCTGCTTAAAGGCTTTGGGGTGAAACCTCTGGAGAAGGGATTTCTCGTTGGCATTGCACCCTCTCCACAGGCCTCACCCCATGGTGGGGAGCAGGGGGAGCTCAGAGCCCCCAGAAGCAGGGAGGGACACCGTTACCTTCTTGGCCCCCAGTGCCAGCGCTTTCTTTCGTGCTGCCTCAAAATCTTCCTTCTGCCCAATGTTGGCCTGGAGAGCAGGAAAAAAACAAGACTCGGTGTGAAACGAGACCACAAAGCCCAGTTTGGCACAGGGCATCATGCAAGGCATGACAGAGCCCATATGAGCTGGGCTTGAGGCCACCCAGGAGGGGAGTTCCACCCCCCCGAGATGGATATCTCAGGGCCATGCCCCGCTCTGCCAGGCCCCTTGGCTCTGTCCTGGTTCCCTGCCTTCATCAGCAGAGGGTCATTAGCTGGCAGGGACAGGCTGTGCTGCACAGGGCTGGCAGCTCAGCAGAGCAGCAGTGGGCTGGGCCATGGTTAACCGGTGACAGCAGGGTCACCACCACAGCCACACACACATCAGGACCCCCACTGCTCACCCAAGCCCCTCCAGACCAATGGCCCAGCACCCCCTCCACCCCCAACCCGTGGGGACAGGGTCCCTGTGTCAGGGCTCAGCGCAGAGCTCACCAGGTAGGCGACAACGTCGTAGCCCTGCTCCTTCAGCCACACCAGGATGCAGGAGGTGTCGAGCCCCCCGCTGTAGGCAAGGACCACCGTGCCCTTGGGCTGAGCCATGGTGCTGCCAAAGCAAAGGGAAAGGGGTTCACGATGCCGCCAGCCCCTGCCCTTACTGCAGCCATCAGGAAGGATCAGTTGAACCAAGAACCCTCCCAGGCTGCAGAGAGCCAGGGGAGGGCTGGGGGCAGAAGGAAAAGCCACGGGGCTGTGACTCTCAGCCAGGGAGGACAGCCCTGGCACTAACTGGGTGATGGAGGAGGCCAGGGCAGCAAGGAGGGCTGGTTTGCTCTTACCTTTTCTCGGTGCTGGCAGCCCCAGCACAGCCTGCCCCACGCTCTGCGAGTGCCCTGCGATGCCGGGGAGCCGGGGCTGAGGCGCAGGCGCCCGGCCGTGGCACAGCCACAGCTCAGTGCCTTGCTCTGGCACGACTCAGCACGTCCCAGCCTTCTGCAGAGAGCTGCCACTGGCTCGGCCCCCAGTGCCCACCAGCATTGCCTGGCCTGCGATGGCTGCAGGGCGGGGGGGCTTGGCAGCACCCCCGAGAGCCCAGCCCAGCCCCAAGTCTAATTAACGCTTGCGGGGCATTTGTTCTAATTGCACCGCACGTGTTTCCTGCCAGCACAAAGCACCTACGCGGGGATTCAGTGCCCCTCACCCTCCCGCCGAGGATATCGAGGACTTCAGCGAACACCAGGAGAAGGTGAAGGATGCAGCAGCCCAGATCTCAGGGGAGGGCTGGGGGTCCTGGGCAGGAAGGGCTCCGGGCTGTCCCCACGGTCCCCGGGCCAGGCTGTGAATCCCAGGGCCCCACGAAGAAGCGATGCCAGCTGACCCTTGGCCGGGGCAGGCGGACAGCAGAGCCGGCCAAACCCTGTCCTGAGCAAGTTTCACACTGCTGCTGCCAAGTCAGCACAACCTGCTCCCGCAGGCCGGGAAGGCGCCGTGCGGGGCTGCTCCAGCAGCTCTCCCAGCGGGATGCGGCTGTGCCGGGGTGTGCCCCAGCCCCGGTCCTGCCAGCGCCGTGTGGAGCCAGCATCCCACGGGGCACGGCTTGGAGCCAGCCAGGCGCAGGCTCTGCCCTGCTGCTGCCGCGTTCCTGCAGAGGAACAAGGGAGTCTGGCAGCCCCATCCCCTCCCTCCGGCTCCCCAGCCTGCTCGTGCCCGTCGGGCTGCCACGCAGGCAGCGCCCGGTGCCCAGGCTTGTGCAAGCAGCATTTCCCAGCCCGTGGGGCCCCGTGGCCGTGCCAAGCTGGGTCCCTGCCCGGCGATTTTCAGCCGCCCCTTCCTCACCGGGACATTTACAGGAAGGCAATCGCAGTTCCCAAAAGGGCCCAGCCCAACCATGACGCTGCGCCCGCGGCTTCTTTTGAGACAACTTCCCTCCTTTCCTCCCAAACTTATCCCCGCTGTGGCCACCAGCATCGCTGCTGTGGTTGCCAGTCTGAGCAAGCGGCTCCGGGACCGGGCACACTCGCTCTGCAAGTGGCCCAGCAGGGCGATAGGGAAATGCCTCCAGCTTCTGCCTGCTCAGACACGTTCCGGTGTCGCAATGCCCGAGGGGTCTGGGGGCACCTTGCCCTGGAGACGCATCCTGCATCCCAGAAAGGGGTGGGACCATTCCCAGCTCTGGGAATAAGGCTCGTGCCAAACCCGCCTGCACAGGAAGGGAGAGCCCCGAAGTTTCAGCGTTCGGTGGCAATAAATCAGAGCAAACAAAGCTCGGCGACGGGGAACGCGGCGGGACTTTCTCAGCCCTTATTATTATTCCGTAGCAATTTCCGTGTGAGTTGGGGCCGGGATTTTGCTGGACAGACTAGGGCTGCTCGATGCCACAGGAACACCACGCTTTCGGTTTTAAAACCAAGAAATAAATTTAAAGAGGGAGGAGAATAAAAAGCCTGAAACTTTGGTAAGGAGAGGAGCTGTGTTCGCCAGCCGGGCTGGAAGAACAGCCGGGCTGCTGCCTGTGGGCTGTGATGGGGCAGGCAGGAGAGGCAAGGACAGGGGCAAAGGCAGGCACAGGGACAGGAACAGCTTTTCCAGGGGTTGGTGCAGCACAGGATTGTGCTCACTGGTGCTGGGGTTTTCCTCAGCATCACTCCTCCAACCCATGGAGGTCCCAACCTGCCCTCCAAAATCCCCAGAGCAGAGCAAAGAGAGCACGAGGTGGTGCCGGCTGCTGTCCCAGTTCCCCTCTGAGGGTGGCCAAGGGGACACTCCAGGAAATGGGACTCGGAACCCCCGTCCCCATCCCAAACTGAGCTGGGAGGGGTTTGACTGCAGCCTGACAGCGCTGGGAAGGGGCTGGCACCCCACGGCCCTGCTCCAGCACCCAGGGGTGGGGGACACCCGTGGGTGGGTGGAAATGGGACAGACAGGGCAAGGGGACACCCCCCAAGGCAAAGGCCCCCCTTTCCCCTCTTCCCCCCATGCCATGCCCTCACTCACGCGCTCCCGGTGTCCGGCTGCCCTCGGTGCTCTGGTCCGGTGCCTGGAGCATCCTCCCCCTCCTCCTCCTCCTTTATACCCGGGCTCAGGCAGGCGGAGCCGCCGCAGGACAGTCCCCCCTTGGGCACCGTCCCCGGAGAGGCCCCGCGCTCCTCCTGCCCGCGGGGTACCCGGCAGGAGGGAGGAGCAGCTGCCTCCGGGCCAGTGCCCAGACCCAGACTGCGTGACCACTCCGGGGGCTGCCACCGCTGTCCCCCCACTCCTGAGCTCCTCAGCAGCCTCCACAAAGCTCCCAGGGGTGCCATCCCCCCGGCGGGACTCCATGGAGTCACCTGCCCCCGAGGAGTGGGGAAATGGGGACAGAGGAGAGAGAGATGGTGCTCTGCAGCGCCTGACTTTCCTCCCTGGGCCAGCAAGAAGGGGGAAGGTTGGATTTATCTGAACCTCCATCGGGAGGCAATGCAGGAGCCAGGGTGGGCAGGAGGGGACAGGACAGAGGGCTGTCCCTGGGGCCAAACTCCCCTTTCCCCCTCACACATACCCAGGGCACCCCAGACCCACCGCAGACCTGGCTTTGGAGGGCAGGAAAGCTCCATCCCAAAGGACAGAGCTTTTTAGGGGAGTCTCAGACAGGAGCAGCAAGAGCCAGCTCCAGTGACAGGATCTGACCACAGAAGGTGCACGGCCACCATCAGCCTCTGTGGCCCAGCCCTGGTGACTGTGGGCTCGTGTTTCCTGGGGCCAGCATCCCCCATCCCACAACATCAGCTAGGGCTGAAACAGTGTTTTGGAAACAGCCTCCATCTTCATGTGCAGAGAGGCCACATCCTGCTCCTGCTGCTCGAGGGACTCAACACCGGGGCAGGATTGCACCTTCGGGGGCTGGACATTGTCCTTCTGGCATTGCCACATCCAGACAACCTCCCTTTCATGGTCCAAGGCCAGGCAGGGAGGTGTCCAAAGACCTGGGAATTCTCCCACACACTGAAGGAAGCTGCCTTCTTCAGGCACAGCTAATATTTAGCCACAAAACACCTTCGTAAATCAATAAGAGTGCACAGAAACCAAGTGGATTTTAAAAAACCAAACAAAAATACTATTTCCATTTAATACATGGTTAATGCTGGGGTGCCCCACACCCTGCCCAGCCCAGGGGATCCTTCCCTGCACACCGGTGGGACCCTCGCTGGCCCCTGTCACCCAGTTCATCTTCCCACCCCCCACATTTGGGGACTGATAGCGGCCAAGGCCATCCAGAGCTGTGTTTGTTCTGGGATCTGGGACCTGATTGCAAGAGACTGGTGGGACATCTTATCCCCCTGGGATCCTGACTCTCCTGCTGAGTCAGGGCCGGCCCTGGGTGAAGAGAACACAGCTGAGGGGTGAGGGGGTGTCTGGGAGGGAGAGAAGAGGTACAAGCTCAGCGCTCCCTGAGCCGCGTGCCCCACCGATGGGGTGGGGAGGGACAGGAGGAGAAATGACCCTGCGTCCCCTCCTGCCCCTCGGCTGTGTCAGTAAGGGTAGGGGGACACGGAGATGAGGAGGAGGAAGGTGCTGGGTGCCCGCTGCCCGTCTGGGACCAGCGCCTGCACCTTGACCCGGTGCGTGCCGGGCTCCCGCAGCGGCCGCAGGGTGGAGAGGATGCCGTGGCCCTGCTCGGTGCGGAGGGCAAAGGCGCTGTCAGGGTCCTGCTCCAGCAGCCTGAAGACGGGCGGGTGGCGCAGGGCGGCGGCCGGGGTGAGGCGCAGCACGTCCCGGCGGGCAGCGATGCCGAGGGGCAGGGGCAGCACCCGGTACTGCAGCGTGGGGGGCCCGCCCGGGCCGCAGAACGGGGGGCAGCGACCCACGCACAGCCTGCGTGAGAGAGGGGGAGTGTGGGGTGTGGTGGGTGTCAGGGAGCGGACAGGACACTCGGGTTCGTAGGGACACGAGGAGAGCGGGATGGGAACACCCAGCTCCACAGCGCGACTCACCCTGGGCTGGAGCCTCTCCGGTACCCGGCTGGGCACGGCACATCCACGCACCGGGCACCTCCGCGGGTGTTGAAGCACATCTGGCTCGAGCCGCACCGGATTGTGCCCTCCACGCACTCATCCACATCTGCAGAGAGAGAGGGGACAGCTCTGAGGGTGCTGGGGTGCCCATGGCTGAGGTGGGGGTCTGATCCTCAGCTCCCCCACCTTCCCACATCTGCCTGGACACTGAGGCAGTGAGACACGGGCACTCAGACTGCGGAGTGCTGAGTCTGGGAACAACCCTCCCAAGAAAGGACAAAGACTTGCAGCCCCAAAAAGGTGACACCCAGGGCAACGTGGGGACTGGGCACCCCCAGGCTCCCCTGCACTGACCATGGCAGATCTTCCCGTTGGACAGCAGCCGATAGCCGGCGGGGCAGAGGCAGCGGTAGCTGCCCGGGCTGTTCCTGCACTCGTGCTGGCACTGGTTTGGAGTCTGGCACTCGTCGAGGTCTGCAGTGCAAGAAAAGGGGAAGGCAAGACGGGAAGGATCAGTCCCCTCAGGTGCCACTGCCTTGGGCCAGCCTGGCTCACGCCTCCCCTTCCCAGCGCAGCAACGACCACAGGGTGCAAACAAAGTGGTGGCCAGGGCAGCAAGAAGGACACGAGGGACCTTTTGGGGACAAAGCAGCCTCTGAACTCCCTGCAGCACCCTTCCCCAGTGCACACTCACCAGTGCAGGTGCCATTCCTCCTGCTGTAGCCCGTGGGGCAGGGGGGGCCCCGGGCACCCAGCCCTGCATCCTTGGCCACGCGGCGCAGGGCGAGCTGGGTGTAGAAGGACCGTCCCCGTGGGCGGCTGCTCAGCCCCCGCCAGCGCAGGGGGGTGTCCCGGGGCACATTGCTCATGGTGTCCCCTCCCTCTGTCCCTGCCGTGGCGCACTGCCCGCCCGGCAGCAGGGTCCTGCCAGCGGGGCACAGGCACTCGTAGGAGCCCCGCAGGTTGCGGCACTCAAAGGCGCACGGTGGGGGAAACTGCAGGCACTCGTTGACATCTGGGGGAGGAAAGAGGTGGGGAGCTGCAGCTGGATGGGGGAAACTGAGGCTGGAACAGGGCAGGGGGGGGTGACCACGGACCCTGAGAGCCCGGCTCATACCCAGGCACGGCCAGCCAACACCGAGCGTGCGGTAGCCGGGAGGGCAGGAGCAGCGGTAGGAGCCGGCGGCGTTCTGGCAGATCTGGTTGTAGCGGCAGGCGTGGGACCCCTCGGTGCATTCATCGACATCTGGGGAGCAGAGAGAGGACAGGATTGGGGGGATGGGGAATCGGCACCAGGCGCCCCTTGCCATCCTCGTGCCCCCTCAGGAAGGGCCCGTACCAATGCAGTACAGCTGCCCGGGGTCCAGGATGAATCCCAGTGGGCACTGGTCTTTATCAGCCCCTGGGAATTGAGCAGAGAGAATGAGAAGTGACATGTCACTGCAGGGGTGTGGCCTTTGCACCCCTACAGACACCCAGAACTGACAACAGGTCTCCATCCCCATCCTTGGGACTCCCTGTTTACCCGCATCAAGCGAGGCACGGAGCTGGAAGTGGAGCTCCTCTTTGGCTGGATCATAGGAGGCTGTGATGCCTCTGGCCCGGAGGTGCTGCACCCGGGGGGGCTGCGGCCCCGCGGGGGGGTCGAACACGATGGTGTGATTGCAGTGGGCACGGACGAGGCGTCCATCCTGCAGGAAACTCTGCACGGAGCCCCCGGAGAGCTGCCCCGCGCCCGTCCGCACGTAGCGCTCACTGAAGTCCTGGCGAGAGGCAGGGAAAGTCAGGTCCCGGCACGGGAGTTGTGGTTCCATGGGGATAATGGGCAGTGACAGCACCTGCAGCAGCACCACGGCATCGCCGAAGCTCTCCGGCACAGAGCCGCTGATGACGCTGTCCAGCCGCAGAGCGCCAGCGCCATCCGCACCCCGGGCCAGGTGGGTGACCCGCAGGAGCTCCCCTGCCAAGGGGGAAACGGTGAGCAGCAGCCCACAGCACCCACGCACAGCTCCATTCCCAAGTCAGGATTGCTGCATGGGGGAGATGAAGTCTGAGCTTGCCCAGGAGCTGGCCAGGCTCTCCTGTCAGAGATCCCTCACCTGTGGCAAACTGCAGCAGTGACTCGTGCTGGAAGGTGCCCTGGGTGAGCAGGAACCCGCTCCGGGCTGCCCCGCTGGCATGTGCCAGGGACCAGTAAATGGGGGCGATGATGGTCACCAGCACCCGCATCAGCGGCCCTGGGAATGGGGAAGGAAGGGAGTCACCATGGAGCCAGCACCATTCTAAGAGGGCACCCAGCCTGTCCCATCCATCCTTGCCCACAGGGCACAAATGTGGGTGCTGCTTTTGGGGGAAAAAGGAAATAAAAACCTTCCCCCCAAGATTTACATCTGACAGACATCAAAACCCTTACAAGGGTGAGGGTAGAAATGTCCACCCACCTATGGCAGGTGGGATGCTCCCAATGCTGCTCCGGAGGGCAGTGGTGCCGGACTGAGAGTCACCCAGCACGCTGGCATCGAGGGTGGAGACCCCCAGCTCGTGGCCATTGATGGCACCGACCAGGCTGCCCCGCACCTGGTGCAGCTCCCCTGGGGCAAAGGGGATGGGGTCAGGCAGCAGCACTGCGACTGCACTCCCACGGGAGAGCAGGGTGCTCCCCTGACTCCCCTCTCGCTAATTTGCATGTCAAGAAAATCTTGTTTTCTGGAGGTGAGGGCAGCCAGAGCAAGGCAGGCAGTGTCCCTGCCTGGCTGCAGCACAGTCCCCAGAGACCCCACGGCTCCAGGCACAGTGCCACGTTGGCAAGGGATGTTGTGAGTGTGGCCCTGTGCCTCATCACACCGACCTGCACTGACACCCCCAAACCCTGCTCTGTATCAACCTCAAGGTCCTGGCAATGCCCCAAGCTTTTATTTCCTTCTCCAGCATGCCTGGCAGCAAAATGCCACCAGCCACACAAGGGCACAAGGGGCACACGGCACTTCCTCCAGCCGAGCTCTCTGCTCCCCAGGGGCAGCAGGAAAGGATGTGTCTGTGCATTTAGAGAGCCCCTGGGAGATGGGAATTTAATCATGGGCAGCTAAGGCAGGAAGACTGAGGAGAGGCAAGAGAGGGCTGGCACGCGGTGGCTGCTCGGGCAAGGGTCTGTTTGGGCTCAGACCTTCAGCTGAGCAGTGGAAGAGAGGAGAGGACCAAGCAGAGTATGAATATCAGGGGTTAGAACAAGCAAGGAAAGGCAATATCCCTCCTAAGCACTGTGCTGGAGGCCTTAGCCCACGGCACTGCAGGCAGCCCCAGCCCCCTGAGCCAGCCAAAGCCCCCAGGGCCAGGGGCAGACACCCACCTCGGACATCCAGGGAGGTGTGGGCCACAGCAGAGCCCAGGGCATTGCGGGCGAGGCAGGAGTAGCTGCCGGCGTCACGGTGGGAGACAGAGAGCAGGAGCAGGGTGGCGTTGGGCAGGACCCGGGTGTGGGGACCCTCGGGCAGTGGCTCCCCATCCCGCTGCCACTCCACGGATGGGGTGGGCTCCCCTGACACGGCACAGTGCAGCAGCACCCGCTGCCCGGCGGGGACCCTCACCTCTCCCGGTGTCACTGTCACCACAGGGGCGCCTGGGCAGGGAAAGGGGTGCAGGTAGTGATGCAGCATTCCAGCGGTTCTGGGAGCATCCCCCACGGATCAGGGGTGGTCGGAGGGGCTGAGGGGTGACACGGTTTGCAGTCCCTTAAAAGAAGGGTGCAGGGAGGAGCAGCACTCACTCTGCAGAGCCAGGGTGACAACTTTTGCTGCTGTGCCCGCGTCATTCTCTGCCACACACTGGTACTGCCCCACGTCGGTGCTCTAGCAGGACCAACAGCATCAGCACAGCGCTTTGCTTTGCCAGGAAAGCACCCTGACGTGTGCCAGCACCCCCAGGCCCCGCTCACCCTCACAGCACGGATGGCCAGGGAGCCGTTCTGCAGCTGGTGCAGACGCCCGTGGGCCACCACTGGCACCCCGTCCTTGCTCCAGCGGATGAGGGGCTCAGGGTGACCCTGGGCACGGCAGTCGAGGAGGGCATCACCTCCGGAGCGCTCTACCTGGTACGTGCTGGGGTCCCCCTGTATGACGGGTGCCTCTGGGAGAGGGAAAGGGGTGGCAGAGGAGGGGGGCTGGCGGGACACCCCAGTTTCCCTGCCGGCACCTACCTCTGACAGAGACGAAGGCAGTGGCCCTGATGACACCGGCGCTGTTCTCGGCGTGGCAGACGTAGGTCCCGCTGTCCGTGGGTGTGGCTGCCTCCCGGCGCAGGATGCTCCGCCCGCTCTGCCCCGACACACCATCTGCGGGGTGCAAAACCCCAAAAAGCGTGGCTGGGGATCAGCCGGTTACAACCCCGCACAGCCAGACGTGCTGGCACCCTGGGGACCCCAAAAGGTGGGACAAGGGCGGCACCAGGATCGCATTCTCCCCGAGTTCAGCAGCCTCTGCCCCTGCCCAGGTACCAGTGAGGAGCTGCCCGTTGGCCATCCAGGAGACGCGGGGCTGGGGGCTGCCCGCGGCGGCACACACCAGCTCCAGCCGCTCGCCCCGGCTCACGGCGATGTCTGCGGGCGGCTGGGTGAAGGTGGGCAGGGTGTGGATAGAGAGGGAGAGCCGGCGCACGGCCCTCCCAGCAGAGTTCACGGCGGTGCAGGAGTAGCTCCCAGCGTCCCCTTCCTACAGGAGGATGAGAGGGAACCATCTCGAGTCTGGGGTCCAGCTGCAGCCCTGGCTCGCTCTGCTGGTTGTTGTGCACCTAAAAACTCACAGTTCGGACAGAGCCGCTTTTCCCAGCCCCCATCAGCAACCTCACGCTGCCCCAACCCTCCAGCCTGTGGCACAGGAGTGCTCGGGGCTCTCCCTCTGCCAGACGCATTCACAGGCCCTGGGGGCAGTGCTCACCCGGACATCCCGGAGCAGCAGCTCCCCGGAGGGAAGCACAGGGGCCTTCCCGCCCCGCACCGGGGCTCCCTCCCGGCTCCAGGACACGCGGGGCTCGGGGACACCGCGGGCGGCACAGGGCAGCAGCACCTCCAGCCCCTCCAGGACCACCAGCTCCAGCGGGCCGGCAGCGATGGTGGGGGGCACTGGATGGGGCAGGAGGGCAGGGACTTGCTCACACCTTGACAGCCAGGTTTTGCCGTGAGGTGCTGGGGAAGGGGCGGAGCAGAGGGGTGAGCACTGGGGCTCCGATCGCTGCTGTACCTTGCACGATGAGCCTGGTCCTCCCCGCAGCGGTGCCCGAGGGGTTGCGAGCCACGCACAGGTAGGTGCCTGCATCCTCCGGGGCTGCCCGGAGCAGACGGAGCTGCCCGTTGGGGAACACCTTCAGTCCGGACCCTGTGGGGACGGGCAGGAGTGAAGGGCAGGACGGGGCAAGGCAGGGCACGGATGGATGATGTGCAGGGACTGCTTCCCCCACAGAAATGCCTCTTGCCGAGGAGTCTCCATGGAACAGCTCCAGCGGCCACCACGCCCACCTTGGACAGCAGCCGGGAGCCAGGCAGACCCATGCACAGTGACACCCCACACCCTGCCTACAACTCCCTGGCACCTAAATCTTCCCCCAGGTAAAGGCTGGCAGGAAATGCGGGCTCTGCCAGCCCCCAGCACGCTCCTGCTCACCTCCAGCGATGCTGACACCGTCCTTCTGCCAGGTGACCTCCGGCCGGGGGACGCCTGTGGCCTCACAGGACAGCACCGCGCTGGTGTTGACCATCACCATCACCACGCCAGGCAGGGGCTTCAAGGCAGGCGGCTCTGTGAAGGGCAGGGAAGTGCTACCCTGGGGAGAGGATGCAGGATCCCCAGCAGCAGGAAGGACCCTGGAGCCGTGCATACCGTGCACCGTGAGCCAGAGGTGCTTCCGTGCCGTGCCCGCGGCGCTCCGAGCCGTGCAGGTGTAGCGGCCGGTGTGTGCAGGCAGCGCCTGATGGATCTCCAGGGCTCCTGCAAAACAGCGGGCACAGGGGAGGCAGCGGGAGGGCTGGCAGGGAGCCCCTGACCCCGCTGGGGCTGCGCTGCCCCGTGCTGTACCTCTGGGCAGGACGCGGTAGCCCCCTCCTCTGCTGCCCAGCTGAGCCCCCTCCTTGCTCCAGGACACCGTGGGAGGGGGCACGCCAGAGGCGTAGCAGGTGAGGACAGCGGGGGACAGCCGGGTGACAACCACGTCCGTAAGGTCATCAGCGATGGTGGGGGGCACTAGAGGAAGGAGGGGAGGAGGTGAGCAGGGCTGTATGGCAAATATTGGAGAGGATTCTGTCCCTCCTCAGGTGGGTGTGACTATTTCTCTCCCCCTCTTGTCCACACCCAAGCCCAACTCTTGAGAGGGGACCCAACCCCGTGTGGGGCTGGAGCACACCCACATCACAGCTGAGGTGGCGACAGATCCTGGGAAAGCCACTCTCAGCAGGACCCCCAGCCCCAGGAGCTCACCATGGACAGACACGAGGAAGACCTTTCGTGCCTCTCCAGCAGCGTTGGTGGCGATGCACTCAAACCGCCCCTCGTCCCGGGGACCAGGGCTGGAGATGAGCAGTGACCCTGAGGACTG
Organism: Orthonyx spaldingii; assembly: GCA_013397795.1. Taxonomy (NCBI): domain Eukaryota; kingdom Metazoa; phylum Chordata; class Aves; order Passeriformes; family Orthonychidae; genus Orthonyx; species Orthonyx spaldingii. The sequence goes on along the minus strand of VZTJ01003414.1, from coordinate 434,634 downwards.
CAAACTGTGCGGGCAGAGCACACATCAGGATCACCCCTGTCCCCTGGGGGCAGCAGGATGGGCAAACCCCACCCTACAGGGGAACCCGTTGTGGTACAATGTGGGGGGGCTGCGGGTACCTGTAGGCACCAGGTGGGAGGTGCAGGTTCAGGGGCCGGCCGTCCTTCTCCCACCTGATGTGGGGCTCGGGTGACCCCCAGGTGTCACAGCCCAGCGTGGCCGGCTGCTGAGCCAACAGGGTGAGGTTGGAGGGCCCCGGGGTGATGGCAGGGGGGACTGTGGGAGGGCATGGCAGCGATGAGCAGAGGACAGCAGCGCATCATTGCACTGGTGAGAGCAGCCCAGCCGTGGTGGAGGCCGAGCCCAGGAGGGATGCAGCCGGCTCTGCTGCTTACCCAGCACATGGAGGTCCAGGCCTCGTCGGTCAGAGCCAGCAGGGCTGGAGGCCATGCAGAGGTAATGGCCCAAATCCTGGACCTGGACAGGGTCGATTTGCAGGGAGCCTCCTGGCAGGAGCTGCAGCCTGGGGAGGGAGAGCAAGTGAACCCTGTGGGGGCTCTGCATGGCCAGGCTGCACCACACAGGGAGCAGTGGCTGGGCAGGTGACAAGTGCCATTGCAGCCACACACAGCATGTGCCCACTGAGGTGGTGTGAGGACAGAGCACAGCTCTTCACAGGGTGACTGGCACACTAAATCACCTGTTGCTGTGGAGGGTGGCATGATCTGAGTGCCAGCTCTTGGTGGCACCAGCCTGCAGAGCCTCATACCTGTCACTCCCAGGGAGGGGCAGGAGCTGTCCGTCCTTCCGCCACGTCACCCGGGGCTCGGGCCACCCCTCTGCCGGGCACGGCAGCACGGCCGAGGTGTTCAGCAGCACCTTCACCTCCTTGGGGCCCGGCTGGATCTCCGGGGCCACTGCGGCAGCACCCAGAGCCACCACCGAGAGCGCGGAATGAGGCTCAGGGGTGGAGGACACAAGCCCAGAGCAGCACTGGGGGCTGGGCGTAGTCCAGCCCTGACATCCCATCACCCATAAGACACCCTATAATGTCCCACATCCTGAATTTAACCAGGCAGGAGCCGGCGCTCAGGGCCAGGGCAGGGCACTCACCGTGAACCTGGAGCCGGACTCGCGGGCCGGTGTCCCCGGGGGCGCTGGTGGCCCCGCAGCTGTACTCGCCACCGTCCGCCGCAGCCACCGCCCGGAGCTGCAGGAAACGCCCCTGGGCCAGGATCTGCCTGCGGGCATCCTCCTAAAACCCCCGAGACCCCCATCAGCAGCCACCCAGCGTCACCCCCAGCACCAGCCCGAGGCTGCTGGTGAAGGTGCATCCCCGTCCCTGGTCCCGTCACAGGTACCTGCAGCGGGGAGCCCTCCCGGTGCCACTCGATGTTGGAGTGGGGCTCGGCAGCCTCTGGGCACTCCAGGAGGAGCTGCCCCCCTGCCACAGCCGTGATGACGGGGATCTCCCCCGCGCTGGCGATGCTGGCTGGTGCTGTGGGACATGGGCCAGGGGGTCAGGGTGTGCCACGAGGGTTGGACACCCCCATACCTGTCCCCATAGGCCATGAATAGGCCCCCACTCTGCAGGATCTGTGCTCCAGGCCTCTATTTTGAAGCCCACAGCAATCCCAAAGAAGGATGCAGAGATGCTTTGGCTCTCTGTTCCCCCAAAGCTTGGGCCCTCCTGCAGCACCCCCTCCTCGCTGCACTGCTGGGGTCACACTACCTTGGATGATGACATGGAAGCTCCTGCTGTCCTCCCCTGCAGGGCTAGTGGCCAGGCAGGTGTACAAGCCAGCATCAGCCACCTGCACAGTCAGGAGAGGGAAAAATTGAGGCACAAAAAGAAAACCCAAGCAGGGAGAAAAAAGAGGAGCTCATACCTCAGTGCTCTCAATGTGGAGGGTGCTCTCGTTCCCTGACACGAGTGAGGGCCCTGCCAGCAGCCGTCCATCCTTCTCCCAGGTGACAGTGGGCATGGGGACACCCATCACCACACACCTCAGCTCTAGAGGGGTGCCCACAGCGATGGATATCTCAGTGGGATGGGACGCAGCCTCGACACAGGGTGGCTCTGCAAGGCAGGAGGGGTCATCCCCTCATTGCTCCCAAAAAATTGGCTAAGCTGCCCTTCCCAAATCCTCGAGGGTTGACACGCACCCATCACCAGGAGGTGGAAGGCTTTGCTGGCCTCTCCCGCTTCATTCACCACCAGGCACGAGTAAATGCCTGCATCAGCCGGCCCCACAGCCACCAGGCTCAGCTGTGGGCCACCGGGCACCTGGTCACTCTGCTGCCCCAGGGGCTCTCCGTTCTTCAGCCAGGTCACTGACGGTGCTGGGGACCCGGTGGCTTCACAGGTGAAGGTGACATCTGAGCCCTCAGCCACCATCTGCTCATCACTGCTCTCAGGGCTCTCCAGGACAGGGGGTACTGGGAGGGAAGGATTCCCTTGAAGGGAGAAAAGTCAGGTCCCCAGGCGCTGGGGGTGGGTTTGGCCATTCCCTGCGAGCAGCCAGAGGTGGCTCAGCCCTCCTGCAGGATGCTCTGGGCCTGCTCTCAGGCTGCTCCTGCTTTGCTCCATCCCGTCTAAGCCCATCCCAGCAGCTGAAGAATGGCTCAGGACCCTGCTTGGGAATGGGCTGCAATGCACCAATGTGTGCTCTGCCAGCAAAATTGGTGTTCAGGTGCCCCCTGCTCTACCCTCCCCAACTCCCTGCCCCATACCCTGTATCTGCAGGATGAAGCTGCGATCGGCCACCCCTGCCCGGCTGGAGACCATGCAGGTGTAGAGTCCGGCATCGGAGACCTGTGCCCAGGAGATCCTGACCCACGGGATGGGGAGGAGACATCAGCTCTGCTGCTCCCCAAGGTGACACTTGGCCACGTCAGGGTGCAGCAGTGGCCATTCCCTCCTGTAAACCTGGGTACCAGTCCCAAGGCCTGGGGCTGACCATTGCTCCAGGGTCACTTCTCACCGGAGGATGTGGCCAGCCGAGAGCAGGGTGACACGAGGGGACAGGCGGAGGGGCAGCCCATCCTTCAGCCAGCTCACGTGCAGCGGAGGGGACCCCCGGGCCCAGCACTCCAGCGTCACCACGGCGGACAGGACTCCCCGGACCACCTCCGAGTTGTCAGCACCTCTCTCGATGGCGGGAGGGACTGGGTGAGGGGACAGAGGGGCTGGTGGGGCTGTTGGGGGTTGAGGTGGCCCTGGCACTGCCCCGCGGATCCCAGCCCTGCTCACCCAGCACGTTCAGCGTGTGCAGCCCCACGTCCTCACCCAGGCTGTTCCGGGCCAGGCACGTGTACGCCCCGGAGTCGGCAGCTCGGAGCCCCTCGAGGAGCAGGGAGCTGCCGTCCGGGGACACCCTGCGTGGGGAGGGTGGGACAGTGACCTGCGTGCTCATCCCCAATGCGCCCGTGGGGCAGAAATGCTCTGTACTCGGTTTGCAGCCAAGGATGAGGGGTCTGGGGCACATTTCAAGGTCAGGGCATCAACTGGGACCAGGCCAGGGGGACAGTGACCACCCCAGACTGCAAGGTTTCACCCAGGACGATATTTTCTCAGCAAAGAGCTGGGATGAGCATGTCTCAGACGAAGTGACAGGGAGAAGCAGCAGAAGTAGGGGGACAGCCTGTCTTGCTGGCAATTTCACACGTGGGGACACCGAGGCCCTGGGCTGTCCCCCCACCTGGACTCACCGGGCGTGCGAGGGGGGCTGCAGCCCCAGGGGCTGCCCGTCCTTCAGCCAGGAGATGTGGGGGGTGGGCTGCCCCTCTGCCCGGCACTCCAGCCTCACGCTGCCGCCCTCCAGCACGCTGTGCTCGCTGGGGCTCCCCGCACCGCTGATCTGGGGGGCCACTGCATCGAGGAGAGAGGGGGGCTGAGGGAGAGGAGGGGGAGGAAGGCTCACCTCCGAGGGAGAGCCCGCAGGGACCAGGCTGCCTCGAGGAAGCCCTACCTCGCACCAGCACCACGAAGTCCTTGCGTGTCTTGGCCCCCGGGCCCTGTGCCAGGCAGGTGTATCGGCCCTCGTGGAAGGGCTGGAGGGGGCTGAGCTGGAGCTGGGCTCCCCCAGACACCAGACCCTGCTCTGGGCTCATCTCTGCAAGGAGACAGAGTGAAGGGGGCTGAGCAGTGCTCCTCCATGGAGCCCTCCCCAAGCTCGCTGTCGTGCTTCCCCCTTTCCACCCCTGGGACTCAGGTCTGGGGATGTTGTTAAAGCAAAGCAGGGTTTTTGCAGAGTTCACTGCCAGAGCTTTACAGGAGAAAAGAGCCTCTGGTTTGGGGGCAAACCCCAGTCCCAGCAAGTACCTCAAGGGCTGGTACCCAGAGAGTTCACCCCCTCCATCCCTCCTGTGCCCACATCCCATCATTTCAAGCCTCAGGAATGAACCTGAGGTCTCTTAAAAGCATGCAGGAAAAAGGCCACTCCCTGCATGCTCTGTCCTCTCCCTGTGCAGCCCTGAGGGTCTCTTGCAGCAAGATTAGAAGGTGGGAAACTGAGGCAGGACTGCTTGGAGAGGAACAGCAGCGAGGCTGGGGGTGGCGGCCTGGCACAGGGTCCCCTGCACACACACCCAGCGGGCTCCCGTCCTTCAGCCAGGTGACAGCGGGCACGGCCACATCAGGGACTTGGCAGGTCAGGACGAGGGGTGTCCCCATGTCAGCTTCCAGCGTCTCCTGCTGTGGCTCCTGGATGCCTGGGGGTTCTGGGGGGGATGAGCAGGGACAGGGGGTGTGAGACAGAGCGGGGTTCACTGTTGGCTCCCCAGGGTGTGCTCCTGGCTGAGCCCTCAGCGCTTACCATGGATGGTGAGGATGAAGCTCTTCTCCCCCTGGCTGCCCACGCTCAGTGCCATGCACGTGTATGTGCCTGAGCTGGAAAGCTGCAGGTGAGGCAGCTGCAGCACCCGAGAGCCTGGAAGAAGCAGAGAGCAGGGAATCAGGACAGCCTGGAGAAGGACCAGGTCTGGGCCACCACACCTGCAAGCTGACTGATCCCCCAGCACCTGGCCAAGCTCCTTGAAAAAGGAGTCTGGCCGTGGAAGTCTCTCTGAGGTCCAAAGCCTTGTTTTGCCCCACAGGAAAGGGCATTGAGCTCCCAGGAAGCAGCAGTGTGCAGTTTTGCGGGGTCCTCTCCTGAGGGGATCACTCAGCAGGGTGTCATCAGCGTGTCACACAACCCAAAGTCTGAGCTCAAACCCCATACATGGCATCCAAAAAGGGGGATTAGGGGACCCAGAGCTCCCTGTCAGGAGCCAGGGCACAGGCAATGATCCTGGCTCATCCCAGCCTACCTGGGGTGACGGTCACCTCCTCACTGAGCCGCAGGACGTGGCCGTCCTTGTACCAGGTGATCTCTGCAGCCGGGTGGGACTGGATGTCACACACGAGAGAGACGCTGCCATTGACAATGCCATCGACGTTTTCGGGGTTTGTACCCGCACTCCAGGGAGCTTCTGCTCCAGTGCACCCAAAAGAAAGAGCCAGAGGGGAGCCATCACTGGGGAGGTCGATGCCTCCCCAGGAGGAAACACGCAGCGAGCCTCTCGCCTGCTCGGAGCGTGTGGAACCTCAGCCTCCTCACACAGGGCTAGAGTGACCAGCACGAGGGGACAGAGGCAGCCATGCAGCTCCAGAGCCACAGGAGACTCCAGCTGGTGGAGAAAGAGGAGGAGGGGGGTAAATCAGTGACCCTGATGGGAAGGGGAGGTGCCTCACCCTGCACGGCGAGGGCAAAGTGCTTCTCGGCTGAGCCAGCCGGGTTCTCAGCCACGCACGTGTAGCTCCCGGTGTCACCCGCCTCCACCACTGCCACCTGCAGAGGGGGAGCAGAGCATCGCTGAGGGCTGCCCCGGGCTGGGGAGATGTTGGGACTCCCATGGGGACCTTGGTGAGAACACGGCCCCCTCCTTTGGGAGGAAGGAGTTCCCCATCCCCTCCATCCGCTCTCTCCTGTGTCCCTCCCCAGCACAGCCACCTGCTTAGGGGGACACCAACCTGCAGGACTGTGCCACCCTCCAGGAGCTGGTGCCGTGGGCCAGCCTCTATGGGGAGATCATTCCAGAGCCAGGACACTGTGGGCTCTGGGTGCCCAGTAGCTTCACACTGGAAGCGGACGGTGCTGTTGATGGTGGCCGTCACCTCCTCCACCAGGTCCTCTGTGCCACCACGGATGGCCGGGGCAGCTGGAAGCAGGTGGTTATGGGGCTGCCAGGTGCCTCAATCCAACATCCCCCCGTCCCTGTACTCACTGAGCACCTCCAGCTCGTAGTGCAGGCGGTCCCGGCCAGCGGCGTTGGCCGCCTCGCAGGTGTACCTGCCCCTGTCCTCCTCCTGCACCGCCCGCAGCTGCAGCACCCGGCCCCCTGTGGCACGGGACAGGCATGGGGCAGCGCACGGGAAAGGGGCCGTGGGATATCCCCCCCAGCCCTGCCCTGCCCAGAGCCCTGCACAGCCCCAGTGACTGCAGAGGTCCTGTATGTGTTGGCAGGAGGAAGGGGACAGGACCCAACCTCCTCCGTGCTACGGATGCTCTCAGCCCACAGAGCTCCTGCAGGGCCACCCCCAAACCCCACAGTGGGAGCCCACACCCATCTCCCATTACCTTGCAGCATCAGCACCCCTGGGCCAGGGGAGAGGGGCTCCCCATCCTTGTACCAGGTGAGCTGGGGGGGTGGGATGGCACTGGTGTCGCAGTAGAGCGCCGTGGGCTGGCCAAGGACAGCCTGTCGGTGCTCTGTCACCTCCCCATCCTGGTCTTCCTCCCGGTAGAAGATCTCAAGCGCTTCTTTGGGGCTTGTTTGCTGCTGGAAGATGGGGGGCACTGCGGGGACAGGCTGTGGTCAGCTCTGGGGAACGGGGACATCGACCCCCAGCTGCACCCACAGCATCTGCCCTGAGCGGAGCTGAGGAGATGTTTTCCAGCAAGCTTAAACCCTTTTTCCTGCTCACCCTTCTCTGCTCCCACAAGTGACCCCGAGGACCCCTGCCCTTGCTGAGCCAGTCCCTGCTCTGGGTGCTGGCTCTGTGCCCAGGGCTCACCTTGGACGTGCACGATGAAGTCCCTGTCATCCTCACCCACAGCATTGGTGGCCACGCAGGTGTAGTGCCCCGAATCCGCGACGCCAGCTGGTTGGATCTGAAGGACCTGGCCCTCACTGAGGATCTGGAGGTGTTCGGAGCTTGTCAGGAGCTGCAGGGAAGAAACAGAAGGGCAGCAGGAGGATTACACACCCAGGAGTGGGGCAGAACCCAGCCAGCCATATAAAGGGTATCTTCCCACCCCATCCAGCTGGGACAGTCCCCAAACCCAGCAGCTCCTCCCTGGTCACAGCTGGGACCTCACCTGCTTGTCCTTGTACCACCGGATGGTCGGCTCGGGCACAGCCCAGGTCTCACACTCCAGCACCACGGTGCTGTTGACCCTGGTTTTCACCTCTTTCATGGAAAATTCCCCCAAAGGATCCTCTCTGGCAATCCAAGGCGGAACTAATGGGGAAAGACAAAGGGGAGCAAAGGGGAGCAAAGGAGAGCAAAGGGGAGCAAAGGGGAGCAAAGGGGAGCAAAGGGGAGCAAAGGGGAGCAAAGGGGAGCAAAGGGGAGCAAAGGGGAGCAAAGGGGAGCAAAAGGGAGCAGCACTGGCTGGGTTACAGTGGTGAGGTCACTGCAGGAATTAGGAAGGACACGGGGAGCTCCCTCACCCAGGACCTTCACAGCGTAGTTCTTCACAGCCTCGCCGTCCTCGCTGGCCACGACGCAGCTGTAGGTGCCCGTGTCCTCCTCCTGGGCGTTCAGGATCTGCAGCCCGTGGCCACCTGGGCAAAGGGGGTCTCCTGAGAGGGTCGCTGGTCACAGCCACAGCTCTCTCCCCCCATGCAGCACCCGAAGGCATCTCAAGGGACCTGCTGAGCACCTGCAAGCCTGGCTCAAGGGGGTCTAATGCTCTTCTAGAGCCCAGTCCCAGGCTTATAAAAACCAGCACTGGGGAGGCTCTAGTTATTATCAGAGGATGCAGCACCTGAAAGAGCAGCATCCAGCTGACTGCGTGAGCCCTCAGGTCCTGCAGGGTCCTTCTCACCATCCCACTTCTCACCATCCCATTGTGCTGGACCCCAGCCAGACCAAGAAAAGGCCCCGCTTCCACTCCCCAAGGCATAACCAGCAAGGGGCCACCACAGTGATGCAGAGCCAGTGGGCAGCAGCATGGTACCAGGGAGCAGGAGGACATTTCCAGACGCTTTGAGAGGAACCTCGTCCTTGAGCCAGGTGATGTTGGGAGCTGGGTACGGCAGAGCCTCGCAGAGCAGGGAGATGGGGTTGTTGATGATCACTGTCACTTCTTCTGTGGCAGCACTGTCTCCAGCAAAGGTGGGACTGGCTGCAGAGACGTGGCTGTGTGTTAGATCAGCACTAACACCCACTTAGGCTTCCCAGTGCTTCATCAGAGAGCATGATCCAAGTTCAGGGAGTTGGACTTGACACAGCACGTGCCAACTTCAGGCTCTGCCCTGTCCTGCTGCCCTCCAAAACCACAGAGATCCAGAAGACACACCCCCCCCTTCCCACAAGCCACCATCAGAGATGGATCCTGCACTAAACGTGTGCTTTCTGTTCATCCAAGAGGTTGCACAAGGGCTTTGGGACAGGTCCATGCCATGCTTTGGCTACAGGACTAGAGGGATCCTCCCCATCTACCTGGGGCAGGCCATTAAAACCCTCTAAGTCTGCTCACCCCTGAGACTCTGCCTCCATCCAAAGGCATCTCATACCCAAAACCTCCAGCAGGTAGTGCTTGGTCTGGTTTGCCACAGAGCTGGAGGCCACGCAGGAGTAGCGACCAGCATCGGCCAGAGAGGCTCGGGGGATGTGGAACAAGGAGCCATCAGGGGAGATGGAGAAGGTGCCAGGGAGAGGGTGGTTGTCTTTCAGCCAGGTGATCTTAGGTTGTGGGTTGCCTGTGAGGGATGGAAAGCAGGTTTTGGCCTTTGTGTGAAGTTTTTTCCATGTGTGAGCACAGCCTGGCTGGGGTCACTGCCGCAGCTTTTCTGGAAAGCAGGAACATCATCCCAAATCAGGATTATCATGACCTGGATCGGAATGTTAGAGGCTGCTGGATGAGCCAGCAAGAAGAAAGAGAACTGTCCTGAGTGGGAGGTGATTAATTATTCCCATCACTAAAGGAGAAGTGAGATTAGAGGAATTTTAGCTCCTTTTGGGAAAGATTGGAGCTTACATTGTGGAACAGGCTCCCCATGTGGGCGCCCCCTCCCCAGCGCTTCCCGGACAGCACAACTGCAAAGCCAGGAACCATCCCAAAAAAGCTCTGCAGCCGATTTCAGCTGTTTTCATGTCTCTGACTGGAGCCACCCGTTTGCTCCACGCCCCAAAGTGAGACTCAGGTCTGCCCCCAAGCCCCATCTCCCACTTGCTCATCCCACCTCCCGTCCCCACGTGATGCTTACCTGAAGCCAGGCAGGACCAGGTGACAGGGTGACCCTCGGACACTTTGAAGGTGTGTTCTTCACCAGCGTTCTCAATGTGGGGAGGAACTAGGAACACAAGCCCCCAGGGACCTCAGCAGCTGGCCAGCTTGGCCTCTGAGCTCACATCCTAAGGACTCCAGCACACCCAGCATGTGGAGTCTTAGCTCATGTCTGTTCCTGCAAGGGTGGAGCTCTGAAACTCCACCAGGAATCCTGCAGCAGACAGAAGACCCCTCCTTACCTAGGACCTCCACATGGAAATGCTTCCTGGCCTCCCCAGCTGCGTTGCTGGCCAGGCAGGAATAGTGACCACCATCGTGAGCTCGTGCACGGGTGAGCCTCAGCAGCCAGCCCCCTGCAAGCACAGAGGTCTCAGGGCCCTGGTGCAGGTACCAGCACATCCCAGCAGTGCTCCTGTGGGGCTGGAGCTCCACCATGAGTTTGAACTCATCGGTGTTGGGGCAAAACGTGTTCCCGAAGTGCTCATCTCTCACTCAGACCTCTGACCTGAGAGCACGTGTGTGTGCTCGCTGGGGATGACAGGAGAGCCGTCCCAGAACCAGGTGATGGTGGGCTGGGGAATGCCAGTGGCCTCACAGGTCAGTGTCAGGGATCCTTGCAGGGAAACGCTGACATTGGTTGTCAGTCTTGATCCTTGAATGAACTCAGGAGGAACTGGGAATGCAGAAAAAGATGAACATCCATTTGCAAAGCTGCCAGGACATCAAAGGAGCAAAGCAAAGAGGGGGAAACGGGCTGGAGTTGGCTTTTCCCACCTTCCTGCTTTGTACAGCTTTAGGACACAGACCCAGAGGGACCATTGGCATCACCTGGAGATGGTGACTTTGAAGGTGTTGTGGGACAGGTGACCCACAGTGAGTATGTGCCACTTACCTGCACACCTGAGCCCAGCTTAAAGGTGTCACACTGAGCTGGCCACACAGCCTGAACCACCTCGGGCCTTTTACAGCTCAAGTGACCTTGACCCATGATGTCTACATGAGTTGATCTGCTGTGATGGCTCTGGAAAGAAACTCCTGCCTGACGGACCCAGTTCTACAGCCATTCCTGAGGCATAACCCTGCTGACCCCAAGACCTGCTATGTGCTGGATTGTCCAACATCTACTCCACATCAGGCTGCTCCACATCACCGCCCTCCTGGTCCTGCCTGTGTTCACCCCTGCCAGCCACCAGCCCCATCCCACGTCCTTACCGTGCACCACAACATCAAACTCCCTCTGCTCCTGCCCCTCTGCGCTGGCCACCAGGCAGGTGTAGTGTCCTGCGTGGGCCAGCTCTGCCCTGGGGATGTGCAGCCTCCTGCCCTGCTCCGTGAGCAGGAGCCCGTCCCCACCGGCCACGGGCTGCCCGTCCTTCACCCACGTCACCCATGGTGGAGGTGTCCCCGTGGCCTCACACTCCAGAACAGTCTCGCCACCCTCGACGACAGAAACCTTCCTCGGGGCCTTGCTGCTGCCCTGGACCCTCGGCAGTGCTGTGGGCAGAGGGGCACAGGGTGGAGGGGATGTGCAGCAACTCCCTCAGCCATGCACAAGGGGAGGGGCAAAGCTGGCCCAGGTAGCAGCGTCCCTTCCAAAATACCCAAGGCACCAGGCAATGGGTTTGTGTCTGGCTGGACCTTGCACTGAGAGAGGTCACAACACCCCCACCCATTCCCGCAGGTCCCCGTCCCCCACGCTCACCGTGCACCTCCAGGTGATGCTCCTTGCTGCTGCTGCCAGCAGCGTTCCTGCACTCACAGGTGTACGTCCCCCTGTCCAGCAGCTGTGCCTTCTCCATGTACACCACGTTCCCTCCCGGGGACACCAGCTTTGGGCTCCCTGGCTGGGTGGAGAGGGGCTCACCTGCCCGGGGAAGGGGACAGCAGCTTCCCCTCAGGCTCCCAGCCGGACCAATTCCCACCCAGAAGCTCCTTGCTCCGAAGAGACCAACAGCTGGGTCAGCACATGTGGGGAGAGGTGAGGCCAGGGAACAGGGCCCTACCGTCCTTCCACCAACTCAGGGTGGGCAGGGGGATGCCGTGGCACTCGCAGGCCAGCTGGACAGACTGTCCCTCCAGCACGGACACGGCCTCGGGCTCTGCCGAGGAGAAGGACGGAGGCACTGCAGGGATGAGAGGAGCAGCTCATGGATGGCACCGGGTGAGAGGAGAAGGGCAGCTCCTCACTGGAGCTCCATCCTGCTGGATGCACACCCCCTGCAGCCCTGCTGGGTGCCACAAAACAAACAGTGACATTCCCCCGCCCTGGCTTCATGTGGAAACAATAATCTTGTCTCTCCAGCCAAGAGAGGGATGCTTCTAACTGCACGTGGCCAACAGCAGAGGATGACCAAGCATCCCACAAGCAGGCCAAGGTCAGGTTGGTCAGACACAGACTTATTAGGCAGCCCTGCTCACTGAGAACTTACCCAACTCTTTCCATTATCAGATGCTGTTCTCAGCTGCTCATAAATACAGCTGGCTGGAAAATGGTAACTCCTTCCCATGAGGGATATCAAATTGGAGAATAAAAACCCCAACACCCAGAAACCCTTGAAAAACAAAACCAGCAGAACCCAAACAATCCACCCGAGCCAGGACGGCAGACGTGCAAACATTTCCCTGGGAAGAGATTGCAGGAACGAGCCCAGACCAGGAGAACTGGATCTTCTCCACTCCCTGGCCACCTGCCTGCAGCACTTCCACCAACTGGCCTGGAGCATCCCTGAGAAGAGCCAGACCCTGGCTCAGCCCCCAGTGCTGTGGACATGCTAAGTGGTCTGGGAAGCTGCAGGGATGCTTGGATCAAGTGAGAAAAAGTGTCCGGTGCCTGTGTTGGCAGCAGCCCAGGAGTCATCACTGAGTCCAGGGGGGCTGAAACGTCACCAGGCACACAGGGTGCAAAAGGGACAGGGTGGGTGGGTGACCCTGTAATGGGGACCTGGAAACACCCATCCATGGGGCCGTGGCTTTCCAGGACATCATTTGGGATGAACACAGGGGATTGCACGACTGGAACTGCAAATGGGGCAGAGGATGGGGGCTCTGCTAGAGCCCTATTCCAGGGATATATCCCAAGGGCTGGGACAGCCCTGATGGTCCCACACTCACACGAGACATTCCAGAGGGGAAGTCCCCATCTCTCAGGCACCCACAGCTGCACTCACCAGTGACCTGCAGGCTGTACCAGAGCTCAGCCACCCCGGCCACGCTGGAGGCCACGCAGCGGTAGCTGCCGGCGTCAGAGAGTCGGGCACGAGGGATCTGCAGCCGCTTCCCATCCCGGGACAGGGTCAGTCCTGCTCCAGCCCAGAGCTGCTGGTGCCCCTTGTACCAGGAGATGTCTGGAGGGAAGCAGAGAGCTGAGCTGTGAGGAGCGATGCTGCTGCCCCCCTCACCCAGGGCAAACCGCAGGGATCCAGGAGCGAGAGCTGAGGGACAGGATTGCCTCACCGGGAGCAGGCAGCCCCGAGGCCAGGCATTCCAGGGACGCCGTGCTGTTCTCCGGGATGGCCAAATCCACGGCGCTGGGTTCGATGTTGGGAGGCACTGCAACCCAGCAGCCGCTGTCACCGGCTCTGTGTGACCCGGGCTGGCTGCAGCCACCACAGAGCAGGGCCCTGGGGCACAGCCAGGCTCACCGGTGGCTCTGGGCACACATCGAGTCCTGGTAGAGCAGCAGCCCGGGGCTACAGCTCGGTCCCTGCTCTGGGAGGGGACCACTTCACCGCACGGTGCCACCACTGCTCCCCAAGCCAGCCAGAGGTTTGTTCCCTGCCCCAAGCAGATATTCATCCTTCCCAGACAGGAGTCTCCGCTCCCTGCCTGGTTTCCCACCTGGCACTTTCAGAGTCACATCCTGCTGGTGGAGGGGAAATGGGGCTGGGGAGGACCCTCCGCCAGGAAACACCAGCCAAGGATTTACTGTGGTGCCAGCAGCCATCAGCTCTCAGCTTCATTGACGAAGGACAAGATCCCAAGGGATCAAGCCAGTGACCCTGCACCTACCAAAAATCTGGGAGCCAAGAACTCCCACCCCTTTGGCCAGCCACGTTCTTCCCCACACATGGGATGGAGAGCGGGTCTCACCCCAGATGCTGCGCTCACCGTGCACTGAAACCTGCACCTCTGCCTGGGCCAGCCCTGCCCAGCTGCTGCCCTGGCAGACGTAGAGCCCTTCATGAGCAAGCCCCACTCGGGTGACCAGCAGAGTCCCACCATCCTCGGACACCACCACACCGTCCTGCTCGTCCAGAGGGTGCCCATCCTTCAGCCACCTGCGAGGAACAGGGTGGGCAACGAGTCCTTGGTCTGTCCTGTCACCACCCACACCCTGCCTCTGCACACCAACAGCGTGAATGGTGGGGTGCTGGCAGCCAGGACTGTGCCCTTGTCACCTGGAATGGGGCTGGCAGTGCCAGCAGAGGAGACCAGGGGCAAGGAGAAGGAATGAATGTCTGCCACCCTAAGGGACACCCAAGCAGAGGCCCCTCCCAGCCATCCTGGGAACGCAGGCAGCACCCACCACTCTGCAGCACTCACTGGATCTGGGGTGGGGGGCTGCCTGTGGTGTGACAGTGAATCCTCAGGGAGGTGTTGGCGACAGCTGTCAGGTGGCTTTCCCCATCACCAATCCATAGCTGTGGGGGAGCTGGGGGAAGAGGGGACCTCAGGCTGGGACCACCCTCGGACCTTGGCACAGGGACATGAGAGCAGCCAAGGGTTTGGAGGGTGCAGGACCCCGAGGAAGGGGGTTTGCACCTCGGACTTGCAGGCTGTAGCTGAGCGAGGCGCTCCCCGCCGCGCTCGTGGCCGTGCAGGTGTAGAGGCCGCTGTCCGTCACCTGGGGCTCGGCCAGATGGAGGGACCCTGAAGGGAGGACACTGTGCCTTGGGGGAGAAGGAACAGAAAAGCTGGATGGGAAGAACAGCCATGTCATCCATCACCTGCCCCTGAGCAGGAGCTACAGGCTGAGAGCTCGCCATCACCTTGGGACAGCCAAGAAAAGCTCGCCAGAGCCACCTCCCATTCAAAGAGGGTGGCAGAACTGCCCATGGGGGCAAATCCCCTTTGCTCAGCCCCTGCACGAGCTCAGCACAAGGCAGCACATGAGCCCAGGGGGGTGAAGGAGGACAAGGATCCCCCCAGAGCACAGTCCCTGCAGCTGGAGCTGGCCACGCTCTCATTCCCTGCCTCATCTGTGCTCCACAGACATAACATCATCTCAGCCCACGGCTGCAGATTTCCTCCTCGTGTGCTCCCATAAATCACCCAGCACGGACAAGCCAGCTGAGATGTGGGGAGCAGCACAGGCCAGCCAGGAACAGCCACGGCAAAGCAGACACGAACAGCAAGGCAACACATCCCCCAAGGAGAGCAAAACCAAGGTGCCTGCCTGCTTCCCCAGCCCACACCAACTCTCAGGTACAGGGAAAGAAGTGCTTAACCGCAAGCTCAGGGCCCATGGCTTTAGCACCATGCTGGAAGGGAATCCCTAATGCGCTGAGAAAACATTGGAGACCAAGACACCAGATAACCTGGAGAATGGTTGGATATGTGTTTATCTTCTCCCATCAAATCACATTAAATAACGGTCTCATGACTGCCATCAGCTTCAACACCACCAACAAATCGATTTGTCCCTCCAGAAGTCACTCACTGGAATAAAACTGGCCTAAAACCCCACATCCCAGTGCAGACAAAGCCACTTCTGGTCTAAAAACGGTGTTTGTGCCAAACTTCATCGCAAGAAGCATCAAGCCCTGGTCCAACACTGCCCACAGGGATCCACCATCCCCAGGCGCATCCTTGACCTTGTGACAGCACAAGGCAGGAATGTGCACCAAGGCAGACAGACAGCAGGGTGAGGAGCTGCACTGGAGCTGCCTTTCCTTCCCAACCCCAGCCCTGTGTCCAGGGTAGGCACGTGAAGGGTTGGAAGCAGCTGCTTGGTCCCAGCAGATGTTTGAATGATGGAAAAAAAGCCTGGTGCTCTCCAAGGAGAGCAGAGCCAATGCTGTGCTGCCTCAGCTCCTACCACAGGATGCCAGGGATGCCCTTCACATCTCCCTGCCAAGCAGCTGAGTCCCTTCATGGGCCTGACATCCCTCTGAGGAGACCCAAAATCCCAGGAGGTCGTGGTCCCCAGCACCCACAACCCTCCTTACCTGGTGGTGGTGAGAGGCAGTGGCTGGGACTCCCGGCTCCACACCACCAGGGGAGGGGGATATCCTTGGACCTCGCAGGGCAGGGTGGTCTCCTGGCCCAGCACAGCCTGGATGGTGACAGGGTCTGACGCCTGTGATCCATTCACGCTGATCCTGGGCTTTGCTGCGTGGAGAGGGAGCGCAGCTGGGACACTTCAGGTGCCCCACAGCCCTCATCGCTTCTCTTCCCATCCTGCAAACCCGTCTGGCACCAGGATAGGTGCTCCAAGGGAGCCAGGAATGTTCCCAGGTCGTGCTCTCCCTGCCAGCTCCCTCTGGAGCAGTGCTGAGCACTCACTGCTGATGGAGAGCTGCATCTCCCGGCTGGAGAATCCTGCTGCATTGGTGGCTGTGCAGAAGTAGGTGCCAGCGTCCCCAGGGGAGGATGAAGGGATCAGGAGGGTCCCATCGGGGTCAAGGTGGTAGTGTGGGCTCAGTGAAATGGGTTCCGTGCCCTATACAAGAAAGGTAAGGGAGGAAGACAGAGATTCTCCCCCAGGCAGAGCATCCCAAAGGCAAGGAGAGAACTCTGAACTCACCAGAGCGAGCCATGCCCTGGTCCCAGCCTCTCAGGGCACTCGGTGCCACCTCCCCAGGCAGCCACAGCCACCCTGGGGAGCTACACCCCCTCCAAACACATTACCCGGAGCCCGAGGGTGGCCCCAGCCTGGCTGACAGGGGCACAGCCATCTGCCTGTCCCTGTCACCCACCTTTGCCCAGGTGACAGCAGGGGGGGGCATGCCGGTGGCATTGCAGCGCAGGGTGACAGCCTCTCCCTCGGTGGCAGTGACGAGAACAGGGCCAGGCTCGATGCTGGGAGGAACTGGGGAGGAAGAGAATCCCCTCATCCTGCACGGCCAGGCCATGCCCACCACAGAGAGCCCCTGGTCACTGCGGAGCGGGGACACCCAGCTCCCTGTCACTCACCGTGGATGACCAGGGACACGTCCTGCCTGTGTGAGCCCAGGGCGTTGGTCACCTCACAGGTGAATGTCCCTGCGTCCCCCTGCCATGCCTGGTCCATGTGCAGGCTCCCATCAGCCCAGATGGAATAGCGGCCACCTGGGGCTACCTGGGCACAGGCAGAGAACAGAAAGCAGGACAGATGGGGGGTCAAACATCAACATATCCCTGAGTCTTTGGGGCACATCCAAAACCGAATCCTTGAGCAACAGGAACATCCTGATGTGGAGATAAACCCACGTTGCCCTCCCAACACAAATGCTCCCTTAGGTTCTTTCACCAGCAGCTTTGGCCCCAGAGGTTGGGGACCCACCCTGCAGTGAAGCCCCAACACAGGGCAGGTGTCCATCCACCCAGCCACCATCCCAGCAGACATGGAACTCTCACCATCTGCCCATCCTTGAGCCAGCGGCGGGCTGGGAATGGGCTCCCAGCCAGGATCACGCAGGGCAGCGACACGGGCTGGCCTGGGAGCACACGGACCACAGGGGATGCAAGAGCTATTTCTGGGGCTGTGTGAAAGAGGGGAAAGGGAAGCAATATTAATCAGTGATAAACTGGCCAGGAACACTCAGGAGAATGGATCTAGATCACCTTTCTTCCAAGGTCCAGATCCTGGCTCGCATAAGCCAGCTCTGATATTCCACTCCCCAGGAATTTGGGGATATTTGCTGCAGTTTGGGTCCATGTCAGCATATGAAGCCAAAGAGGGCTTGGAAGGGCATTGCCCAAACCCTGCCCTGGGGTTGCTGAGCGTTCATTGTGGCCAGCTCAGGACCAGAGACAGCTGCTGGGGTCTGCCACTCACTCACTGCCAGCACAGCTGGGATGGATTCACCACCCACAGCACAGGGAAACCAACCCTGTCCGGTGACTGTGAGCTTGACCTCTGCGTGGATTTTCCCAAACTCGTTCTGGGCTTCACAGATGTAGACGGCTTGGTCATCCAGCGAGGCACCTGCAGCACAGTGGGGAGAAGTCTGAGCCTAGTGGGGCTGGAGAGCCCTGAGCAAACTCCAAGGTGGGGACCACCCTCCCCTGCCCCACCACCACCTCCAGTGGGGGACAGACCCCGCAGCGCTTGCAGGCTGTTACCACACAGATGAGCTTGCACAAGTTAAAAATGCAAATAAATGAGTGCACACTCAGCTCTTACTGTCGATGAGGAGCTGGGCAGCCTCCAGCTGGCTGGAAACACCCCGAGGTCCCTGCCAGCCCACCACGGGCCTCCCGTCCTGCCGGGACCAGGTGACCTGCGGCAGGGGAGATCCCTCGGCACGGCACAGCAGGCTCACACTGTCCCCAACCCTGACCTCCATGTCGCCCAGCGGCTCAGGGAAGTGAGGGGCAGCTGGAGGAGAGAGCAGCAGAGAAGGGGCTCAGGCAGGTCCAGCATCCCGGCTGTCCCACAGCTGAGCCTGGAGGAGGGATGGGGCTGCAAAGCCCCATGAGCCAGGTGCTCTGACAGGTTATGAGGCTGACTTAAAGCTTTTGGTGCTTTTCCAAAGCTGTCAGAGCAGTTGCGGTTTCCATCCCCTCCAGTTTCACTCATCATCCCCTGGCTCAGCAAAATCTCTTGCACTTTTCCATCTTTAACCACTTTAAACCCTACTGCCCTCAACACAGAGCCTTCCCTCCTCTTGCTCTTTCATCCCTTCTGCCTCCAGTACAAGATTTTCACCTGGATTTTCAGACACACAGAATTCAGCCCCCACCTCTGCCTAATCCCACTGATTGTGCTTTGCATCCCAAGCCATCATGTCCCCGTGTCTTTTGCCACTTGTTGAGCCTCCTGCATCCTCCCAAAGCCTGGAAATCCCGCCAGGTTTCCACCTGTTTGTACCAAGCACCCACATGTCCCTGCTGGGAAGCCCGGGAGACTTGAAAAGCGGCAAATGGGAGCTGAGCCAGGAAGGAGAGCTGTGGGACAGGCCTGAGCGCTCAGAACCCAACAGGAGGGCAGGCACTTACCCCCCACGTGCAGCTCGGTGCTGTCGAAGGCGACGCCGGCCTCGCCCAGGGCCTGGCAGCCGTAGTGCCCCGCGTCCTCCTCCCGCACCGCCTGCAGCCGCAGCACCGCGCGCGGGGTGCCCGCCGGGAACGCCGCCACCGCCTGCTCCCCTGCCCCGAGACCCCCTCATCAGCACCCCGCGTGCCTCTGGGGTCCCTCCCGGTGTCACACCCAGGTGTGATGTCCCCCCCAGGGCAGCGGGGCAGCCCCAGGGCGCGGTCCCAGTCTCACCCTTGTACCACACGATGCGCGGTGGGGGTGCCCCCGAAGCCCAGCACTCCAGGGTCACATCTTCTCCCACCAGCACCTTCAGGCTGGGCGTCACTGCCAGGATGGCAGGAGGCTCTGTGCCATGGGGAGAGATGCTTTTGGTCACTCTCTGCCGTGCTGGGTGCAGTGCCTTCCAGCCCAAGGGGACCCCAGAGCTCTGGGAGCTGTCCCCCAACACCCTTTGTCACACACAGCCCCACTCCCAGTGTGCTGCCAGCGAGTGGGGAGCAGGTACCAGTGAACTCCAGGGTGATCACTTGCTCATCCCAGCCCAGTGTGCTGCTGGCGTAGCAGCTGTAATTCCCTGCATCCTCTGGGACTGCAGACCTGATGTGCAGGGTGCCCTCAGCATCCCTGAAAACCCTGCAGCAAATGAGACAGAAAGGGAGAAATGAGCCCTGTGAAAACAGGGATGATGGAAAATGTGTTGATGTAAATGAGCAGGCATCAGGCCATGCTGGGCATGTGGTGGATGTGGGTCAGCACTCAGAGCCAGCTGCTGCAGGGAAGGCATTTGCTTTGAACCAGAGAAAAGCACTGAGAATTACATTTTTTCATCTCAAAAGTCCAAAAGCCTTCCCCAAAGTCTACTCCGGCACTCACAGCCTGACACAAGCAAGAGTTAAAAGGCAAAAAGAAGAAGAAATTAAGGGGAAGTACAAGGAGTATTTTGAGACTTGAGCTCACACCAGGTGTGCAAAGTGGGGACGGTGACCTGGATAAGGCAGGACAGCTTAAAAATAAATACAGGAAATTAAGGCCAGCAGCACGCCAAGCATCTCAGGAGCACGGGCTGGGATATTGCAATGCCTCCCTCTTTCCAGAGCTACAGCAGACCTGAGCCTCCCTCCCTCAGCCCGTCCATCCCTGCAAGGGGAGCACCATCCCCGTGGGACAGGCGGGATGGAGGCTCCCGGGTCGCAGGGGTTACCTGTGATCCTGCTGCAGCGCCCAGCCCCAGCGCTTCCAGCTGCTGTGGGGTGGGGGGTGGCCCCCGGCCGTGCAGTTCAGCCGCAGCTCCTGGCCCCTGCTGAACCTCTGGGGACTGGGGTCCACCTTCACCCACGGCGCCTCTGCACGGGGTTGGAGCAGGGCTCAGCCCCCGAGCGCCATTCACCACCCGCCCACAGGGCAAAATATCCCCCAGGCCAGGGTCGCACGCAGGGGCAAAGCCTACCCTGGATGGAGAGCCACAGGGAGGCGGTGGCAGTGCCGTGGGCGCTCTGTGCCACGCACTCGTACAGACCCCCGTCCCCCGGCCGCACGGCGCTGATCTCCAGGGAGCGGTTCTGCAGCAGCCGCCTCCGGCCGTCCCCTGGCTGTGCCGCCTTCCCGTCCCAGCGCCACGTCAGGTTGTGGGGCACATCCCCCAGAACCACGCAGGACACGACCACGTCCTGGCCCGGTGAAGCTGTGATGTTGCCCGGGGCTATGAGACGCGGTGGTGGCTCTGCAAACACGGGATGCCCGGGTGAAAGGAGCCCGTGCCCAGCCACAGACGGGGAAAGGGCTCCAAGGCTTGGCACAAGCAGCCCCCACCTGAGACAGAGACGTAGGCACGGGCCCGTGACACTCCGACCTTGCTGGTGGCCGTGCACTCATAAAACCCTTCGTCACTCTTGGATACTGCAGGGATCAACCAGCTGATGCTCCCTGAAATCCTACAAACAGGGAGAGATAAAAATGATGGATCACTCCCACCTTGGGACTGCCACGGCACCACCCTAATCCAACTCCCTGGGCTTTTTTTTTCATCTGAGTCAGGCAAAGGGATGCATCCCCACTTGCTGTGGACCCATCCCTTGGAAATTTCCTTTTGGGATACTCAGGACCTGAAGGCCAGCCACACAGCATCCCCCTGGCTGGCACAGCTCAGGGGCTGCTGCTGCCCACGTGGGTCCCTCCTGGGGCTCACTGGGCCACACCAGGGGCTCACCTGAAGAGCTGCTCTTCCCTGAGAGTCGTCCTGCCACGGCTGAGCTGCAGGCGGAAAGGGACCTCACTCCATGCAGAGCAGGAGATGAGCTGTGGCTCACGGGTGTAAGCCTGGATCTTGCTGGAGATATTCACTTTGGGTAGACCTGGAAGGAGTTGGGGATGTGCAGATGTGTAACATCCCTTGGAAGCTCACAGGGAAGCAGGATGACCAAAGAGAAACCAAAGCAGAGGCAGTGCTGGAACCTCTGGACCCCGCCCAGCACCCGTGGGTTCCACTCACCGGGGACCACGCTGGTGTAGGTGACCCCTGAGAGGCGGTGCAGGGGGTGGCCCTGGGCATCTTCACCCTTCACCTTCAGCAGAAAGTCACCCGGGGGGACCCAGAGCGGAGAACCCACCCAGAGCTGCGGGGTGGAGCCAGAGGAGGAGTTGGAGAGGGGCTGCGCTGGCAGCGAGAGGAGGACGTGACCCGAGGTGTTGAAGAGCTCGATCTCCTGCAGGCGCCCGGGCGGCCTCAGACCGGTGCAGTTCACCAGCACAGAGATGGGCAGACCTGGAAAGCAAGGAGGGGAAAAAAACCCACCAACCACATTCCCGGCTGCAAAACGCCCAGATGCAGCATCCAACCCCCCGGGCAGCACCACCCTCACCCTGCACCGGCCGCTCTCCAGGCTGGCTGGTGTCAAATTCCGGCTGGCTGGAGAAGCTGGCTTGGAAATTAACGTTGCTGATGCCCGTGATTCTCAGCGAGTGGCGGCCACTGCTCCGAGTCTGGAAGCAGATTGAGAGGCAAGTGCTGAGGGCAGGGGAAGGGAGAGGAGATGGGAAGGGAGGAGGTCGCAGTTGGCCCCTTCCAGCCTGCTCACACATCCTCTGCCTGGCTGGAGATGGATGGGGCAAGTCCACACCTGGGAAAGCCTGGCAAGCTAAATATCCATCAGGGAACGGCAGAGGATGTGCAGGGCCTGCCACCAGCCTACCGTGACCAGCCACGTCCCTGGCTCATAGGGCTCCACGGCCACCACCATGGCTGAGTTGGGGATGCTGAGCAGCTCCTTCAGACCTCGGCCTTTCTCCAGGACCTTTCCTGCAACAGTAAGTGAATGTCTCAGGTGGATAACCCAGGTCTACCCCCGGGTCCTGCAGCAGCCAGGAGCCGCCTCGCTCAGGGCTCAGGGTAGTGCAGAGCCCATCACAGCTCACGAAGGCAAAGCCAGTCTGGGAGGGGAGCAGGGGGATGTGCTGCTGTTTATTGAGGGCTTTGTAGCTCATCACCTTTTCATTTGAGTTTTAGGGCAGGGTTTGGTGAACCCCTTCCTGCTTGTCCTCACCTGAGGACTTTCTGGGAGGCAAAGCATCAACCCCCCTTGTTGTCCCTCTGCCCTGGGCTCCTACCTGCTGGATCCCAGACCTTGATCCCTGGAGCAGGGCCACTCAGGGAGATGGTGACCTCCTTCAGGCTGGGGTCAAAGGGGACCAGCCACGTGTTCTCCCCACCGTCCTCGTGGTCTGTGGACAGCAGGTGGACCTTGGAAGCCTGGATGGCCTCTTCCACCCACTTCAGCACCTGGAGGCAGGCAGGGCAGGATTAAACCTGGATCTCCCCTCACCAACAAGCACAAGGGGCCAGGTCTCCCCACTCACCTCTGTCACCTGCTGCTTGTCCAGGTGGAAGATCTGCCCGGAGCTGGTGGCGGCGATGCGCTCGTACACGCGGTACCCGGGGTGGCTCCTGTCCCCGCAGTCCCCCGTCAGCACAAACACCACCTGCCACGGCAACGGCCCCGTGACACCCCCCACAGCCACGGCAGGGGACACAGCCGGCACCCACCGGCATCGAATCAACCCCGGGGATGCAAAATTCCCCCAAACCCGGGGGTTTTATGGCTGCGTGTCGCTGATGTGGTGCCGCTGTCGCGGGAGAGCCGCTCACCTGGCTCTGCTTGTGCTGCAGCAACCGCAGCAGCTCCTCCTGCTGCTCGTAGTCCTTGGCCCGAGCATCCGAGAAGACGTAAACGAAGGAGCCGGGGTGCGAGATCTCCACGGCCACCCTGATGGCCCCCACGCTCATCTCCGGGCAGTCCCCCCCGCCCTGAGGGACACAGCCAGGGACGTGGCACAGGCACCGAGCCGCCCAGTGCTCGGCTCCCGGCAGGATCCCACCCGGGGGATGCTCACGGACAGGAGCTGCCCCGTTTTGCCGGAGTCAGCCCAGAGCAGTGGGATGGAGCTGCAGGGACACTCAGGATCGCACAGACCCGGCCCTGTCTCACTGACAGTGACAGTTAAACCACTCATTTGGGGATCCATGCTCACAGAAGTCACTGATTTCCCACAAAAACCTTTAGTGGGTATATTTGTGACCGCCCCTGTGCCCACCCCAGGGAAGCCTCCTGGCACAGAGAGGAGCAGCTCCCACTTTCCCAGGCCTCAGCACCCCAAAGGGCTGGGGAACCATTTGCAGCCACAGCGTTTCGCCTCCTGCCAAAACAGCTGCATCCGAAGGGAAACGCCACAGGGATTTAGCAATTCACAGGAGGCAGGGCAACAGTGGGGATGGATAAAGCAGGATTAAGCTCCCAGGGGACATTTCAGCTGGCAGAAAACAGATGAAATATTAAAAAAAAAACCAAACCAAAAACCAAACAACTCAATTATCAGGCAGTGCTTCTAGAAGGGGAGATTTTTGGTTCTGTGGAGAGTCCATGCGAACTCTGCTGGGAACAGCATCTCCTTTTGGGACAAGAGCTGTGGATTGGGAATTCTCTGCCCTGTCGCAGGACCCTGGGCACAGCATCAGCATCGCCCATCCTCTACACTCCCACCCCCGTGTGCAGCCCCCAGCCCGTCTGGCTCAGGCTGAACCCCCACCACACTCCTGGGGGACGCAGAGATTGCTCCCCTGAGCCATCACCGTGCAGTGCCAGGCTCCCCCCGAGTGCCACGGGCCGGGCACCGAGCTGGGCCTGGCAGGGCACCGTGGGGCTGAGGATGCCTACCTGGACATGGAGCTCCCGCAGGCGCTGCTGGAAGAGCTGGGGATCCGTGGTGAGGGTGACAGGTCCCACCTCTGCAAGCACACGGACAGCACTGCCTCAGCCCCCAGCTGCAGCACCAGCCTCCTTCAGTGTCACCCACGCTGCCGGGGCTCCTGGCACCTGCTCTGGCTCAAACACTGGTGAGGCTCAGGGTCCAGCATCTGCCCTGGCTTGGCACCAGGCAAGAAATGGGTTTGAGCAGACCAGCCCCTGTGCCCATACTGTGACCACTTGGGCAAACCATTCCTACACCCGGGAGTTTCTCTCCATGCACTGGATGGTCCCAGCCAGAGTGAGCTGCAAACCCAGAGCTGTTTTCTACTTAGGGGAGGCTCCCAGCAAAGGGATGCAGGAATCAATTCACTGCCTCTGCCTCCTTCCCTGTCTGGCTCCAATGGTTTTCATTCAACTCAGTGTTTCTGCTGAAAATAAAGCTTGGGTCCCGCTCTCCTTGCAGGAATCCAGGGCTCTTTTGGGGAACAGCTGCCCTTTTATGGGTGTGCACAAAAATAAGGCAAAGACAGGGGCAGAAAGAAATGATTCTGGTATCACAGCAAGTTACCAACACCTCTTAGCAAGCGGTGTTTTTACTGAGGTGACCTGCAAGCACGTTGTGGACTTGTACAGAAATACCCCCCATGATTGCTCCGGGGAGATTAGAACGGGATGGAAAGGGAAGAGCCACCCACAACAAAGTGTCAGCACCCCTGGGATTAATACAGTGGAAATAGCCCACCCTGTGCCCACGGGGTGGCTTGGGGATGGGAGCCCCAGCCCAGGTCGTGGCTCTTGAGGTGCCATCCCCATCACAGCAGTCACCAGGGCATTAAAAACAGGGAGAAGGGACACTGCAAGCACTTCAAAGTGCAGCTTCAGACCCGGACTCAGCCAGAACCACAGCACGGCTCCCCACAGCCCCATCCCCGGCAGGACATGTGTCCCAGTGTCCCACGTCCTCCCGGTGTCCCAGACGTACCTGGGTCATGGAAGGGCACCAGGGCATAGTTGCTGATGGGCTTCGTGCTCCTGCTGCGCGTCCGCTCCAGGATGCGCGAGGTCCCGTCCATCACCTGCACCAGGTCGTCGTACATGGAGCCGGTGACATCGAAGACAAAGGCGAGAGTGGCCCACCCCGGGGGGCTCTCGGCCAGACCGGGGCCCAGCAGCATCCAGAGACCCACGAGCACCCCTCCGTGGGGCGGCATCGCGGGGGAGACGCTCAGGTCCGGGAACACCCCTCGTGTCCTTGTCCTGGCCCTTCCCGCAGAGCCCCCGGGCACCGTCCCCGCACCGGGCGTGCGAGGGGCCACACGCGGCGGGGACGGAGAAGGGACCCCGGGCAGGGAACGCCCAGCCCTCCGCAGCTGCGGACCTGCTCCTCCAGCGTTCAACTTCTGGGCGGGAGAAGGGAGGGCGGGAGGAAAAACCGGACTTTTGGAGCCAGCGACGCGGCAGGGAGGTGGGTGGGAGCTGGAGGGAGTCGGGATGGAGATACAGGGATTGGGAAGCAGATCCTGCAGCCCAGGGGGTTGTCAGAAACGCTGCCCAGGACCCCTCCCCTGGCTCAGGGAGACCCTGCTCTGCTGGGGGGAGCAGGGGGTTAGGGGAGGACACAGGGGTCACAGCTGAGCACCTGTGAGGAAACTCTGCCAAACCCCAGCGGGGGCAGAGACAGCTGCTAAAGGGACCCCAAGGAAGCAAATTCCCCTCTGCTGGGCAAAGGGCCCCTGGAACAGGGGTCTGCAATGGGGCTTCGGGGTCTGGCGGCTCTGTGGGGGGCTCACCCATGCAGCCACCCCACGAACAGGGAGCAAACAGCCAGGCAGAGCACAGACAAAGCCGGAGCCAGGACATGGGCTGGGACAGGCAGCCCTTGGCCGGGACAGGCAGCCCTTGGCCGGGAGCGTTTCCTGGCTCCCCTCGAAGCAGAGTGCTGAGCTCATGGCTGCTCCACAGGGATGCTCTGCTCTTGCTCAACTCCCCCGCAGCGGGACCCAGGGAGCAGCCACGGCCAAGAGCCGGCTCCAGGTGAAGCTCTGCGCCGAGGGCTGGGCACCTCCTGCACCCCCAGCACCAGCCCTGCTCCTCCCTGGGGTTGGGGGACCTTGGAGATTCCCCATCTCATGACCCACACACAGGGCAGTGGGACCATTCTGTGCATTCCTTTATGCCTGCAAGCCTGGGCTCAGCCTAGCCCAACCTCAGAGTGGGCAGGGACATCCCCCTTACAGCAGGGCAATGACACTTCTGCCCCCGGGGCTGTGCCAGTGGCCTGTCCCCCTCCTGTCCCAAAATATTAAAAAAAACTCCCCCAGGCTTTGCACTCCCAGCCCCACAGAGTTGAGGGGAGTCCCCCACCCCACAAAACCCACCTCAGAGCATCCCCAGCCACCAACCTGCATCCCAGTTCCATCCTGCACCCTGGCAGGGAGCGCCAGCACTGCTGGCACAAAGAAACCCCAACAGCTTCTCCTCATCACCAAATTAATCCCAGCCAGCCCTTCCCACATTCGCCAGTGCTCCCGGTCCCATGAGCACCTGTGCTAGCTGGGCTTTAACCCCTTCCTAGCTGCGGGTTAAGGCACAGCCTCTGGGTAAGTGGTTTGGAGCCTGTGCCGGTCCCTGCCCACTCCATGGCACAGGGGAGAAATCCCTGGGAGCTCCCACCATGTGCTGGCACAAAGCACCTCTGGACAAAACCCCCTGCACAAACACAGCCTCCTTGTTCGGACCATTAGGGCATCTCCTCTGGCCTCCTGAAAATAATTAGTCAGCCTCGTTAGGAGAGCAAACACAAGGGAGATGGGCTGGCAGGGAGGCCTCACAGTGCTCGTTTCCAGAAGAGTTGGCAGCGCAGAAAGACCAATGCAACCCCGCTGCACGTGAAAAGCCCAGTCCAGGCTGTGAGCCCCCTGTGAGCCCTGCCAGGGGCAGGGGGGCTGCCGAGGGGCATCTCCGGTCCGGGCAGTGGGACACAATTATGGAATATTCACATCAAGATTCCTCTGCAGCCACTGTGTGCCAAAAGTGGCCCAGTGGCTCCCAGCCCACTGCACCGACGAGGGGCTCAGAGGGGACAGGGACAGTGCTGATGGGCACACGGCTCTGAGTGGCTTCATGGAGAGAGGAAAAAGGGATGCAGGCGCTGTGGCAGGATGGGACCTGGCAGAGGGAAAGCTGTGTCTGGGTAAAAGGAGGTGGGAAGAGCGGTGTTATGGGGGTGAAGAGACCCTGGGATGCCTGGAGCTGAGAGCTGACAGCTCATCACAGGTGTGGGCACAGTGCCTGCCCACAGAGCCCAGCGCATCCCTGTTCACACCCGTGCTGGTGCCATCACAGCCCCGTGCTCGGGGCACGGCCCAGTCACACCCCCAGCCCCGCCGGGCGCCAGGGCAGCTTTGGGGACCCCCGTGACCCCTCATCCCTCACATCACACACCACAGCTGCTTCCTTACTGTCAGTAAGCTTTTATTTCCACTGTCACAAAGTTCCTGGGTTTTGTTTTGTTCTGTTATTGAACTGTTTCGTTTGCTTGGTTTGCTCTTGAATTCATCTCAAGACAAGGCAGCGGGGCATGCAAGCCGAGACACCGGCACGGACGCACACACAGCTTCATCTTCACAAACAAGGCTCTTTGCTGGAGCTGCTGCTTCTCAGCCTGGGGCTCGGCCACCCCCGGGCAGGGTCCCACCCGCGGGACAGGGACCCAGCCCGGGCTGGTGGCCAGGGGAGCAGAGAGAGAAGGGAAGGACGGCTGTCCTGCAGCACTGCTGGCATAGTCAGGGCTGACGTGTGTAACTGGGACCCCAAAACTGCTGCACCCCAAACTGTCCTCCGAGACTGGGGCCATCAGCTCCCTCCTTTGCCCTCAGCCCTCGCTCCTGTCCCAGCCAGACCCCTCCCCTCCAATGCCCTCGGGAAGGACGGGTGACAGATGCTCTCACTAAATGCCCCAAATCTCCTCCTTGCATGGGGGACAGTGAGCTGGCTGCAGGTCACTCACCCATCCCAAATGACCCCCCAACCCTAAATACATGGGAAGGGGGCAGCTCTGCCAGTGATTTCAGCTGCCCCCATGCCATGCCTGGCCTTGCTTCAAAGCCAGCCCTGCTCCAACGGGGCTCAAACCCAGATCCCAAGGCTCCAAGGCAATTCCACCTTCTGGGCAGCTGCATCCCTGCCCACTGCGGAGCACCGGGCTGGGATTCCCACAGCCTCAGCCTCCCCACCCGACAGGAATGTGGTGTCCTGATGGCACAGGAAGAACCAACAGGCATCTGCTTCTGTGAAGGAGGGTGAGATGCAGCTGGTGCCCGGCACAAACAGGGTCTGGGGTCCCCCATAAACAAACACCCCCCTCCACCAACCCAGCAGAGAGCGCTCCTGGGACCAGCCTGGTCTCGTTATAAATTGCATTAATTAACAGCCTGCTCCAGAGGAAAAGCCCTTCACTCCTCTCTCTTGGGTCCTGGTTTGTGCTGTGAGCAGAGGGCAAGGGGGAATCTGCCCCCAGAGCCCTCTCCCATGTTCTTGCTCCCAGGGGAAACAGCTCAGCCCAGCCCAGCCCCAGAGCTCAAGGAAAGACGGATACAAAGCAGCAACAGTCAGCGCACAGACAGAAAGATGAAAAAAAAGTACAGACATGGCATTTAATGGGGCAACACCGACAGGGACAAATGAGAGGGGGGGACATGCCACAGTCACCGGAGCTGGACCCTCGCCTCTGCCTGGCTGTGCTTTGGGTCCCCTTCCCACGGCCAGGGCTCTGTTTTGGACAGGCACCAGGAACTCGAGTACAAACAGAGACAAACCAGTGCTTGCTGGCTGTTTCATCACGAGCAGGTGTAAAACAGGCTGGAATTAAAGACTCTCTGATGTAAATTCCACTCCAGCATTTCACGCGCCGTTCCCGGTGCCTGATGCTCGGCGGGTCCTGCCAAGCCCCGTGGCCGCAGTCCTGAGCCCTGTCCAGCGCTCGAGCTTGCCAGGGCACGGACACCAAACCGCTCTCCAGAGGGGGATGGCTCACCCCGGCCACTTCACTGATGGGGAAACTGAGGCACGAGGAGGTTAAGGCCGACATTTCCAAGCACGAGATGCTCCAAGCCTTATTTTCAGTGATACCAAGACGCTGCAGATCCTGGTGGTGTTCAGGAGGAATCAGGGCCCTCGGTGCTCCCCAAAAGGGAGATTAGAAGCATCCAAGCCAGGATGCCAAATCTGCAGCCAGGGGGGAACACTGGGGCCAAAACCCTTTGCTCAGGGACACTGAGCGTGCCAAGAGCCCTGGCAGGGCTGGCTCCCTGGGGAGACATCTGCGAGCACTGATGGAGCTCAACCCATGACAGGTGCTCCAAAAATTAAAAGCTTTCCAGGGGAAAAGTGTCAGAGCAAATGAGGTTTGCCTTTGCCTGGGAATTATGTCAAACGTGGCAGGGCCCATCATTCATCAGCAGAGGCGATTACAGCACTGTCACATCCACTGGGGACATCCATTGGCACCGGGAAGCGACCAGCTTGGCAGATGAGCATTCAACAAGCTGGAGGCACTGCAAAAACCTACCCCAGAGAGTTGCATTTTGGCCAGAGCAACGAGGAGAAGGAGGCTTCCAGGGGATGGAGCGAGGGGCACCCTCCAGAAGCCCCCCCACAATGAAACACGGGCACCCTCGGGGGCAAGAACTGCAGAAGAGGCAGAAATATTGCACGTGGACGTGAGGTCAGTCTCCTTGGGGATGGGAAAAGGTGTTTTTTTATGGGCATCAAGAAGTACCACAAGCACAAAATCCCAAAACTGGGGAGTGGGGCTGCACGGTGAAGAACCAGCATCCCTTGGCTGGGGCACCTGTCCCTGCCATGCCGGGAGGATTCAGGGAACACTGAGGCACTGCCGTGTCTTCTGCATCTGTCACACTGTCCTCCACAGCCAGATGTCACCTCCCACTGCCATGGGGGACAGTCCTTTGCCGGGGCTCAGCCACAGGAGCTGCAGACATCCTGGGAGACAGCTGGGTGGAAAGATGCTGCTGCCATCAGCTGGACCAGAGGTGGAGGAGGGAGCCCCCAGGGTGGCTTTAGGGGTCCCACAGGCTTCTTGCACTTTGCTGCTGAGGGAATGCACATCCCTCCTGTCACAGAGCAGGGCTGAGGCAGCTGAGGCATCACCCATGCAACGCTCATCCTCCAGCAGAGATGCCAACTGTGTCCCACAGTGTGGGTGCGGGTGGGGCTGAGCTGGGGGCACATCCCAGAGGGGTGGTGGATGTTGACGGAGTGTGGAGAGGCCACGCAGGCCCTGCTCATGACGGAGGGGCTGCAGCCCAGTGTCCCCAGGTGCGTGTTCCCAGCCCTTTGCCTCCTCCAAGGTGGGTGCAAGTGGCTCTGCTGGGTTCACAGCAAAACCTCCCATGTTCTGTGGGAGTGATGGGGTGAGGAGACACCCTGAGCTGTGCCCAGCCTGGCCTGGCACTCCCCTGGCACCTGCACAGCCCAGCCTGGCACTCCCCTGGCATCTTGTTCCAGCTGGGGACGGAGCAAGACAGAGCACTCCTCTCCCTCTGCCCCTCCAGCCCCGCTGGCACACGGCACAGCCACCACCAGACACCTTCCCACCGTTTGCAAAGCAGAAAATAGCAAAGGAATCTGCCTGAAAGCAAAACCCAACTCTGGGCTCCATTAATACTTTTTCATGCAGTGAGAAAATGAATAAAAGAGAGGAAATGGGGACATTCTGGCGCCCGGCAGTTTCCCCACCCTGCCTGACTGAGGGATGGAGCTTGGTCTGCTCAGAGTCTGGGCTGAGTGAGCCCTCACTGAGCTCCCAAGGGAAGGGTGAACAGAAAAATGCAGGGAACACGGGAACGGGAAGAGGAAAAGAAGCTACAGCATCCCCTCCAAACAGCAGCCAGCCCACGGAGCTTGGGATACGGGGGGTGGGAGGAGAGGGGGGAAGGCAGATTTTTGGCTTCATTGTTATTGCAGGCTCCCGGGTCCCCGCAATAGTGTACGAGCGTGTAAACCTTACAAATCCTCACCTGGGTGGGTGGACACACGCACGAGAGACAAAACACAGCAGCAACATTTACAACAAATAAATAAGGATATCGATCGTCGAGATAGGCATATAAAAAAAAGCCTCACCTTTTTCCACCGAAGGAAAAAAAACCCCAAAAAAACCAAAACCAAACCAAAAAGCACAATACTGTCTCACCAAAAAAAAAAAAAAAATATAATATATATCCCTAGTGAGCCGAGCCGGGCTGCCAGCGGCATCGCGGGTGACGCCAGGACTCTGTTCCCAATCGCCGTCGGTGCCTTGGCTCCCCGGCCACCCCACACGGGCAGCACCCCGGGGGTGCAGCCCCCTGGTACCTCTGGGTTGGTTCCCAGGACAGGACCACGCCGGCGCATCCGCAGTCCCATCCGAAAACGTAGGAAAAGGGGAGCAAAGGGGGCGAGGAGGCCAAGAGGGGGCTCTGCCTGCGGCGATGCTCGACCCGTTCCCCCGGCCCTGAAGTCTCGGGCGTTCGCTGCCGCTCAGACCGGGGTCTGGCACGGGGTGTTTTTGGAAAAAGCAGAAGTTGGCAAATGGCAGCGGCTGGTTCAGAGTGCAGAGGGGGGAGTGAGCTCGCGCTTCGAGGGCATCCTTTGCTCGCGGAACAGAGCAGAAGGCCGGGAGGGACAGGCAAGCTTCGCGCGGCGGTGGTCGCATGGCACGGAGAGCATCTTCCCCCAGGCATCTGCAGGAGAGGGTGGGGACAAGGGAAATAGGGTGAGAAGGGTGGGCAGAAATCCCTGTGGCCATCTCAGCGCAGGTGGAAGGGCAAAGCTGAAAACAGAACAGAGATATTGAAAATCTCAAAACTCCAGTGGGGTTAAAAAACACAGGCTTGGACTGTGATGACCAAAATCAGTCTGCACAGCTCCACAGGGCACAGCAAGGACCACAGAGTGCTCAGCCCAGCACCTGAATGATGCTGTGAACCAATGTCCCTGGCACCACCGTGCCAAACCCAGCTCCAGGGCACAATATAATAAGATATAAGATAAATAAAACATTTAATATAATCTGTCTCTGGAGTGTCCCCATGCCCCAAGCACACCAGCTGCCTCCCTGCCTCCTCTGCAGCCACATCTGCTGGTGAGGGCGTGAGCTGTGCCTCAGGCAAACACTTCCATCTCCATGGGGTGAGGTCTGAGGGAGCTCTGTGATACAGGGGGGGCTGGGAGAAACCTATTAGAATGGGGGCAACATTCCCCCTGGCTGGATTTGGAGGGGATATCCACGTTTTGGTGCTTCTGCAGAGGAGAATCAGCCGCCTGTGCCTGGGGGATGTGGGAATGGCACGAGGCAGGTGGGAGACGGGGCACCCACAGCCCCTGGCTCTGCACTCACCGCCGCTCGGCCCCGGGACTATACGAGCCCATCGTAGAGGGAGAGCGCCTGCACGATGGAGGGGTCGGCCTTGGAGCCCTCCTGAAACTCCTGCAGTGTCAGCTTCCCGTCCGCGTTCTGCAAAACACTCCTGTCACTGCACTGCTTCCCCCCAGCCGAGCACCCCAACACCCCACGCCATCCCCATACCCTCCCCACTCCACAGCCTCAGCCACGGCTTCCCCATGCAGCCATGGAGGGGACAATGCCACCTCGGCGACCCTGAAATGGACACAGGGATCCCAGAGGGATGTGGGTGTCCCACAGCGATCCTGGCAGCAGCTCAGACCTTGTGTTGGTGGGGGAAGGAGGCACCAGCAAGAGCCAAGATGCAGTAAAGGGACCCACAGCACCTCTTCAATCCCTTGGCCACAGGGAAAAAACCCTCAAGCATCCTCACCTTGTCCATCATGGCAAAAATCCGATCCACCCTCTTCTCCGGTGTGTTCTCCTCCTCGGGAAGCTCCACCGTGTTTCCCTGCAGCAGCAGGACAAGACCTGGTCACACACCCATCTGTGCCCTGCCTGGAGGGTGTCCCCAGGCCAGGATTGGCCCCCACACCCCACATCAGGACAGGGTGCAAGGGGACAGCGCTGGCACTAGAACTACCCTCAGCAACCAGATCCAGACACTGCCCTGGCCATGATGGTGAGCACGGCCACAACCCCACACCAAAAAAGGCCAAAGAAGGAATTGGGGGTGTTCCAACATTCCCACAGAGTCAAGCTCCAGCCCAGCAGGGACCTCCAGGGGCTGCTGGCCCCTTGCCCCCTCTGCCCCTCTTACCACCATCTGATAAATGGCATCCACAATGTCCAGCATCTCGTTCCTCGTGATGTATCCGTCGTTGTCCAAGTCGTACAGCTTAAACGCCCCTGCAAGCCAGAGCAGCACCGAGGGGCTGGGGCCGTGGCTCCCGCCCTGGACACACAGCTCAGCACCCTCGTGGGGCTCAGCCCACCAGCCCCCCATGGGCAGCACTTACACCTCAGCTTCTCGTCCAGCGTCCCCCGGGAGGTGACCGACAGCGCCTGGATGAACTCCGAAAACTCGATCCTCCCGTCCTGGGGGAGGGAAGGAGGGGTCAGGGTGCTGCTCCCACTCCTGTCCAGCAAAGTCCTCTCTGCCCACGTGTCCCCTCTGAGGGGGCACATCCCAAAAGGCAGCAGGGAGGGGGGAGTGATGCACATTCATCTCCAGCACTGTGATCCAGCTGCTGGTGCCCAGCCCGGCAGTGAACACCCAGGCAGGAGCGGCTCTGGAGCGCGGGGGGCACCATGTGGACGCGCTTTTGTCAGCGGCACCAAAACACCGCGTTTCTCCTTTCCTGCTTTGCCACTTCATCGCCCTTCCCCACGTGACTCTGCCCAGCTACAACAAGCGCGGGGGCTCGCTCCAGCTGCGCCGCTTCAATTTCACGCCCCAGGAAGCGCTGGAATATTTTGCTCCTCCAGTGCCACGCAGACGCATTCCAAACCCATCCCACCACGACCCCCCTGGGCCGCGCCTCTGGATCCCAGACTTACTTTGTTCTCATCGAAGACATTGAAAACAAAGGTGGCGAATTTGGTTGGGTCGCCGAAGGGGAAGAACTGCTTATAGATCTTCTGGAAGCCGGCGGCATCGAGCTGCCCGCTGGGACAGTCCTTGATAAAGCCCTTGTACCTGCGAATGAAGGGCAGAGCGTGGGCCCAGGAGGGTCCCCCGCTGAGCCCTGGGGAGCTGGGTTGGGGATTTCCCCAGTGCTGCAGGGGGCTGGGGCTGGGAAGGTCTCCAGGGGCTCCCTGTGTCGCTCCCATCACCCACCCACAGCATCCCAGCCCTGTGGGTGAGGTCCCTGTGGGCACCACAGTGAGGGTGGCAGCAGGGACAAGCAGTGAGTGGCACCAGTGACACCGAGTGGTGCCCACTGCACTGCTTCAACCTGCTGCCAGCCCACAACAGGGCCACAACCAGGCTTGTGTTGAACATTGGGAAATGGGAGGTGACAGGGACCCACTGCCCAGCCAGGACCGACAGCAATGCCACGCTGCAGCAGTGCCCTGGCAATACACAACGGCACAGTGACCACTGAGTTCTGTGAAGGGCGGTCGGGCACTGGAACAGGCTCCCCAGGGAAGTGGAGATGGCACCAAGCCTGCCAGAGGTCAAGAAGTGTTTGGACAATGCCTGCAGGCACATGGAATTCTTGGGATGTGCAGGGCCAGGAGCTGAACTTACGGTGATGCTCGTGGGTCCCTTCCAACTCAGGATATTCCACGATAATTTTTGCACAACCCCAAATGAAAGCTGCTCAGAGGAGCTGTGGGCACAGCAGGGTTCCTGTGTCCTCAGGTGGCACATTCCAGGTCATGTCCAAAACCCATCAATGCTCAAACATCCAGAAAAGCCCTCGGTCCCAGCTCCAGGCGCTGGGAAGTGCAGCTGCACCAGAGGGTGCAGGGCAGGGGCTCACTGGCTCCGTGGGTGTGGGCAGCACGCAGGGAGCACGAAGGGAGCGTGTGGGACCACACGGGGACCACGTGGGGTGCGTGAATATTATGCAACGCATCGCCCAGATCTGTCAGGCGCCCGCTGCAGCGGGACCAGGGCTGGAGGAGGAGGGGAAGGGGGTGGCGAGGTGGGAAACCGAAGTGCCAGTGACATCTTTTTCACGCTGCTGCAGCTATGACTCATCTGGTGGGGGGGAAGGAGGAGAGAAAGAGATAAAGAAAGCAAACCTTGACTGGTGGGATAGGGAGATGAAAGGGAAGCAGTGGCTTTTCTAGGGCGCTGTGTTCAGTGGGGTGGAGGGGATGGAGTGAGAGCATGCTGCTGGCAAGAAACCACAGATGCTACCCCAGACAGCCTCTGCAGGCCCTGCTGCAAAAGGGCACGCCGGGACAACACCAGCCTCCTGCACCAGATCACCAGCTGGAGAGTCCCCATGTCCCCATGCTCTTCGGCTGCTCATACGGGGAGGGAAGAGCCACTAGAATCCAGTCCTTGCGCGGGGTGTGCAAGGAAAACCCCTCTATTTTCTGGTCTCCCCTCTGTGAGGCAGCAGCTGGGTGCAGCTGCCCACAGCTCCTGCACACCCCTGCTCTGCCTGGCCGGGGGGGTGGCCGACTGCCACCAGCTCCTGTCCCCTGCCCACAGCCCCACGCCCCAGCCAGCTCACCACCGTGCCAGGCACTCACCACTGCTGCACCTCCTTCTCCGTGACTGCAAGCGAAAACAGGAGAAAAGAGAAAAAAAGAGACAAATTTAGTGTTTTTGCAGTGACAGCTGTTCTTGTGCACTGCCCATCAGTGAATTCCCTGGGGAATGCTCTGGGGTTCCCAACAATGACTTCCCTGGGGGATGCCCTGGGGCTCCATGAGCCACCAAGTGCTCCCCACACGTTCCCCACAGTAACTGCTTCTGAGGCACAGCCTGGGCCAGGCCAGGTGGTCCATGGGGCCTGGGCTGCAGGTGCTGGGGACCCCCGAAACCAGGGAGCCTCCCAAGATGTTTTGTGTCGTGCTCAGGGAGTGCAGAACCACGGCTGCAAGATGCTACAGACCGTGAAAGGGACAAGCTGATCATGGCTGGGGAGGATCTGGCCCTGCTGTCTCCTCTTCCCAGAGCTAAAACATCCCTGGAAACATCTGCAGAAACATCTGCCTGGAGGCGGCTCAGGGAAGGAGCTTGCCTGGCCCTGACATTGACACACTGAACGTGGGCACAGGCACAGCCCCAGGGCTGGCATCCCCCCAGGTACCAGCTGCCTCTGGAGAAGCATCATCAAACCCATCCCAGCACCCTGGGGAGCCTCACCGGGCTCTGGAAAAACCCCAAAAATGTGACAAGCTAGAAAACAACGAGCACTGGCAACCCCAAGTGTCCCCAGCCAAGGGCCAGCTGCTGAGATGAAAAATGTCCTCAGCAGAGGAAAGGCTCTGACGGATGCAGGGTGCTGGGCAGGGGCTGGCACTTGTCCCTGCGTGTCCCACTGCAGAAGCTGTGCCTGTGCCTCCCCACAGCGGGGAGCAGGGTGCCAGCAGGTGGGCACAGGGGGGAACGGCCTCATTTGCCATTTCCTTTGTGTCGTGCATCTAAATAATGATAGAAAAGCCACAGGGCTGAAAGGCGAGGGGATAATGAGGAGATGTCAATGTGCAAACGGCTGATAAAAATAGAGACCCAAGACACACCAACAGATGCCAACTACCTCGGATGGCAAGAAAAAGAAGGCAATTTTCCATCAGGAAGATTTGTAACGTGCCTGGCAGAAGGTGCAGAGTGCAGAGGCAAGGGCTGGCGGGAGGGTGCACAACAGCTCCCACCTCATCACCGGCTGGATTCTGGCTCCAGCACCCCTCTTACCAGGAATTGCCGCACCCAAAGCTGTCCCCACGCATTGGGGGATCCCTCCATCCCAGCTCAGGGGTCGCTGGGGGGACAGAGCCTTCAATTCCCCCACTTCACCTGGGATTCAGCAAAAGCAGCGCCCCAGGAGAGGGGACACAGGCACAGGGATGCTCAGCACCCAGGATGAAGAACACTGAGGGCTTTGGCAGTGCCACAGGAGGGATTTGGAGGGTTGTTTGTTTAGGGCAGAGGGCGGTCTCCTGGCAGGAGGGAGCCAGGAAGGACACGCTGCACCCAGCAGCTGAGCTGGGGTGGGCTAAAACATCAGTCATGGCAGCTCCAACGGATTTCCCCATCCAAAA
>VZTJ01003414.1:386749-397551 GCA_013397795.1 Orthonyx spaldingii | reverse complement strand
AAAAAAAAAAAAAAAAGGGTTGCAGGGTTGCACAGAAGCATCCTTGCAAAGCAGAGATGCTGAGTGACATCTCTGACAGGAACAAGCTTCCCTGCACACACCCTCATTGAGACACCAGCCGTGACCTCCACCCTGAGGATGCCCAGGGGATGCCCCAGGCGCCACTTCTGCAGGCCCGAGCACCCGTGAGCACCAAGGAGGGCAGATGGAAGGAGGAGGATGAGGGTGAGCCCTCGGGGCAGGCAAAAGGGACCGCAGCAGCAGCAGCCAAGACTGCAGTCAAAGCTCGGCTCAGCCCCTCCAGGCAAATCGCCTTCTGCTCTCTCTTGTTCGACTCCGTTTCCCCCAACGTGCTATTCTGGGCCCGGGAGCTGCCTTTCAACTCCAGCAGGAAACAATTAAGAAATTTGTGCTTTTTTTAGTACGGGAGAAATGCTGGTAATGACACGCTCGGGCTGAGGCGGGAGGGAGGGATGGAGCCAGCTCCCCTCGTGCCGCAGGAGGGATGTGTGATGCTCCCAGGAGAGGCTTTTCCAGCGGAGGGAACCATTCAGGTGCCAGGCTGGAAATCAGCACAGGGCTGCCGGTGAGGGATTTGTAAATGTGCATCCTGGAACGGAGCCACACAGAGCCCCATCCCTCCCCCAGCACCGCTGCCTGTCCTCCAGCCTTGGGCGCTGCGGAATCTGCGGGGTTTGTCCTGAGGCGGGAGCACGGCCTCACCTCCCAGCCCTTGGAAAATCACCCGCCTCTGTGTTCTCCCCTCACTGCCCCCAAATCCCCCCTCTGGCCAGGGGCAGGGCGTTCCCAGGGCAGGGAACCAGCCCAGCCCTGACCCAGCCGGGGGACTGAGCAGTGCCTGCCTGTACCTGCTGTTGGGGGTCCGGGACAGGCGATGACTTCACGGCTGCCACTTCACAGCCACCGCGACCCTGCTGGGTGCCGACACTCCGAGCGGCACCAATCAGGAACGCTAATGCCCCATTTGCAGCCACAGAAACCTTGGGGACACGCTCCTGAGTGCGTGGCTGAGGCTGGGGACAGGGGACACAGGCAGGGGCAGGGCTGTCCCTCTGCTCGGAGTCTCCTCGGCAGGCAGAGCCCGGCCGGGCTCGCAGACAGGACCCGTGCGGCGGCGGCTGCTGCGTTTCCCTCCCGCGGCATCGATGCTGAGCCCACACACATCAACCCGCAGCGGCATCAACCTCGGCCAGGTGTGCCCCCGACGCCCCAGAACGAGGGGCTGACCCACGGCGGCCCCTCGGAGCATCCCGGCGGGGCAGGGCCGCTTCCCTGGCCGTGCTCCGGGCTCCGGGGACCGCCGCTCCCGCAGCCGCGGTGGGGAGGGCTATAAATAGTGCACGCAGCAGCTTGTTCGCAGCAGCGCGCCCCGGGATCCTTGGGGATGAAAGGCGCTAAATAAAGGCAGAGTATTATCATTTGTTATGAACCGCGAGGCTGGAAGAGGCATCGCCGAGCCGGGAGCCCCAGCGGCGCCCCGCAGGCGCCGGGCCGAGCGCTCAGCCCCGCACAGCGACAGCGACAGCAGCACCGAGCACAGAGCGGGGACAGGGACAGGCACCAGAGCCGCTCAGGAGCTGCCCCACACGGCCAAACCGCAGCCAAGGGCCCTCTCTGCCCTTCACAGGTCGCTCCCTTCCCGCTCCCACCTCAGCTGCGAGGAGGGTTTTGGCCACACGTCTCACGCAGCACAGAGGGGCACAGCCTCCAAGCAGCCCCCAGCCCCCCTCCTCTCCATCAATCCCAGTGGCACAGGCGAGGACTGACAGCTCCGTCACCACCCGCCCTTCGCGTGCCCCCTCTCCTCCCACCACCCAGCTGCCACTGCAGCAAGAATCAGCGCTGGTTAATCAGTGCTCAAGCCTGTTAATTTGTGTTTTCCAAGCAGAGAGGAGAGGAGAGAGCCGGAGCTGCAAATCCCCATCCGCCGGCCTGCCGCAGGGAGCTCGCTGGAGCGCGGCGGGGCCGGCGAGGCAGGAAGGAGCTGCATTCGAATGGTTCAAGAACCCCTGGTCACGGTGGGATGCACGAGGTGATGCTTCAGCCCCACAGGGGCTGGTTTTGCGCTGCCATCCCTTCTCCTGTCTGTGCAAGGGCAGGGGTTTGGCCATGGCCTCAGGGCTGGACCCTGAGCAGATCTGTGCACACCCAGCTCAGCCCCTGTGTGCCAAAACCAACGCACAGCTCTGTCCTTACGCAGGTGTGGGCTCCCAAATGCTCAGCAAGCACTGTCCCACACAGTCCCCACCGAGCCCCCACACGTCCCCCCTTGCTCCAGCTGCCACCGCAGCACCTTGATCCCGCGGGGCCACGGGCACCGCAGCCTTATCAGGGAAGCCAGTTAATTATTTCCAGGCACAGAGTGGCTTCCCTCAGCCCCACAGGGCACTCCAGCTATGCCAGGTCACGGGCTCTGCCTCCAACCCATGACAACTCGTCCCGTGCTACACTCTGAGCCACGGCAGGGGCAGTCCTGCGGCATTTATTTACCCTAGGGACCTGCTGTGGCTCCTTCACAGGGTCCCCGGGCATCCCACTCTGGGGCTCACATCGGGTTTGGGGTTGCCTAAACTTGCTGTGGGTGCTCAGCGCAGTGCCCAGGCCAGGGGAAATTGGGCACCCGCACTGGGTGCTCAGGTGTGAAGGAACGGAGCATTTCTGCACTTTATGCACGCATAAACTGGGCACCCATGCCTGAGCCACAGGGGCACTCATGCAAAAACACACCGGGAGATCATGCGTGGGCTAATTGGGCACTCGTGCATAAATTATGCAGGGGCTTCTAGGTGAACTAATTGGGTGCTCACGCATGAACGGCCCGGGTGCTGCGGCCAGAGTGAAAGGGCCGCTCATGCATCCATTTTTTTGGGCATTCATGAATTCACGGGGCGCTCATGCACGGATTAATTGAGCAGTCACGCGTCCATTCGCTGGGCACTCCTGCGTGAGCTAATTGGGCACTCATGTGTAAATTAGTGTAATTAGGAGATAACACACTTGTGCGCGTACTAATTGGGCACTCAGGTGTGGATGGATCAGGTGCTCATGCATGAATTAATTGGACGCTCAGGCATGAGCTAATTGCAGGCACGTGCGCCAATTAATTGGGCACTCATGCATCAACCACCAGGGCGCTCATGCACAGAGCAGCAGCACAAGATCCAGCGGGAATTAACCGGGCAGCCATGCATAAATCCAGCTGGGTGCTCATATGTAAATTAATTGTGCGCTCATGTGTGTGTTAATTGGGTGCTCATGCGCGCACTAATTGGGCGCCGATGCGGGAGAGCCTGGGGTGCTCATGCGTGCGCTGAAGGGCCCCTCGCGTGTGAAACACCCGGGTGCAATTCATGCCAGACACACTCCGCCCCTCGGCTCGGTGAAACACGTATTTAAGAATTTTCTGAACGTAAATCTGATACAAACTCCGCTCTCAACATCATCACCATGTTAATGGTGGCCAATTCCGAGCTCCCGGCTCGGCCTCGTGCGCTCGCTCCCGCTTCTCTCCAGCCCCTCGGGATCACAGCGTCAGCATCACAGTCTGAACGACCCCTGCAGAATTCACCCCTGGTCCCTCAGAGCGACCCCCTGGTCCCTCAGAGGTGCTCAGTGCAGGCTTCACACCTGCAAACACAGACACAGCAAGGTCCCATGGGTGGGCAGAGGGACCCAGTGCCAGTCCCGGCCCTGCGGAGTTACCTGGGGTAAACGCATCACAACCGAGCAGTCATTCCCAGCTCCAGGCCTTGTCCCTACAAAACACGTAGCCAAGAGCACGGCAGCAGCTGCTGGAGGTGAGTGCAGCAGCTCTGGGACTCCATCCAGCCCCCAAACAGGCGTTGGGCAGCACTTGTCAGGTGCAGAATGGGCACCTCACTGTGAGGAGAGGAACATGCCCTGTGTGCCAGGGCTGGCTGGGGTCACCTCTGGCAGCTTGGGCTGTTGGGTGGCTTTGTGCAATGCCAGGGGTCAGGGGGAGCACCCCAGGGACAGTTGGAGCATTGGCACAAGGTTCCTTCCCAGTGCGCTGCCCCAGCTCCAGCCCCAACCCCCCAGCACAGAGCCAAGTGCCCACAGGAGCTGCACTGTGGTAGCGGGCAGGGGTGAACTTTTCCAGGCTGCCACGGGCTCAGTCCTCCCCCGGGAATGTCCATCAGCCCATCCTGGGACACTTCAGAGCTCACTCAGGTCCTTGTTTGATGACAGTAACTTTCAGGATACACCACACATCAGCACTTTGGAAATTTGGGTAGTTTGGCCCTGATGACGTGGTCTCATTAAAATTCAGGCTGAACTCTTAATGATGTCCTGGCCCTGTGCTCTCTGCCAGCTCCAGGGCCATCCGAGCACCCCTGGCTGGGCTCTGCTTCTGCTCCCAGGCAGCACAGGGACAGCTCT
Organism: Orthonyx spaldingii; assembly: GCA_013397795.1. Classification (NCBI taxonomy): domain Eukaryota; kingdom Metazoa; phylum Chordata; class Aves; order Passeriformes; family Orthonychidae; genus Orthonyx; species Orthonyx spaldingii. Next base: position 393,129 of record VZTJ01003414.1, on the reverse strand, counting down.
GGGGAAGAGGCAGTAAAACGTGACTGTGGCACCAGGCCCACCCCACCCCATGCAAACAACTCTTCCTGGAATGTGACTGATGCAATTTTCCTTTGCTCCCCGAGATGATCAGCTGCATCTTCCCCCACCACTGTGCCCCCAGCTCAGCCCCATGCCCACCCCTACTCCCGGCCACATCTCCCACACACCAGGGTGTCCCTGTGTGGGAGCCCATCCCTGCAATATCCCAAAGGGATTTGGGAGCAGCCACTCCACACAGGCACCAACACAGCCAGAGCTGCCTACCTGTCACAGCGGGACATCCCCATCCCAGCTTTCCCAGTCTGGCTCCTCTCTCCATCAGACACAGACTTCACCAGCACCACGGCAGGTCCGGGAGCCTCCGAGACATTCGGAATTCGAGCCTGACTGTTATTGGTGTCATTTGTTACTCTGAGACACGGAGCAAGGCACGGCAGCGGGGCCGGGGTGTTTGGCACTCTCCTTGTCAGCAGTTGCCATTAGTGGTCTGCCTTGCTCCCAGACTGGGTAAACAGGTCCATGAACAGTTCTGTTCTCATCTCCCCCGGGGCTGGTACCAACAGGAAAGCCAATATGCAGCTGAAATCCTTTTTAGACTTTATTAAATATTTAAGGGCCCGACATTAGGCTTTGGAAATTGGGTTTAGGGAAAAAGCAGCAGTTGTTCTTTGAAGCAAAGGCAGGAGAGGAAGGGCAAAGGACAGCGCCTTCATTGGGAAATTAATGAATCAGACTGAAGCACCCCCACAGCAGGAGCTGGCGGCTGTGACAGGTCTGTCCCAGGACTCAATCCCAGCTCCCTCATGAGCCAAAGCAGCAATGCCCTGAAGGGGCAGAGGACTCCCAGTGCTGTCAGGAGCAGGGATGGAGCAGCCCCCCTGCCCAGCCATCCAGGGGGCAGCTGTGTCCTGCCACCTGCTCAAGTCCATCCCTTGCCACAGGGATTTCAGTGTGATCTGGCACTCCAAGGTGCCATCCCCAGCCCAAGGAGCAATTCCTGCCCTGGCAGAGGAGAAAACTCCCCTCTAGACCAGTGGGCAGTAGGAAAGGAAGTCTCTCTGGCTCAGCCATCACTCCCTGGAGCCATGGGAAGGTCAGGAGGATGCTCAAGGCAAAGCCTTGCTGGCAGCGGGGCCACCTCTGCTGCCTTCCCGGCCTCTCCCGCAGGGATCACCGTGCACCGAGGGGTGACACAGAGACCCAGAGCAGCTCCACCGGGTCCAGCCATCGATCAGAAGATGGAGAAACACAGGTGGGTGAAGCACAGGCACCCCTCCTTCCAGCTGGAAACCAAAGACAAGCCTTGAAGGGAGAAGATGCAGGAGGTGTGGGGAGGGAGCCCTGTGGTGGCACCGCCGGGCTGGGGAATGAGTTGGTGATGGAGGTGACACAGACCATGTCCCGGGGCTGAGCATCCCCTGCCCAGGGCACGAACCCTGGCTTCCCTTGGCACCCAGTTCCCTGGAAGACCCAGGAGAACAAGGAGGGGAAGGAGGAACAAAGCAACCCCACAAATGTCACCCCGATAACGGAGCGAGCGTGCCCGCAGGCTCCTCCCTGAAGCAGCCGCTTCCTTTGATGCCTTCAGAGCTTCTTGTTTCACAACCTTAATTATAGTGGCAGCAGCAAAGGTCAGGAGAGTGGTTAAGCAGATCCATTAACATGTCAGGGGATAAATGAAATGTGATTCTTGTGATGCAGGAGCAGCAGCAGCGCGAGCGTGGCCAGCGGGGACGGCTGCTCCACTCTGCCGCACAGGGAACCCTCAGGGCCTCGGTCGTGTCTCCCCCTTCCCACCCTGGCACTGCAAGAACCTCCCAGGGACTGCAGGGACTCCTCAAAACTTGCTTCTGAAACCCCAAAACTTGTTCTGCCTGCATCTACCAATGGAGCCCCAGGTCCATGCGCACGTGGGATGCCCTGGGTTGGATTCACTGGGAGCAGGTTGAGGTTGCCTTGGAGAAGGAGCTGGAGATGCCTCCAGGCCTGCACAGCCCTCCAGAGGCAGCACAGCAGGTCCACATCGAGCTTCCAGTGAACCTGCACCACAGCAACCCCCTCCACAGCTCTGCCTTACAGTGGCTGCAGCAAAAACAGGCCCCAAACAAACGCCAGCCCCTGGGCATCCCTCTGGCACCTCCTGTCCATCGGGGACCCAAACCAACCTGGCCTTGGACACTTCCAGGGAACCAGGGGCAGCCACAGCTTCTCTGGGCAACCTGTGCCAGGGCCTCCCCACCCTCACAGGAAAGAATTTCTTCCTGATATCCCATCTAAGCCTGCTCTCTATCAGTTTGGAGCCATTCCCACCTGTCCTGTCACTCCAAGCCCTGTTAAAAGTCACCCACACTGACAATTTCACCCAGCACTTGCCACTGAGGGGTAATGGGTCCATAGACACCTGGCCAGCTCACCCTGCCTTCTGCTGGATGAGTAACAGGAGGGATTTCAACACAAACCAACCTGGCAGAGAAACCCAGTGCCTGGGGCCAAACACTTCGGAGGCTAAAAATAAACCAGCAGCAGCGGGGGAGAGCTACCAAGGTCCCTCCTTTGTTCCTGCCCTCTGCCCCAGCCAGCACAGTTCCTCATCACTGGGGTTGTAGGATGGAGCAAAGCCCCAATCTGGCTCAGCCAGCAAGGAACCAAACTATTTTCCTGGCTGAAAACTGCTGCAATCGTAGGATTTCCTTTCTTTTCCCACAGAATTCCACCCGCCACCACGTCCCCCCGTAACTACAAATCAATATGTTTATAGTTTGCTCTTAAACTAATGCCCATTAATTCCCTGCATTACTGTCGAGCAACGGAGCCAATTTTGTGGCTTATTGTGAAAGAGCAGAAAATGATGATGCCGGAGTGAGTTTAAAATCCACAAAATAGATCACAGTGGGTGGGATGCGGTTCTTGGGAAAAGAGCATCTTCCTCTCCCCGCACCCACTCCGCAGCCTGGGTGTCATTTTGGCACCCTCACCGTGGCTCCCACGCCTTCACCTGAGCCCCACTGTGGCCTCTGGAGCACGGGGACCAGCATCCCCAACCATCCTGACCCCAGCCTGGCCCCAGAGCGATGCTGCTGCACCGACACAGCTCTGAGCGTGCTGATTGCTCAGCTACTGCAGCCTCAGAAATAACACAGTGCCAGTTCTGGACACGGGAAATAGCTGTGCAAAGGGAACTCTGAAAGCCAGTCAGGGTTGGGGGTAGCTCCCCTGAAAATGACTGAAAAAAAAAGAGCTGCAATGTGCTCTCCTGAAACAAGCTCACATTTTTTAAAACTGCTTCTTGATTCTGAGGGTTACTGGCCTGGGAGTTCTGCTGCGAGTAGGGATGCTCAGCACTGTCTTCCTCTCCCAGATTCTTTCCCAGGAGTCCACACCAAGCCATTCCCAGCCAGGACATGCATTGTGCACCCACAACTGCACACGTGCACGTCACGCACTTCATTCAGGCCGCAGCCACACCTCAGGACCTTCATCAATCTCCAGCCGAGCAGAACCCTCTGACCGTGGCCCCACAAGGTTCTTAAACACAATCCCAAATCCCACCGTGGCCCTAAGCCATGAGCACCTGGCCCAAGTTAAGCTCAGGTTTAAATCCCCATGGAAGAGAATGTGATCCAGGGAGGATGGTGATTCCTTCACGTCTGGGGAGTTACCACCTCCTGGGACACAGCCCCAACCTGCACGTCCGAGCTACCCCAACAAGGCATCAGGAGGATTAATAAATAAATTATTATAAAGCACTTCGAGGGCTTTTTGATGAAAGGATCTATGAAAGCACAAGAATTACATAATTTATTATTCAATATTATTATCACTCAGCATTGACTTCTCCTGCACGCTCCTGTGTGGCACCAGCCTGGTCTCCCAGGAGGGTTAAACAGCCCTGCAGCCTGGATGTACCCACCAGCACTATTCCAGCACCTGGCAGATGGGGGAGCTTGGCATTGCCAGGCGTTCCTGGGCACTCAGGTGCCTGGAGACACAGAAAGGCACACGGAGATGGGTCCAAACCAACAGGACTTGGGCAGCCGGCGCTTCAAAGAAGCCCTTCTGCGCCTTTAGGTGTCCAAGTGCCATTAAAATCTGGCCCCCAGCACTGGAGCAGAGTGGGGAGGGGAGCCAAGAGACGAGGTTTCCAGGCTCCTGCCTTTCCATGTCCAGTTCCCAGCAGGGCCTGGGACAACCTGCTCTGAATGCATGCAGGAAAATATTGCTCACAGCTCACAGACACCACTGAGGGCAACCCCGCAGCACCCTCGGCTCAACCTCCCTGCCCACAACTGCTCTGGCACCTGAGCCATCCCAAGCTCCTCTCCTGGCTGCTCCCATCTCCTGCTTGTCCCAGGATTGCTGCAACTGAGGCATGGCCAGAGAAACACCAGGAATAGGAGATGGAGCATCCAGACGGGACAAGGGACACAAGAAGCCACCAGGCACTGAAGAGCACCGAGGGCAAACAGAGGTCCTCATCTCATGGATGAGATAAATTTGCAGAAAAGCCATGTGGAGCAGGGAGAGGTGGTGACATTTCCCTCTGATCCTGCAGAACTGAGAAGGGATGTTTTGGTATTTGTTTTGTGTGGCAATTCATACAAACAGAAAATGATGCAATGGAAGGAAATCCCAGTGTGGGAGAAGCCCTTCACGTACCACAGCCACGGCTCACGCTGCCACAGGAACCTCCCTGGGACAAACGGAGGCTCCCATCAGTTTGAGCTGCTGGAGACACCTGCCCAGATGTGCTGTAGCAGCACCACACACAAGGCAGGGACAGCACTCGCTCGTGGCAGCCAGGACATGGGACAGGCAGCACAGGCCAGGGATGCTCTTGTGTCTGCCAGAAAGGTGCCTAAATGTGGAATAAAACCATTTTTGAGCAGGCCCCCAGAAATTCTTGAGCAGGCCATGGATTTGTGTGTATGACTGTCCCCTGCTCCAGCTGCTCCAGCAGCCACAGCTCAGGGGTCTGGATCGGTTCCTTGCTCTGTACTCAGTGCAGCCCTGCCCTCCCACCTGCCTCTCCTCTGCCTGGCTTCCCCAAAACACAGAAGGAAACAAGCATCTTTCCAATCTCCCAGGGCCTGAAGATAAATCAGAGGCTCTCAGCCGTGCCTGGGAGGGCCCTGTGAAGTGCTTCACCAGACAAGGGAATGCGCGCTCGCCTTGACAGCTGCAGAGAAGGGGCAGAAACGCTCAGCAGAAGTAATTAATCCCAGAGACGAGAGGTGGAATGAGCAGAGCTCAACAAACAGACCCTGGAATTAGCGACAGCTCTCCCTGACAGCCACCACGCCACCAGCCACAGGCTGCTGGGGCACGTTGGGATGCTGCACCAGACTCCAGCCACGCAAAGGGCCACGCGCTGCTGGGTGCTGCTGCCTCACCTGCACAGGTACAGGGGTCTTTAAAAAGAGGCAATGAGAGGTCCAGAGCAGGCAGGCAAAGCTCCAGACAGCCTGGAAACTCATTGAGGGGGAGATCAGAGGACCACAATCTTTCTTGGAAAGGGTGCAGTGGAAAGGGGAGGGCACGCAAAAGAGAGGAGCAGAAAGTTAAAAATGAAGTGATTCAAAAAAGCAATCACCTGCTGGCCTTATCCAGCAAAGAGCCATCCCTGTGCCCAAAGACGTTGGTTTCACCAGCGCTGTGTTTGGCTGGCTTGGGCTGCAAGTAAGACACGGGGCACCACTGCCTGTGTCCCCGGGCCGGCCCCGCTGCTGTTGGCAGAGGAGCCACGCCAGGGCTGCAGAGAGCCCAGCACACAGGAGATCCCCAGCAGGCGAGGCTGTGCTGGGGCTGGCTGTTCCCAGGTTCCTCTCTGTCACACATCAGGCTGTCACGGCGGCTGCAAACCGAGCGGGGATTGCAGCACAGCACTGACGGCACCTGGCCCGGCGCGCTGCACTCGCCGTGGGCGACAGCTGCAGTGAGGACACCAAACCCAGCTCAGCTCCAGCCGGGGCTGTGCCCACCTGGCACTGCCACCTCCTCACTACTCCCTCCCCCTGAGCACTTTGAGGAAGGCCAGCCGGGGCTCCCCGAGCTCTCCTGCCATCCTGGCTATGCGGACATGCCCCCCACCACTGCCCTCCTCCCGCCGGCTGTGCCACGGCACAGAGCAACCCCGCGTGTAGGGTTGTGCAATGCACCAGTATTGCCTCTTCTCCATATGGGAGAACTTGCTGCATCCTCATCTATTGCCTTTTTGGGTAAGCGCTGCCGTGGGACTGCAGCAATGACAGCGGGGAGAGCTCGCGGGTCTGCTGCACGTTTGGGGAATATCTGCGACCTGCAAGCCGGGAGGCAAACTTGAGCCACCAAAGCCTTTGTTTCCTTTGTGTATCCTTCAGGAA
>VZTJ01003414.1:328165-380746 GCA_013397795.1 Orthonyx spaldingii | reverse complement strand
AAATTCTTCCCTGTGAGGCTGGTGAGGCCCTAGCACAGGTTGCCCAGAGAAGCTGTGGCTGCCCCCTCCCTGGAAGTGTCCAAGGCCAGGTTGGATGGGGCTCTGAGCAATCTGGTTTAATGGAAGGTGTCCCTGCCTGGAAAGAGGGTTGGACTAAATAATCTTAAAGGTCCCTTCCAACCCACAGCCTTCTGTGATTCTACCATTCTCTGACACCAGGGCTCCACTGAGCCTTCACTCACTCTCTGCAATGTGCACATAGAGAGATGAAGTTCAATCACTTCAAAAGCCCCACAGATTCAACCTACAGCAGGTTTGTGGTGCAGCCAGCAAACCATACAAGTGTCGAAAGCAGCAGCACCCGGCTTTTCCCCACCTCAGACCCATGCAGGGCTTTGTGCCCCCGCAGCAGCTCCGTGTCTGTGTGCAGTCACTAGCTGTGCCGAGGCACACCATAAACACAGTTTTCTTCCCGCCTGTGTTGCAATGAGGGCCCTGCTGGAGCTGCCTGGGCATGCCTGGACTCCTGTGGTAGCAACCAGAGAAGGGGAAAATCCGTGCCTGGATACAGCCAAACCTGTCTGCGAGGCTGTGAGAGCCCAACACAACTCACGGGGTGTGTGCAGAGGACACAGAGCACCACAGCTGACACAGCTCTTTGCACCTTTATTGTTTTCAACCAGCCAAACGTTGCCCGACGCTCTCTTCTCCAGGAATACATTCCCCAAGTGGATGTTTCTGAAACGCCTCATCCTCCATTACCCAGCCTCACACAAACGAGCTCATTAAGGCAGAAGAGGATAAAAAACACCATCACCATGTCCCAGCAGCGGCACAGCCCGGGGGATGAGCTGGAGGGATGGCACAGGGGATGGGCAGCACGTGGCAGAGAGAGCTCTGTGAGGCCGTGTCTCCCCTCCAGCATCTCTTCCAGTTGCTTCCAACATTTGCATGGCTTTTAGGGACAAAGGCCTGCCTCGCCAGATTCCAGTCTAGTTCCCAAATGTGCTGCAAAAATGTCCTGTGCAGCCCCTTCTTTGCTGCCCCTCAGCAAAACACCAATTTTTGCAGTATTTGCCTTCATCTGTGGTCCCTGGGCTGTAACCACATCGCAGCAGGGGTGTCCTTTTGTTGCAGAGCACGACCTGTCCGTGCCTGGCTGAGCATCCAGCAAAGTCCCAAACCTTCCCTGCACAGCACAAGCATTCTAGCACAGGCTCTGCTGCTGCAAAACTGATGTTGAAAGGATTTAATTGTATTTAAAACCCTACCCTGCCTCCACCACGTGGAACACTGAAGAGAGAGCTCAGATCACACAGACGAGAGGAGAAAAGTAATCGGAAACTATGCAAGCCAGTCACTTTCACTTCCCAATTATTAGCTTTAACCCTGTTACTGTTTAAATAACAACACTAGTGACATTTTCTAGGATAAAGTGACATTTCTACAGGCAGAGAAACACAGCCCCAGCCTGGAAGGACTCCTGGGGCTGACAGGATTGAAATCTGAACAGCGACTGGGGCACAAAACAATCGTGCCCAGCTGAATGTGGTCAGCGTGCCCGGGAAGGAGCTGGGTTGTTTGCTCTGAGGAAAATCCAATGTAGGCCAGTCCTTGAGAGTAGTTCTGCTGTATACATCCCCCTGGCTCTCTCTTCCAAGACAGACCTCAGGCATTGCTCACATCTCCCACCACCAGCAACTGCAGGACAAGCTCAGAGCCAGCTCAGCCCTGACCCGGGCTGGCTTTTTGATTAAGCGACGCGTGCTGCTCGCAGGGCTTCTGCTGCCTGCTCCCCACAGTGCAGCCATGGAAATGATCATTCCCTGGGCGATATTTGCCGTCCCCGCCGGGGTCAGAGCGGGTTCCTGCTCAAAGGGAAGCTGCCACACCAGCGCTGGAGGTTGGGATGGATCCGATGCTCCACGTTCTGACTGTAAGAGCTGGGAGCTGTGTGGGCTGCACAGCCGAGTGTGTGTCTGCAGAAAGCTTTTCCTTCCTCGGGTATCTCCTTGAAAGTGTTTAATAAAACCCCGGAGTTCTTTTTCCCCAGGACACAGTGAGTCTGTCAGGCTCAGCCACGCAGCGTTTTGTTCCATGTGGGCTCACCAGGCTGTGCACATTTAATCAGCATCCTCAGACGCCATCTCGGGGGTTTTCCCCAACGCATCCTTCCTGATTTAATTGCCAGGATTGCAGCTGCCTCGTGGGAATAGCACTGCATGCAAGCAGCGAGGTGCAGTCCGCCCCAATTGCGTGTGCTCACTCTGTGCTTCATCACAAATGGTCTTTTCTTTCCCCCTTCATCCTCCTCACTGATGTGCTCAGACCTAAAAGATCAGTGGTGTCACACAGCCCAAGCACAACACCTTGGAATGCCACCTTGGGCATGGCTGGAGCTGTTTGTGGGGCGGGAAACTGGGGAGGGGGTAGTATCCAGTATGGCACACTTGCACTCTTGGATGTGCTTTGACGCAGGAACTGCCCCAGGAAAGGGAGAAGAGAGGCAGGGGATGGACCCTGGTTAGCCCATCCCATCCCCTTCCTCGCTCCTCCCCTTCCCAGGGCTGGATGAGGCGCCACGCGGGGTCCGCTCAGGCTTCAGCTTTCTCCAAATCGCTTTTTCCTACAGCATCACGAAACCCACACATCCACCCAGCCATCCATCACAGTTGTCTTTGTGGCCAGTGTCACCCCCAGTCCTGTCAGCTTGTGAACATCCCCCTTCCACATCCACCCACCCAAAAGAAGATCGAGAAGATGCTCCAAAACCAAAGACCACATGAGCGAGGAACCTGTGACTGGAGACACCAGTCTGGCAGTGAACTCACGGAGCAGAGCACACACAGCCTGTAGTTTGTGCCTTTTTTTTTGTGGAAAAGCCAAGTTTTGCTCAGAGTTTTCTTGTGCCAAAGCAGGCGTGGGTCAGCAGGGGAGTGGTGAAGCATCGGAGCCTGGAATGGGGAAGGAACATACACACAGAGGAGATTAATGATATCAACTACAAAAATAGTTGCTATTTTAAGGTTAATGCTTGAGTGATTTGACTCAGTCAGAAAAACAGCCAAAGGAATTATTGGCATCAGCGCTGGCTGCTCCCCCAGACAAGCCATGGTCACCGCTGGCACAGAGAGACACCAAAATAGCTGCTTTTTCAGAGGATTTGAAAAAAAAATGCCATTAGAGTGAGTTCAACATCCTGGTTCAACAACCACAAGCACAGGAATGCATCGGCTCGTCCCGGGGACACCCTCGGCTTCCCAGGCATCACCCGCATCTCAGATTACAACCATTTTACACACGTATGATCTCAACACTGTGAGCAGCTCCAACGGGACTCCACAGCTTCCAGCTCGCCAACCAGGGTGTTCCTGAAGCTCTTTTAAGCTTGACAAGATGCGAGTGAGCTGCTCTTGCTTCGCCCCTGGTATCACTGCAGGTCACAGCAAGCACCCAGTGCTGGCATTTATCAACTGCTTTGATGGCTGAGCTATATCTGACTAAATAAGAAAGCCCTCCAAAAAAAAATAAATCAACATTTATAACCCAAAACACTCCAAGACTCGGACTCCAGCAGCTCTGCTGGCTATCACTGCTATAAATTAATTTCTATCGCACAACATTTTAATGCCAATGCATCACACGGCTTCGGAGAAACACAACAGACACAAAACACACCAGGTTTTTGGGTAAGTGGCAGCAGGAATGGTGCCCTGAAGGCTCTTTCCCCAGGAAATGGAAATGTAGATATTGAAACGATGGCCAAATGCAGCGGAAGGTCTGGAAAGCACAACTGTGCCAGGGCTGCACGTACAGCTGGCGCTCGAGTCTGACACGCAGCCGATGCGCTGAGCCTCACAATTTGCTACGCTATTAATTTCTCTGTTAAATTCTAGTTTATTTTTTAAAGCCTGTGTTCTCTTTACAGCCTCTGGGGCTGTAATTGTTATGCTAATGTAGGAACTCGGGAAGGGTGGCTGTGGTGAACTCATCAGCTGCAGTTTGCAGGCAGCCCTGGGCTGACAAAGCCAAGCAGAAGGAGGTTTTGTGGATCTTCCTTCATGGCTCATCACAAATCCCGGCTGGCAAGTGGGAAATCACCCTTGTCCTGCTCCTGCCGTCCTCGTCCTGCAGAGCTCAGCCCAGCCACCTTGAGCCAAGGCTTGATTCCAGACAGACTGAAAATTAAAGGCTCCTCGTAAGGACAACCAAGGAGTGCTGTGCACTTTGTCTGGGTGAGATAAGATCACAGTCACAGAGGCAGCAGCAGCATTTTGCAGCAAAAACTCTCGGCAGCATCCACCAGCACCCTCAGGGCTGGAAGAGGGGTTGGAGAAGCTTTTCTCCACACACCGTGCAGGGGACTTGAGCACTGCTCACCAGGTCTGCTGCCAAGCTTCAGCAGGGGTTTTAAATAACAAACCCCACAACTGTGAGAGAAGTGTCCTTAAATCTGAAAGACTGAAGTCTGGAGCAGAAAAAAACTTTTATAAAATATACATATTTGTAAGAACCTTCAAAATAAAGGGAAGTCACGTGGCTTGCAGCTCTTCTGTGATCCTGCCCAGATGTTTGCTCCAAAGGCAGCTCCGTGTCCGTTCCGTGCTGAGCTCTGAGCATGCAGAGGGCACAGGGAATGGGGGTGCTGCTGGGTTTCACACCACAAACCAGACACAAATCAGCCTCTTGATTACTCATGAATCCTACATTGGCTCATCAGCCCCTCAGTGCCTGGGCTCTGTCTGCTGAGGACACGGGGCAGCTGCTGGGGCAGGGGCTGCTGACCTGCTCTGGTTTTAAGACAAGATACAAGTCCCTTGAGCAAGCTTTGTAAGCAAACTGTGCAGTCAGCAGTGATGTCTGCCCACCCAAATCCTACCCTGCAATTGTTGAAAACCAAACCAAACCACAACAACCCCCAAAAACATTCAAACATACAAAATCGACCTGGTCGACCTGTACCTATTCTTCAAATTTTGTTGCTGTTTAAGAGTTTGAATTTGTTGCCTCCCATAAGGCTGCTGTGATTCATGGCAACACTCGGGCATTGTGTGCTTGCTAAATCCCAGCAGATATTTCCGCTCAGATTTTGCAGCAACAGTTAAAACCCTGACTGAGTCAGAATACAGATTAGGGCACACACCAACCAGCCTCACTTCAACGTGTTCCTCCTATGGAGCAGCCAGGCTCACTCAAGGCATCTACGAGGTTTAACAGTAAAACTAAAATGACCCCCCCAAACCAGGAATTATGCACGCAATATACTTCCCACTGAGATAAGCAAATGGAAAATGGCCGAGGCAGGCATTTCATCCAGCTCACAGCCGATGAGGGGTCATTCCCTGCAGTGTATTTAGCAATGATTTGTCCAGCCTAGTGTTGATTACCTAAAACAACACAGAACTGCCTCCATTTCTCCAGGGAGATTGTTTGCAGCCAAACTCACTGGCAAAAGGTTTCTCCTAACATCTTGTTTTCCTCTGCTTTTGTTACATCTCACCTCTCCACAGCTCAGCCTTCAGCCACACTAATTCCAAACCCGTTTCAGTGGATTCCCTCCCTGCAGCCATTTTGTACTGAGCTACATCTTCTTGGCTCTCTTTAATCATCACTTAGTCAGGCTTACAGCTTTAATTCTTGTAATCTTCTGCCATTGCCCAATTCCTTCATCTCAGTCACTGCAGCTGTTCTTTGTAGCCCCTCCAATTTGGCTACCACCCCCTGGTATGAGATTCATCCCAAAATGAACAAGTTTGGCTTCTCCTGGGAGAGGCAGATCAATACCTTCACAGCTGTGCTGGGTGGAGGATTCCTTCCAGCTTCACAGAGCTCCTGCAGAACAAAGATCCTGAGCAGTTGAGGGAAGAGGCAGCTGGAGCACTGACAGTGACTCTTCCACACCCACAGTAAGTGCTGGGTGCATTCTCAGGGAGAAGCTGGTGATGGGATATTGGGTGGATATTGTGCCACCTTACCAAAATGACTCAGGACTGAAGGAATATAGATCTGCACCCCAGAACAATGTCCTCAGGGAGTAAAACCCCCCAAACTTATTTACTATACTTACAGGTGACCCATGTTTTAACTGCTCCTTTCACTGAGGATGCTCTTGCCAAGCTCAGCGCAATCATCCCAAGAGGGAGCAGTAAAAGGAATTTCACACTATCCCTTCCATTTTAATCCTCATCTATTCCACCTGCCACCCCTGTAACAACCTCACCTCAAAGGCCTGTTTGGTTTTTTTTCAGGAATACCAGAGCCATCTCATGTATTGTGTCTCAGCCACCCCACAGAAAATATCCCACAGGGGAGAAGAGCCACAACAAAGCAGTGTCACCCCCAATTACACCATTTTCCATGGATGAGAAGGGAGAAAAGGAACGGATGATGTGGATTTTTTACTACTTAAGGCAGAAGAAAGCCCTTGTCTCCTAACCAAGGGCCCCAATATCAGGATCAGCTGTGCCACTATAAGCTGTGTTATTACCTCTGCCGTACAAAGCAATTTGGTTTTTATTGACCACTCGCTACACAGGGCACTACAACACTCTCTCCTCATTAGAGCCTGTCAGTCAGGAGGCAAAGGAAGGCAAAAGCAGGATTTAAGGAGAAGGCAGCTCTTTGCAGTCATGAAGATAACCTTGCTTGAGCAAAAGCATTGTCAGCAGGCAGCCAGGACTGCAACGAGGAGCTGCAAATGATCAGACAGCTGGGAATTTCAGACACTGGAAGAAAAACCTTAGTGCAGGTAGAACAATTTACCTCCCCTGGGCAGGCAAACACCTACAAAATTGCATCTGAACACTGAGGGAAGTTTCGTTAGCTCTGGTTGTTTCTTCTGCTCCCTGTGTAAGTCTGCCAGATGACCTCTGCTTGCAATAGACCTCAAATATTGGGAGCTCTTCTTTGTGTCTCCTTGGAGAAAACGGTCAGAAATCAATTTTTTCACTGATAACTTTGGTCTCCTTCTCAAGTGAGTGTTCCCACAATTAATCCCACCCTACCCACCCCACCCTTAACATTTCACCTTTCCTTATGGCTGAGGGATGTTTTGGCTCAGTGCAGGCAACTCCGGGGATGAGTGTCAGAACTGCTGTGAGGAAATGCTAAGGGAGAATGTTTTAAGGCCAAATACACAACAGACAGAATATGCAGAGGATGTTCAGTTTGGAGAAACCTGCACTAAAGAGATTTAGGCCACTCCAGTGCAACAACCAGAGACCACCTGCATCAGGAAAGTTCGTTCCAACCTACAGCGGGGCATTAGGGAATCCAAATTCCAAGTACTTTTTATAGTTTAGCTCCCTGGTGAAACACCACCCACCCAGAGGCTTGAGGCATCGCAGAACTGGCTGCTAGGGAGGTGCAGGGTAGAGAAGACAGGCTATTTCTGGCATTACCCCTCGGTGGTAGGATGAGAACCACAGGCTGAACTGTAAGAAACATCTTGAAGACTCGAATTTCGTGCCGAAGGACATATGCTTTTGAGGGACGGGGGATTGTCAGGAAGAACACTTCACAGGAATGCTGTGCCCTCCTCATCCTTGCCAACCCAAACAGTTTGCAGAATTGAAATGCAAGGTTAGATCCCGACACCTCAGGAAGAGCACAACTACAGACATCCCAAATCACCCTCAGTCTAACCTAAAGCAGGTCAAGGACTCACCCCTCTGAGATAGTGCGGCCAGACCTACCAAAGGTATTACTGGAAAAGTAAGTTTCTATCCTTAATCTGAATGTGGACATCAAGGTTCAGAGCATCAGCTCCTTGTCTGCCCTTGCCTGGCAGGCTGACACCAGAGAACACACAAAGCACAGGGCTGGAGAGCAGCAACAGCCCGGATGCTCCTGCATTCCTGCCTGCCCGAGACTGCAGGAGACACAGGGCTGTGAGAAACACTTTTGCTCAAGACTCAGTTCACAAACTACTCCCTAAGTTCAGCTTACAAACCCAGAAGAGCAGCCGGGCATGTACAAACACAGCTCCAGTACCTGGAGCTCAAGAAAAGGCACCTCAGTGAACCTCAGGAAAGCTTTTCCCTTCAAAAGAAGTTTTCCACACAAGTTTTGTGATTTGGCCCTGTATCCATGATGCAGATGTTGATGGCTGTAAACAGAAGTTGAGCACAGGGAAATGCAGACTTTGGGATCAACAGGTCAGCTTGGCTGCTGGTAGTTCAGAAGGAGGAAATGAAATGCATTAAAAACTTCTTTCTGGTCAATCTTTATTTTACACATTTGCATCACAGCAGGGAAACCAAGTTACACAGACTGTCCTGACTTGTCTCTACCTTGCTTCTTTTCAAATATGGTTTGCTGTTCTTTTAATAAAGTTTAAAAAAATACTGAAAAAAATCCATTTTTACATCTGAACAGGAACTGAGGAATAGGATATTTACAGGTCACCAAAACCCCAGGAACAGGACCTTGCTGTACACAGAAAAGTCTTTTTTAGTTCTTCTGGAGATCATTTACTAAATGAATTCAAAGCTACATTGTACAAGGTGCCCTAAAGCTGCTTAATGACACAAGAGGATCTAGAATTAATTATTAATAGTTCCTAAAGGGCAAGGGAAGACATTTAGACCCATACTCTGTTTTGAAAGAGCAGGTACCGGCTCCACTGGCTACAGGATGAAGTGCTTCTGATGATGTGGAGGTCGGGCTCTACTTTAGTACACAGAGAGCAGAACACTGAGTGAAATCCCACAGGGAAATATTTATTAAGAATTGTCCTTTCTAGAGGATTGCTGCAGTCAAAACATAAATGGGTTCTTGAGCCAGTCAGCCTACAAGGAGTGATTCTTTTCTCAGCTGCTTTCTTCCTACATCACTCAACACCTGAGGATCAGTATTTTCCTAAATCCTGTTCCAGCCACTTGGGAGCACAGGTCACGTGCAGTTCTCACTGGATCATTGCTATATCCAGGCAAGAAACTACAAGGGTGAAAATGAACAGCTTCCCAATATTGCTAAGGAAAAGTGATTAATCAGCCCAAAGCAGTGTTGTATTCAGCAGCTACAAAAAAAAGAAGCCAAATTAATTCAATTTAGAACAACATTTTACAGCAAATCAACTCCAGGAAACACAAAGAAACATTGGTTGAGTGCCTCTGGGCAGAGGCACCTCAGCTTTCATGAACCATTGAGGCTACTGATGCTACACACCAGGTCACAGTTCCAGTGTGAGTCCCACTGTGTTCAAACCTCACTGCACCTCCCACTCCTGCAGACCACAGCTCCTCCCTCTTTGTACACAGGTGAAAAATGAGGATGTGCTCTATGAGTGAAGCAGAGATCATAACACAGGGCCCATAAAACATCTGCTTTAAAGTGATAGCAGACTGCTATGTGGCATGACAGGTCAAATTGAAGGAGACAAACCAGGGAAGCTAAAAGAAGGAAGATTTCCTTCCCTCTCCTTAATAGCTAGGGAACTCCAGTACTCAGAGCTCAACAGAGCCTATAACACCCAATATTTGCTTCAAATTGGGCAAGTTTTCAAATAAACAACAAAATCCCTCCCTTCTCATCAATTTGTCAGTGGCTCGACTGCTTTTCTCTAAGAGGAACACACTGTAAGGAAAAAAGACTTAACACTAAAAATCTTCCACGGGGCTTCCACCAGATGTGCACACCAGAGTGATCAGGACATGTCCTTTCACGGCCAGAAGGAATGTGACAGTGCTCAAGGATACATGGTGGATGCACACTCCTGCTAGAGACAGTCCACTTTGCTTAGAAAAAAATACATCTTCCACACTATGAGCTCCAGACAAAATGCTGCAATGCAGCAAATTTTTACAACATGCTCTCCCAGGATATGCCAGCATGGAAATCCAGGAGCAGGGCACTCAGCTGTAGGGAAACACTGCACAGTGCACTGCACTCATCATGACACTCCGAGTTAGACGACAACATGAAAGGGAATCTTAGTAGGACAGTGTGTGGCTTCTTCAACTCAAACTGCTCCACTCCGAGCAGGCAGCAGCAGTGTCCCACATGACCCCATTATGTCTTGCTTTCTTTTAGTATGTCTCTTGATGAACCATCAAAGAAAACATTTTCCAGCCCGAAGAATGCAAGAGTCTGGCAGTTGCACTGCAAGGAGGCTCCCTCTGGAAGACAGCCTGCTGAGCAGCCACGGCAGGAAGGAGGAGTGCAGCAGTGGCATGTGCATGTCAGCATCCACAGGGATTTACTGGGGCATAACCTGCATTACAAGTGAAGACTGAACCAATCTCATTTTTGTCTGCAGAGGGGACCGAGTGCTCCGCTGCAGCAGCATATGGGAAAGCATTCAAACCGTTTATTCCCACTGCAGCAGCCCTGCTGTTCCAGGACTCCTGTCGCTGCTGCTGGGCACTGCCAGGCAATCGCTTCAGCTCCTCACTTCAGAAAAAGCACACAGGAAAGCAAAGCTGCATATCCCTAAACGATTTGTAATCCACAACAGCTCCTCTCGCTTCCCTCCCCGAGAGAGGCAGAGCTTCCCACCAGATAAGCAGCCATCAGCACGTGAAAAGCAAGCACTGATTATCCTGCCTGGGAAGCTCCGAGCTGCTGCACTCCACTGGCCCTGGAGTCATGCAGTGCCAGTCGTGCTGCTGTGGGTTTGCCTGGGAAGGAGGGGAGGGAGCAGTCCTGTCTGCTGCTTTGCAGTGCAGCACTCACTGTGCTGGAGAGAAGCACAATTGCTGCCATCCTCTCTGCACCCCAACATCCCAGCTGCTGTCCCATCCATCATATCCATCATACACCCCTGCAGGACACACTTTTTGTCCTGCTCCAAGGAACTGCACCAGAGAAAATTCACTTTGGAAATGGCCGCAATAAGAATCTTTTGGTTTTTGACTCATCCATGACTTTGATTTTCTTTCCTAATGCTCAGGTCTGAGCCTTTCCTACTGCTTGGCACCCTGTGTAAAGCATCAGCTGAAGCTGGTTGTAGAGTTGACTGCTGAAGCTCAGGGGTGAACTTGGAAAAAGCTCTTGTAAAAAAAACACTTCCAGAATACTGCTGTGGCTTTTCATGCCAAGACAAAAAGAAATGACCCATTTTTTTTGGCCTTTGACTGGTGAGCCAGGGACTTGGCAGATAAACCTACACCATATGCAACTTTAGCAAAAAACGTGCATATGAAAAAAAAGAGAAACCTGAGACCAAGGTAACAGCACTTGCCAAATTGTCAGCTCCACTGATGCTGAGGTATGGAATAGGCAGCTCAGGACCAGCTCAGCACTCCCTGGGATCACAGCACAGCCCCCGTGGTTTTGGGTGAAATGCCACACCCATGACAACTTCACATCTCATTCACAGAAGGAATTAACAGGCTCTAGAATAGCATGGTCCAGACTTTGTTCCTCACAGCACATCCTTATCCCTTACATACCTCAGTGCCAACACACTTCAAGTCTTCAGTGGGCTTCTCTGAACAAACTTTACAGCCTGTTTGAGCAGCCCTTTGGATGCAGTGACACTTCCACAGAGACACAGTAACTGCAGAGGAAGAGGATGAGTTTTTCAGGTATTGCATTTAAGTGTACGATGAGCTGGGACAGCCTGTGTTTGTTTATGCTCCAATTTCTCACACTTCAGCTAAACAGGCAGAAGACTTCTTCCTACAGAAGGCCCAAAAGGCCCATAGGTCACCAAACAGCCTTTCCAGTGGTATAGGATCTCTTCCCACTGAAACAGTCTCACTACATGGCAATGACAGCAAAGTCAAAATCACTGCTGTGATCACTGTGAAGTTACAGCTGAGGAGGAAAACAGAAGAGGACTCTGTAGCCAGAGACAAATGCTATTCTTCTTGTGCTTTATCTGAAGAGAAAGCAGTTCCAGGTATCAAAGCAGGTAGATTTGTTTCTACCATCTCCATGGTGCATAGAACCAACACCTGGGAAAAGAAGTGGCAATAGGGGAAAGTGATGCTGCTCCTCAAACAGCAAGTCTTGGTACAGACAGCTCACCAAGAGCTCCACAATCCCTGCTCAGGAGTGAGGAAGTGGTTCAAGACTCTAGAGGAAATCCTCCTTCTCATCTTGAAGAATAAAATAACATAGTGGCTAACAGTCCTCTAATCAGCTGTGCTGAAGAAATGTAGTCCCTCCAAAAAACCAATTGATGAATGAGTCTGTAAGCGATGCTGGCAGATCCAGAGCTCTGATGATGCCTCTCCCTGACACCCTGACAGAAGCACTTGGCTCAACAGCACCACATGTCAATGCCTCTGCACGAATATTAAGGCTTGAATGGGTCAGTGACTTGTATTTGATTTATTTTTGTTAAAGCTAATCCTCATTTCACCAGTGAGCCACTTCCATCCTCCCCCAAATTAACACCCATTCTCACTAGTACAGCTCTGGACACCAACTGCTCTACTGACAATCCCAGGGACTACAGCGAAAACACACGTGGCATTTTGGAACGTGTCTGTAAAGACTCCACTGCAAGTCTGCAGCTAACAGTCAAGGATTCCATATTCCCCTGCATCAAGGTTCTGGTCATAATCTTCTCCTCTCCTGACAAAAAAAAATGTTTCAGACTGGGAGTTACAGTTGCCTGTTTTTGGTGGCAATACCACTTTGACCAGTTCAGCTCATCTCAAACAGCAGTGTCATTAATCCTACACAGCCAGAGAAGTACAAGTAGCCATCCAGAGAGGCCCAGTAACTCAGGATAACTGTGAACCAGAGATTTGTGCTGCAGTAAAATGGCTAGACAGATTTCCACTGGAGAGTCTGGTAATGTTTATACTGTGCCAGAAAAGAGTGACTTTTGAAATACCTTGAAAATATTTTATGAAGAAAACCAAAGTGCTCTGGATGACAGCTTGAAAGTAAACATTTAGGCAGACCCCTAAAAAGCAAGCATCAGTCTTACACCTCTTGTGTACTTCTTGTCAGGTGGGGGTGAGTCATGAGCAACTCCATGAACAGTGGAGAAGGTACATAAATGCTTATTGCACTATAGGCTTAGTGCTTTAATGGAGAACAGTCACTCATTTCCTGTATAGAAACACATTTGAAAACCTGACACATCCAGGTGGACACCTGCAGGGATAAGACAAGAAGATACTGATCACCTTTCACACTTGTATGAGCAGTGGCAGAAGTCATCTGATCCAATACCTGTGCAGTCTCTCAGATAACTGCAGTTGTTCCTATCCATTTGTTTTGCAATATTTTGTCCAAGCCAAAAGGAGAATTTATAAAAAGAAAAAAAAAAAATACTTACATGTCTTTATCTTCTTTTCCCACCTTCTGACAGGCTTTGCAAGTCCCAGCACACATGTTACATAGCAAGTGTGTGTGTGTCTATATATATGAGCATTATATAAAATATATTCTTTACATACACACTGAAGATCCCTCTTCACATCAGTATTACACATTCTGAAGAACATAACAATTCAGAATAAAGAACCGATCCAGAAAAGGGGAAAAAAAAAAATAAGCTACCCAAAATCCCTAGGAAAGCTTCACACTCCTTGCAGGTACCAGGAGATCCCATTTTCTTATGATCAAAGGAATAGTTATATTTCTGCACTGCTTTGTTCCCCCTAGACACACCCCACTCTGCAGTTTCAGTGGTGGGGAGTGCAAACTGCTCCCTTTCCACTGAGAGTAATATTAATAAATTAAAAAAGTTTCTCTGAAAGTGCTGCCTTAGTCCAGTCCATCATGCCGTGCTTTCCCATTCGCCCTGAGGCTCTGCTGAACCATTCACCACTTTCTTGACCTTCTTCATGCCCTCCATTACTCCTGAAGTCGTCACCCTGGAAGAGAAGGGAGAAGCATCAGACATCAGACCTTGCCCTGTAAAATCCATTTCAGCAACAGCTCACAGCCATTTTCCTGTGCCTATCAAACAACACTTCTCACATCTCTCTACCCACACCGAGCAGTTTCCATGTTTGATCTCTTGTATCACCTTGGACACAACACAGATGGGCACTGGAAGCACAGCCACTGTCCTTGAGCACCTTCCCATCTATCATTAAACTAAAGCAGCAAGTAATATTGGCTCATACTTCAAAAAAAGATAACAGGGGTGGTTAAACAGTTAAACCAGGTGTTTATTTGCTAAATTTGAGCAGTTTGCTTAAAAATCTCCTTTTACTACACATCTGATCACTTTTATTTCTGTGGCTTTCTTCTGCATTTTAATAGGTACAACATACTACACAAACAGACATGCAGTGGACAGTGCCCCAAATGAACCTTATTGGCTTAATGCACACCAGCTCCTCTTAACAGCAAAATGAGCAGCAACAAAACAGAAGTGAGAACTCATCCTTTTTATACCATCCAAGTCTGGATTTGTCATGGCAATCTGACCATTGAACCACAAAGCCGCACACTACCATTCAAACATTAGGTAGACTGAACTGTTTATCCAGGCAGAACAGCTCCATTCCTCTTGGAACTGCCTTGGCTCTCCAACAGTTCTTCAGCTCAGCAGCTTTTCTCTGCTGCTACACAAAACAGGCAATTTGGATGCACAACACATTTCCTTTATTCTTTTGCACAGTGTGATTCTCATTCCATACAGGTATTTTTTCCCCCACTAGCGTGCTACAAAGGTTGTTTTGGATGCTGAAGGTAAGAGTGCCAATAGCTCAATGCATTCCCGAGGGATGCCTGGAAGCACACACAGACCTGTCCTGTTCAAAGCTGCCCCTGTTGGTCTGTGAGTGCTTTCACCTGCTGTTTACCATGTCAGAGTGCTTTATTCCATCAGAGCAGCTAACAACATCTCCACAGCATCACCCCAACAGAAGTCATCTTCAGATAACACTCTTCTTCCCTTAGTTCCATGTTAGATCCCAGCTTCTGTTCATGTACTGTAAAAATAATTTACTCAGCCTGCTGTGTTCAGTGATATTCCAGCAGTGGCCATACTGGGATTGTCAGTGGTTCAGACACTTTAGAGTGGGCCTAGATGAGCTTGGGCTTAATAGGAAAGGATCACAAGAGTATAGAGGAAACAACTTTATTCCCTACTAAAATAAAAATAGAAAAGTACAGAGAAAAGTAAGCAGGTTGCTTAAAGGAGAAAGATGGAATTAGTAACAATAAACATTTCCTAGATGAGATCAAAGTAATCAGTACAGAGACATGTAGATCTCTTAAGTTCTCCCTGTTGACAAAGGTTTCCCCACAGTCATACAGGAAAAAATCTTGGGAAACATAAGCTAGACAAACCAAAGTAGATGGATAACTAATTGGAAAAGTATGCATTGAGATGTACTTAATGGTTTCCTGTCAAAAATGTATGAACACTGAGTGTGGTTCCAGAGAGGCCTGTCCTGGGTTCACGTCTGCTCAGTATTTTCAGTAATTGCCTGGGTAATGGAATAGAGAACTTGCTTATTAAATCTGCACAAGACACTAAGAGCTACATATTGGAGAACAGGACTAGAATGCAGAAAGATTCTGGCAAATCGAAGTAAAAGTCTGAAAAGTACCGGAGGATGCAGCAAGACAGCCACCAAGTTTACTCTTCAGAAATAATCAACTTCATAATTACAGAATGAGGAGCTAAGTATCCATTCCTCAGGGAGGAGCTGAAGATCACCATGAACTACAAACCAGAAATGAGCATCTAACACAGCAATGCAGCAGCAGACACACTGGGATAAAGAGGTGTTTTACACATACATGATACCAAAGCAGTCCCAACACTCCCCTCACAGCTGGGAAGATCCCACCTGGCACACAGCCCAGATTCCAGCACTGCACTCTGATGCCATGAGAGAGCCACTGCACACCACGGTAGTGACAGAAGTAATGAGAGGTTACGGTTGAGAGGGAAAGATCCACTTCCCACATTTATGGGACAGCTACACAGTAAAAGTGCAGGCAGATCAAGTCTTGTCCTTTGTTACCAGAGAGGCCATTTACTGTGCCCTGAGGGGGACAGCAAATAACTCGGAGAGATTTCTGTGTGGATTCTCCAACAGTGAAGGTTAAAGCCCATCTGAAGAGCTGAAGGGACTGTTCTCATCTCATGACAAGTGCATGAAGTAGCTCTCAGGTCCTTCCTTTTCTCAGATTGCTCAGGTACAACAGGCAATTCCTCTCGCTCTCATGATCAGTCCAGCCATCACATTTTAGTGCCCAATAAAATAAGGGTGGCAGCACTAAGACCAAGCACACTGAAATCCTCATTATTGTCCTCAGAACAGTCTCAGCACTTCAGCTCTGACCTGCAATACAGAAGGGAAATATTCCTCACCTGCAGTCTGCTGAGCTGCATTTCCAGCCCACAAATCAGCAGCAGTTAAAATGCAACAAATCCTTCTCACTAAACCATCCCTCTCCAGAGAGCATTTCTGTGCTTGCCAGAGGGATATCCATCACAAATGAGGCAGAGAAGGAGCTCCCCAAACACTCCATCACACAGTGGTACGTGCTGCAGAGATTTCATGGGGTTTATTTTTCTCCTGCATTGTATCCAAGGCATCAAGGAATGGCTAAACATTCACAAGTATTCCAGCTCTCCACAGTGGTGGATCTCAGTTGTCTTTTCTTCTGTTTATTTGTTTTATAGTTCAGCAAGAAACACTGCAATACTGGCAGCAGTCAGCCCTTACAAGCTATTGCAAACTGGAGTGAAAACTGATCAGCCACAGAGCAAAGCAGCTGATCTCTGCAAGGGAAAGATGTTTTAAGTGAAGAAAATCACTGCTAATGGAGAGCACCATGAATCAGTCTGCCATGAAGCACAGCCTGAGAAAAAGCAGAGAAAAGCAACCAAGCAGGACATCACATTTCAGCACAGAATAAGCTGCCTCATGACACAGAGAGAAACTCCAGATCCCAAGGCATAAGCAAAGATCAGCGTTACCACAACAGTTCCCTGTGTTGAGGCTGTTTTGGGTGTTAAGGAGAAGCAGTCTCCACACACCGAGTAAGACAGATTTACCAACTTGAGAACAAAACCATTAATGGTTCCTTCTCCTGCATTTCCTCCTCCAGTGGAAATATCTTAACCTCCCATGCATGTATGAGTATCATTCTCAACCATGACCTGTAAAAGAGCATTTTGATACCCAGCATCTAAAGCCATCTTACCGAGTTAATGAAATTTAAAAAATAAACAACCAAAAATTCTTCCTTTCCCCTTCCTCACCCCCACTTCATCTACTGCACTGTTTATATTTTTGTGTTCATGCCCCAGAAATGGCATTAGGACTGGAAGCCTGACAGCTCTTTTTGCCAAGTGTGGCTGCACCTTTTCAAGCAGGGAACTTTAATCTAACAAACTGTCAGCGATGAGCCCACGTACTGACAGAACTCAAGAGGCTGCCCAGCATAGATTATACAAAAAGCCACTTTGCTGATGATGAATGGCTATTGAACCTGCTTGAAAAAGGACAGACAGGTCCTTAGCTCAGCTTTAGTCACACTCTCCTCCCTGCCAGGACAACTTCTGTGGAGCCTGGAATAACTGAAGAGATTCCTGCAAAGTCTGTGGATTCTTTCTCCAAGCCAGAGTTACCTTTGCTATTCTCGATTTATATTTTATTCTTGAGAGTTAGAAGAACTTACAAAGAGTATTTGTGCCTTGTGTTGCTTCTGTCACAGACACCTAATTTGCAGATTTTTCTTGAAACTTTGCATATTTCCAGTGTCCTTAACAATATTCACATTTACTGCCAGACAGAGCTTTGTATCATTTGCAATGCATGAAAACAGACCCAAGCTCGAGAGCTGCACTTAAAATGTCCTTTTTGTTTTATGGAAGACAAGCAAGCCTGGAAAAGAGGTTTGATAACCTCACAGCTTTCCCCTCTGTTGGCTCATAGAAATGTTGAGTCTAAAGGAACTGAATGCTTCTGTTTTGAGAACCTGACTTTAAACGAAAACCCTCTGGGAGAGGAAAATAACCATAAAACCGACCTAGCAGAACACCATGAAGTTTGCAGGTTTTTAGTTTCTGCCATAGGCTGTGAAGACAAGTGGGTATTTATCACATGAAAGGCAGAACACTCATGCAGTGGTTAGTCAGGACACTGTCAGGCACTTAGTCACCTGCTCAGATAAACCCAGCTATCTTCCCCCTCCCCCCCCAGAAACAACATTTAATATTTATAAACACAAAAATAGGACCAGCAAGACAAAATCAATGAGAAATTTCATACACTTCCATTGCAGTGCTTCACCTGTCACAGAATGTGCATAAACTCTGTTTTTCAAATATCTACAAACTTAACCTTACTGATGGAGCTGGGGAAGGGAGAACCAGACACAGATTACACCCCATCAAGTGCCCAAAAGGAATAAAACATCTGGTGAATCAGATCAGAAAAATTCAAGCAAGGCTAAGGGGAACAACCCACAAGGCACAACAATGGAAACTCCCAAGGCAAAGAGCAAAATGCCTTACTAGGAAAAGACTCACAGGGAATTCTAACCCTTGAGTTTTCAGCAGTGTCTATCTCACTAGGGTGAGATGTAAATCACTGAATTAGTTCATTAAACTTCCTCCAGCTCATTTCTGGCAGATTCTCCTAAATTTAGCAACTTCTCAATTGACTAAAATCACTGTATTTGAAAGGTGTCCTATTATTAGTCCTAGCAAAACCCCCACAAGCAAAAATTCATTAAGCACGTAATGTAAAGTTGAAATTCGCTCTAACAGGCAAAAAGGAAAAAAGCTTGTTTTGGTACAATCACAAATCCTGCCAGTTCAGACTGTGACTTCCTGATGTGAATGCTTTTTTACCAAACAGCTTCCAAACTGAGACCAGTTTCTTACATAAACCATTTAAACACATGTAAGTGATAGTGATTTTAAGGTCACTACCCACTAGTTGGATTCCACTTGCAAAAATGACAGATTTTCTAGACCCAAAGCAAAAATAGCTAAGCATTTAGAAATATCTTTGTTACTAGCCATATTTCTGAGAAGTTAAAACTCCTTACATGACATTTCAGACTGGGTTCTATGATTCAGACCTCCTTGTAGCAGTTTTCCAATAAGATTGATTTCTTTCTGAGCTAACTATGACAGCAAACACATTTGAACTTTTTTTGCCTCTGTAATAAAATTTCTCTGTAATTTGCCTCTGTAATTTATTTCACCCAGGTAAAGAAGATTTGCCAAACTGAAAAAAACTCTTAGGAACAGGCTTCTGAGCCTGTACATGAATTGCAATTATGCATCAAATGTATAACCACCAAAGGATTAGGTTAGCTCTGCTCCTATTAAGGCAGCAGACTCTGGGGCACCTAAAGCTGTATCCAACACTCCTGGCAGGCTGAATTTCTCAGGACATTTTTAATTACACATTCAAAAATGCCACTCATTTTTTAAGTCCTCAAAAAACCACTGCAAAGAAAATGACAGGGACTTAAGTTGAGCCCTGCTTTATGATTCTTCCAGACTAGCTCAGGTCCTGAAGCATTTGTGGTGCCTCGTGGTTTAGCAGAAGGGAATAAACCAGGGAAGAGTATTGATAAAAATCCATCTCCTTGGCTCAGTGCTGCTTAAGATAATTTTTTGCAAAGCTATATGCTGAACACCAAGGCAGAAGGGACCTTACACCCTGTTCATTTATTTATTATAATATTATTTTTATACATTTATTATTATTTATGTTCTGCAGATTAGTGGGTCATTTTTGTTGTTCATTTGGATTTTTTTAAATACTAAGCATTAAAGATGATCTGTAAAACTTATTCATGTTCCATGCCCTAAATTAAACTTAGAAGCTTTCTTACTTGATATTTTCATGGGCATCTTTGTGCCCCATGAAAAGCTTTACCAGCTTATTCCACACTACTGCAATATTGAGGTCAGAGGCTCCTATGCACACCACAGATCTCTTTACACACACCAAAACAGACACCTCCTCTTTAAACGTGGGCAGATCCTCATCTTTGTCAAAGAAGGATTTAGAGAGATTAAAGTAAACTGCTTTTAAACACTACTCATCTCAAGTGAAGAGGTAAATAAAAGGGGAGAGGGGTTCTTACACAGCTTCCATCTCCAAGTCATCCTCATCATCTTGAGAGAGCTGCAGGTAAGGGTTGTCTGATGCTGGACGGAACTTGTACCCAGTAAGGACAAAGAACACAAGGGTGGCCATTTCATCCAGCAGCTGCAAGTGAAAACACGAGATTGGAGTTCAGTCCTGCAACGCTCTGTGGTCACGAAACATTGCTCCTCATTCATAGGGTTCAAGGTTTAATGGCCAAGAGTCCTGGGCCACAGCAGAAATAAAATAATTCCTGTCTGGTTGTCATTAATCCCAGGCTAAAGGCTGTCAAATCCTTTATTCTTTCAGTTTTCCCTGTCACCTTAAATACAGTTACAGTTCTATCCATCTCTCCAGAGCTTTCAAAGAACTATGGCAAGACTTGGCTTTTAAATGGGGAGGGGGGAGGAACATCCCTACGTTGCTCAGTATTTTCAACAGTTAATGTATTCCAAGGACTCTCTGCACAGTTACTTGGATTATATGTTAAGAAACCAAGTATTTATAAGTCCATAGGCAAAAATGCCTGTAGATGGAAGAGCAAAAGCCTACTTCCCTAGCTCCCTGGGGCTTCAATTACAGAGAGCAAACCTGACTAATTTTCTTCTCCTTTGTATGTTCTTGATTAATTTCCTTCACACATTTTTAAATTGAAAGACTAAAAATCAATAATGCAATTACTTTCAGACATCTCATGTATAATCCAGCAGTCTTGCTGGAGCAACATAAAACTAAGAATATATTCTTTCACCTTAAGCATATAGGTGATAAAAATCAAGAGGAGCAGGGTACAGCACTTGCTTTGAGATGTTTTACTATAACATAAGGAACAATTTATGGAATTTTGTTGTGCAGTTATATTTAAAGAATAATAGAGGAAAACATCAAGGAATGGATGTATTTTCCTTTGCTGGCAAATACCTGGTACAGCCATTTCCACTGGAATGGAACAGCAATCTTTATGAGAATTGCAATGATCCGTGTGAAGTAAATGTAACACACAATCTGGGAAGGAAAAGGAGAAAGCATGAGAACAATAGCACCGTCCTTACAGAACCTTTTTACCCCAGAGAAATAACTCAAGCAATTCCCAGACAACTCATTATGTCAGACTAGCCTTATTATGCTCTAAACATGGAAGATACAGGCTAAGGGCTCTACTGCTTGTTGAACATCCAATAACTCAAGCTATTGGTAACATACTCAAGTTACAGCAGGAAATGCTTTAAGTATTACCATTTCATAGAATTTCAAGAATCACAATCGTAATTTATTACTCTTGCCACTTAGAAGAGCCTGAAATGAGGCCATTGGAAATCATTAAGAAGCCTGTGTTCTCCTGGGAAACGTACTCATGGCTCCCACTGACTTAATCAGAAACTGCACACATGCATCTCCAGGCACCATTTGGTCCCAAGTTTAATTTTTAGCAAGTTTACAGTACGTTATTCAAGCCCATCAATTCAACTGGCAGCTCAAGCTGTCTCCAGAGGAAATCAGGAAGCATTACAAATAGCTGGAATTTAAAGAGAGACAGAAGGATACAACCATTAGGAGAAAAAAAAGGAAGTTGCTTTTAGGATTGTAAGCCAGTTGACCAAGATGCCAAAGCACAGCAGTGCCAAGAGCCTCTCCCATATCCACCAGCTACAGAATCCAAAAAGTATTCCATCAAAAGCTTTGAACAGCTTCCAAGTGCTCCACATGCATGTGTGCAGGTGTTTTACTTACCATGACATAGTAATGTCTGAAGAGCTTCAGCTTTGCTAGGTTAATGGCAGCTATCAAGAGAACACAAAAGTCCATCAGAAAATTGTTAACATGAGACAATTTCTTTTGATGCCTGTCTGCAGGGTAGGCAGGTGGTCAAAACCAGGACTCAGGTAATCCCAGGCTAGAAGGATTTGTACTGAGTGCCAGCCTGGCGTGTCCACATACAGGATAACTCCCAGGCTGGGGTGAATTCACTCTTAAAAAGGGAGCTGAGATTACTTTTACACTAAATTTTATATGCACATGCTCTGCAATACAGAACCTTCCTCTACCTGTGTACAGTCAACTACATACTGTCACCTCACTCCTGCCAGAAGGGCCACACCCCTGACACTGCCTCCTAGAAAATTCCTGTCTTTTCTAGAGCCCTCCCTGACCTGCTCCGTGCCTTCAGCTCAGCTGAGCAACTCTGAGGTGAACACAGCTCTGGGAACCACTGCACCTTGCTGAACAGCAGCACAAGCACTTTAATACCGAAGCAGGGTCCTCTATCATTCATGGCTCAGCCACAACTCAGGAGTGAAATGGGAAATCATCCTGAACAGTTCCCCAACACATGTCTGAGTCGCAGCTGTGCAAGTCGAGGCCCCAGGCAAACCTGCACGTATTGCACTGATCACATCAGCTGGAGCAGCACAGAACGCTCATGTGAACCAGCTGAGGTCAACAACAGATGGAGCAGCTGTCAGCTCTGGTCTGAGAGTCAGCTTTTAGACGTGCAGCAGGATTACAAACAGGCCACTGATGCTTTTGTGACAACATGAGAGGCAAAGAGTCCAAGATATGTTGACAGCATACAGAGACATAGTTCAGAGCAAATGAACATGAGCTGCCAGTTAAAAAATACTGTCACATATTTACTGGTGTTCCCTCCAAGTCCTCATAATGTATTTATCAGATGTGGAAGTGCAATGCATTGAGCTCAAGTTCACCTGCACCCCCTCACCGAACTCACGCACTGCAAAGATTTAGAAAAGGCTGCATATATTTGCATGCAAGGTCTTCCAGGTTCACAAGGGAGCAAAATACAGTATTTCAGATGAGGGAGAGGAGGGCTAATAGCTCCCAAAGAAATGCTTCACCTCCTCTAACAAAAACAAAGCAGCTTTTCTTATGCAAAGGAAATGTCAAATGTACCACTGCAAATAAATTCCTGTTTCCACTATAGAAACTGCAGTGAAGACAGACAGCATTCTGGTATAAAACTCTAGAGATCAAGAGCCCCTTTGCAGTTTACCTTTAGTGTTCCAGGGGAACCACTGAAAGCTACAGACACCTTGAGCCAGATACAAATCCTCCTCCAGCAGACACACTCTAAGAGCAGCACCTGACCAACACAAGGCATCAACTGACCGATGACCTAATATTAAAAGCTTTTCCTAATACAGCTGGTGAAAGATTAAAGCACGTAAATATGCATGGTAAGTGCATTGAATTGTGAAACAGAGAAGCAATATTGTCCTATTTAAAGGAGAGCTGCATTAAGTGTGACCATGAAGATCTTGTGATTTCCCACACACCGGTTTGCACACAGAAGGATCTATTTTGAACTCAACGCGTCCAACTCCAAGAACTGCCACCAGCTGGTGCATTGACAGGCCAGGAGAATTACCAGGCTTTGTAGTTGAAGGAACACCAACTCAACAGCTGTGATTCAAACTGCCAGTCTATCAGTGCTTTACAGCCAACACCAGCAAGCTGGGGAGTCATCTCTGGTGGATTCATGCACTGCATAGGATGAAAGGACAGCAAAGCCAAAGATCTGACTGCCAAATGAAGTGTCACAATTCCACCTCTCCCAGCTGATGGAGCACAGCTCAACATCTCAGCTACTCATCATGATAATCAACAGCAAAGAGTCATAAATTGGTACATCTGCATATCCAGAATGTCTACGCATGGGAAAGAAGGGCAAGGAGAGGAAAAAAAGACAACACCACCAAGGAGAAAGGCTAAGGAGTCACCTGTGGAAGCTGACTTGCTCTCCTCAACTGCAGCAATATTTCTCTCCATTATCAGATACGTAAGTCAGCATTAATGCAGGTCTACAAAATTCTGGCAGTTTTTTTTAAACAACTCAAAGTTACAGGACACACTGTTCTAGAGAAAAATCTAAAATCATCATTGCTTGGCATCAGCAGCCTGTGAATTGCTTCTTCACAGGCTGAATGTGTTCCAAGCAGTAATATTTGAGTCTTGCTATCCTGGACATTCAAAGATTTCTGTTCACCTCAGTCTGGCAGCCCAGACAGTGACAGCAGCATTTACAAGGAGCAAGGCTCAGCCAGCAGCTGTCACTTACAACTTGAATCACTTGCAACCCCAACCTGTAAAGCTGTGATAACACAGCAGCAATCACAGCGTGCAGTAAAGGTTGGGTAAATTCATATTTCGAGTATGATAACCATTCTGCAAAGGACAGTACTTCACTGCAGAGAAGGAAAAAAAACTAACAAGAGACCTTCCACTAAAGGTTTTAGAAATTAATTCATGCCTATGTTCCATCTCTTTCAGACAGTAATTAAAAAGATAAAAGCCATCCTCCAAGAAAGATTTATACCATCCATACCTTGCTTTCCTCAGTTTTCCCTCTCTATCACCATTTACTTTAACAGTTTGTGCCTGCAACAGCCTGATCTGCATCGATCAAAACACAGCACATCTCAGTATTTTGATAAACAGTCTCTTTTTGAGATTGTCCCCATGCTAATTTCCAATGATGAGGCTATAAGATGGAAAAAGAAGCTGGACCATGCACTTGCACACCACACAATAGCCTTTTGATGAATAAATCTCACCTTTTCAGTATATGTATGTAATAACAATCACAGGATTGCAGCTGAGGGCACAGGGAACTCGAGCCCAGACAATACAATCCATAAAGACAAACCACAATGCAGCCAGCGAACGTGCTCCAGGTACAGCTGAGAGTATTTCTGCAATGCTTTGCTTGCCCTCCTCATGCTGGTGCATTTGAGATGTGATCTCTGCCATTATTAAACTGTAAATGGAAGCTTTCTGCTCTCCCCAACGATGCAGCACACGCACACCCAGCCCTCAAAAAAGCAGCTCTGAGAAGTGTGACTCTACAGTCTCTAGAGTTCTCTGCTTAAAAGCATTCCTGTACTAGAAAGAAGAGGTCAGACAGATACAGCAACGCTCAGTGTCACCCATGAGAAGGTGGGACAGATTAGTTAATCTTGAATGTCCTGAACCACATCAGCCATTTGGCACAAAAGCTCTCCATCAGGGTCACATGAAAGTCCAAAGTACAGGATAAGCACTGTCTCCAACACAGACTTGCCACATCAACCCTGGACAGCTCTCTGGGGCACCTGGAAGTGGTGCTAAGCCCAGCCAAGCATGGGCTGCGCTGCACCACACAGGACCAGGCTCTTTCCTCACAGCATTTTCATGGCACAGCAGCAGAAAGACACTGAATACTGCAAATGGCTTTTCCTGACATGGGGGCAAGCATGAAAGCATTAATCATCATTTCCCCACTGCACAGAACACAGGGAATGATGCCTGGGAGCAACAGGCTGCAATGTATTTCCCCTATTTCTGCTGCCTACTGTAACATGCTGCAGTGCTCCATGAAAGCAGCAAACCATGATCCGACTGTGCTGTGTCACATCTCTCATCACACACACAGGCACCAGCAGAACAAACTGCAGCAATGCTTTCCAACCCCATTCCTCCATCAAACAACAGAGGACGTGATCACAAGTGTGTGTTATGAGACTTGAGAGGTCCAGTGACCAAGAACTTGGGAGTTTCAAACAAAAATGATATATAAATAACATATATACTCCCTCTCTTTTCTCAAGATGCCTGTAAACAAGGTGGTGGCAGTTGAGCAGCTTTGCAGGCTGAACAATTCTAGGTCAGTTTGCAAGGCTGATTTCCTTAAATCTGCAAGACATTTGCAATGCAGATCTAGAAATGGACAGAGTAGCAAAGGCTCCCACCTGAAGGAAGATATAATGACAGATCAAAGAGGTGTAGCTAAGCACTTGCTTAAGTCTGAAGGTGGCGATTTTAAAAGGGGAGGAAAAAAAGATTCTAAAAATGGGATGTTTACGCCCACTGCTGTGCAAGATAAGAAGCCTGTGTAGGTCAGATATACTGCTTTAAAGATCACCTTCAAGGGAAAAAAGCAAACAACCAGGCAGCTCAAACTCAGCCGTAGCACTGTGCCATGCCCACTCTGCACTAGCAATCCACAGCATCTGGGTACGTAAGGTTTCCCTGGATAAATACGGCTTTCGATCCATGTCTCTAGCTTTCCCACTTCTGCTTTTAAAATATTCTACTCTAGTTTAAATGACTATTAGCTAGTGCCTCCAAATCAGTGCCACTTATAACAAGCTTTTTTATTAATTGTACTTTGCTAAAACAAAGGCCTGTGACAAGCCCAGACTAAAGGTCTGGTAAATCCAAATCTGCTTCATTCCTAGTCCAGTCACACTTCAGTCACGGCTGCACTTGACCCAGGGGTCTGCTACCTAATAAACAGGTGGAGAAGCAGCTGGAAAAGAACGAGATAAATACTCAGGAAACTCCACCAGGATACTGAGCCATAAAGTACCAAAGTTGTTAGTCCTAATAGATGCAAGGAAGCAAAAATAATTTTCCTTAGGTCTTTCTCACCGGCAAAGACATCACCAGAAGACTCAGTGCCAGGAAAACCAGCTATTGAATGTGTAGTATGTAATTCCCCAATACATCCTATAAGTTAATGAAGTCTGTGTGAGAGAACAGGGAAAGCAGTCTTTGACTAGACAATAAATCCCAGCAGGCCAGAGGCAGCCCAGCTAACAGTGTCTGCACATGATCCAGCCAGCTCTAACTACAGGGCATTTAAACTGCATCATGAGAGGATCGAGTAACTTTTACTACTTCAAGAGAAAACTACTTTTAACAGCAGGGAAAAATATGCTGGTGATTTAACAGCACTGGTTCTATTTTTTATTCTCATGAGAAGCTGAGACATCGAGCAGCAGCTACGCAGAACAGGGCCTCTAAGGGCCTCCAAGCTTACAGAGCATGTGGTTCTAGTAAAGAGTATTCATTGATAACAAAAGTGGTTTGGTTGCACTGTAAAACAGTGCAACCAAACCACTTTTGGTTTTCTCAACCAGACATACTAGCACCTTGACAGCACTAGGTAACATTCTGCTTCTGGCATCACATTGCTATTCACTTGCTCCCTCTGGGCTCCTATCAACAGCCTCTAAATAGTCCAACCAGATTGTGTTTCACAAGTGAGTCCCAGCACTGCAGCTCTCCTGGCCACAATCTGCTCTCAGCCTGTGCAACGTTTACCCTGAAAATCTATTCCTCAGCTATTCTTTTATTATCAGTGTAGCACCACACAGTTGCTAAGTCCCTCTGAATACACAGTCACTGAACTTGCAGGATCTGCACAACCAGATGGCAACACCAGTAGGTAAAGCTGGTAACAGCAGTAGGTGATTCACAAGCAACATTCATGATAAGCAGCATCATTACCCATGGAGAACAACACAGAACAGAGGACTAAACCAGACCTTAAGGGCTACTGTGCATAGCACTGACTAGCTGTAAGGACACAGCCAGTTCCTCTCAAATTGCCAATTTTTTACCTCCACATTTTTTACACACCACAGTGCATCCTTCAGAACTGCTTGGATTTACTCAGATCTGGATTTCAGCCGGTATGAGGGACAGTGGGTAGGCTGAGCCTTGACACTGAACATCCCTGCTGTTGGCCACCTCACTTCTCTCCTCAGAATGTCTGAGGTTTATCAAACTCCACAGCACCATCTTGTGATAAGAACCAAAGTAGGTGCAGGGGGATCACCTGGGGCCATGCAGATCTGAAGGGTTTGTGTCTTAATTAGGTGCATTAATTGCTGTGTGCTCAGCACCAGGACAGTCAGATCCATTGCCACCGAGCCAAGAACCAGGCCTCACATGTGTGAAGTCCTTGGTTCTGCAGAAAGACTGCTTCAAGGAAATCTAAACTTATCAGACTTTTTAAAGGTAAGAGCATAAACATTCCAGAACATATGTCCAGTGGACAAGGTAAAACAAATCCATCAGTAAACGTAACTGAACCCAATGAACACACCGATAAGAAATCTACCAGTAACATTTATATTACACTATTATAACTGACCTTTTTAACATTTGTTTCTATTAGAAATTAGTAATTTTCCACCATTGGGTTTGGGGTTTTTTTGAGCATATAGGGTTATTGTTTGGTGGCTTTTTTAAGAGCTTGGAACATCAAAAAAAACATGCTAGGGTCATCATAAGTATTGCAACAAATGGCAAAGAATGAACTAATCTGTGGGCTGCATAGAGCTGAGTATGGTACCCAGTCTTACATTTCACCTACAGAGAAAATCAGCAGTGAAATGCAGGAGTGTCAGTGAAAGCCAAGGAAACGGCTGGAAGAAGTATCCAGGAACAGATCTCCAGAAGGAAGAGACAAGAGTTAACGGACGGGACTGGGGTTAAGAGGCTGTTGCCAACAAATGACGTTCTCCAAATGAAGATTTGAAGAGTAAACCACTGAATGACAGAAGATGGAAAAGGCTGGCTGCTTCCAAGGAAGCCAGTGCTGTGCTCCACAGCTTGCATCCAATGAACCAATCCAGAAGAAACGAGCAGATCAGGCAGGAAAAGCACATGCTACAGAAGCCACACTTGGGCTTTCCATCCATCAGGTCCCTTTCAGTGCTACAATAAACCTAACTCCACTTTCCACAGGCAGCCCTTGGAGCTGCTAAACAAATATGGATGAGTCAGGAGCTGTGCTATATTGAATGCCAAGTTATGTTTTGTTTCATAATGAGGTTTATCTCCTTCTATTTTGTCAGGAATACAATTCTGCAGAAGTTCAAATAAGTGGGGTCTATTTGGACTAATAGCAATTCTGGAATTAATTTCTAGTTCTGTTTGTAAACACTCAAGTGAGGAAAAAAAGGGAAACCTGTCAAGATGATTTACTCTAGATGTCATGTCGAGCTCAAGCACTGAGAGCTGTGCAAGTAGCAGAGAATGGGTTACACATTCCAGTTCTGTTAATCAAAGCAATACAAGAAAAAGGTCATTTTCCCAAAGTTATTCCCATGAGCCCACTGAGGAAAAGCAGAGTGGCACTAATATGGTGTAGATTTATAGTCTTAGCTTGGTTTTTAAATCAGCATCACGTTTGAAGTTCTGGCATTATAACATGTAGCACAAAAGAGGAGAAAGAATACAGATTACTTGCCTTTCCCATCTGTTGCTGAAGCCTCTTGCAAATGTCTTATTGACCTGAAAAATAAAAATAAAGAATAGATTAATGCTAAGTTTTGCACTCCCTTTTCATAGTAGTCCTCTAGATCACTGACAAGTTTTGTTAGCTCTTTATGGCTGGAGTATGCTCATAATTAACTGTGCTTAGCACTGCACACACTTCACCCTCGTGTCCCCAGCTCAGAGAGTCAGCTCAAGTATCTCTATTTCCTTGGAATTAAGAAAGCAGATTGCTAAAACCTACTTCAGCCTACAGAAAGCTTTGTGGGAGGGAGGGAGCAGAGTGAGAAACTGGGGCATTTTCCAGCATAATGCTTTCCACTTGTACAATTAAGCTGAGCTACTCTTCAAAGTACTGCCAAGCATTTGGCATCTTACTGCTCTTTTAAGCTCTTTTCATTTAAATAGTTGATTATAGCTTACGTGTCTACATAGGCAACTTATGTAACAGAAACTACCCTGCAGGAATGTAAATTCAGGGGCCAAGTCTTAGTCACCTTGCTCACATGAGTCATCCCACCAGCTGCAGTGACACCATCCAGAGGAAAAAGGGGCAGGATTTTAAGTCAGGGGCTTCACTGCCAGTTTATGTTGGCACCATGGCAATGCAGGAGCACTGGTTGCACACCATAAACAGCCACAAGACAGCTCACATTTGTTCTTCAGATACAATTACTTTATGGAAAGTAAGTTTTGTACCAACACCTCACTAGGTTTTACATACAGATTCCAGCATTAGGTAGCAAGAACTGTGACTGCAGAAGTCACTTCTATCATAGGAAATGGAGTCTCTCTGCAAGTGAACTTAATATCCCTGAGTTTTTATTTACCATTGCCAAATGCTCTCAACCTCAGAGCTGAAGCATTTTGACTGGAGCAAGGGGAAGGGCAAGTGGGTAGTGCAAATTTCTTGGAAGACATCTCCCAGCCTTGGCAGAAGGCCACCAGGAGTGTGTAGGGGAAGGGAAGGACAGTTGAAACCCACCTTCACAAGTCAAGCTGAAGCTTATTTCCATCTACTGAGTGACACCTTTCTCTGAAACACTCAAGAGTTACACTCTAGAGTGATGACATGCTACCAGACATTTATATAATCTGCATTTCAGAAAAAAAATAATGAAGATACTGGAGAAAAAGAAGAATATTCTATGTTTACTAACCAAGGAGCCAGAAGCTCCTTGATATCCTCCGTTAAACCCAGCTGTTTATCCAATTAAGACAAAATGCATTTAAAAGATAAATGTTCTGGCTAACTGGCAAGAAGCAACAGTAGTGTTTATCTGAATTATCTGTGTTTTGGTCGTGTTTTATATAACCAACATTATTCCTTGCCAAGTAGAGTGGAAGGAAGGGCGGGGAAATGCTCCCTGTGGGATTATTTCTTATAAACAGTCAAATAAACATGCAGCTACTCTGCTTGAAAGCAGGCTGATCTTAGATAACACTACTATTTTGAAATTTAGCAGTCAAGTGTCTAATCTCAGTCAGTGAAGCCAAATCCTATTTTTCAATTTAGAGAGGCAACACTTCTGCAAAATTTCAAGTTTCAAAAGCACCTACAGTCTGCACGGTGCTGGCCACGTTTAAACTGCCACCCACCTCACCTTATCCCCACTCCAACATCCCCAAAACAAGCATCTTCCACAGCACTAGACTGAAGTGTTAAGGCTGAGGTTTATAAAAGTTAACAGAATACTTGACTCCACAGGACCACTGACTTCTTTTGCTTTGGCAGAGCTGTCAATGTCCATTAGTTCACGTGTTTCTCCCACACAGCAACTCACCATACCACTGGGAACAGGATGGCTCCACAACACAGCAAGTCCACCAGGAAAAGGATTTCTTTCCACAGTCCATACTCAGTTGTCCCCTCCTCTGTTGACTCTATGATAATGTAGGCCACGTTTGCCAGCACCTACACAACAGGACATGGTTCATGGTTTAGAAACTGCCCGCGGAACCACTACAGGTGGGCTGCCAGTTCAGCAAAAGCCCAGTCAGTAACACCAATAACTTTCCTGCAGCTCTACATCCAAAAGTCACACGTTCAGCAGCATCTTCACAAGATTTACAGAAATAAGACTGATGGGAACTTATTCCTGCTGACATTCAGAAAGTAGTTCCTTTGTTATATCCTGTGCTGAACCTACTGTATCAGTACAGATAAAAGGAGCAAAATTTACTTACTGAAACACAGAAACAGGACTGTGTGGCACGTACAGCCAATAACTGAAACATATAGTTCTAAATCAAGCCAGTAATTCAGGCTGGTCATTGACCATCTTTTGTACTTCACACCTGAGCTCTGTAAGAGCCTCAAACCCTAATTATATGTACTTCTGGTACATGATTTCATATGGAAAGGCAGAAAATCTCTTCTACATCCAACAGCAAACACAAGTTGTTCTCCTATGCATTTCAGTTCCCGGAGTAGGAAACCAGCACTGTCCACTTGGAACAACTGGGAATGTTTTCCTCAGACCCAACAGGCCTGAAAGTCTTGGTTTCCCCATTCTTTAATTCATTAAGCAATTCAGCAAGCATTTCAGCAGTGAAAACTTTAATTCAGTTCCTCTGCTTAGTAGTTTAGCACTGTTTTCCAGCCCAAGTTTTGCCCCACTCCTTACAGCCAGTTTTCATTTGCTGACACTGTTTGATCACTAGCATCTCATGCTCAATATGGGAGAAAAATTGGGAGAATTACAGTAACTTCTGAACTAGGAAATGACCAATAGGCTCATACAAACAAGAACTACATGGTACTGAGTGAAACTTTCACAGCCTTTTCCAGTCTGCACAAGCAGCTCTCCCACAAGACGGGAAGTATCAGCACAGCTCAGTCCTCACCTGAAGTGGGATGACAATCATGAAAATTTTTTTGTCTTTATCTGACAGAATGTGTTTAATGAAAGCCCAGCCTGTGCCAATGAGGGCGATAGTGATGAACAGAAGAGCTCCCTTCAGTCTGGAAGAGAAACAGACACTGCAGTGAGAGACTTTATTTTATCACACTTCCTCTTCTGCCCAGGTTTCTCCCACAGCCAATAAAGCCACAAACCCAAACAAATGCTTTGCTATCCATAATCTTGGCAAGCACTTATCCATCCCACAATAGTGAAGCAGATGTACTTGCTACAACTGTGTATCACAGAGCAATATTAGGCTTCATTCACAATACATGCAATCTTTTCCTGGGAGAGACATCCATTCACCATTGTGAGCAGCGGCAAATACTGGCAGCTGTATCCACTTACCATTCACACCAGAGCAAATTAGATACTTGAATATTAGTGTGAACAAAGAAAAGTAAAGCATTTGTTATCCTTTTACTCCTCTACCCACAGAAGTGCCAATTCTCTGCAGCTGCCCTCTGTAAGTGGAGTTTCCCCCTTCACAAAGGGCTGATTGCTGAGTCTTTGGTACTGTGGTCTGAATGAGAGCACAATCATTTCCCACTTTGTTCAGGAGGGAGACAGCCCCCGTGGCAATTTGAATCTATCACATCAATCTTCTGACATACTTACAGGTGAGTGATGTAATAAACAACAGCCCAGCCCTCAATGGGGAATCCCTGAGAAGAGATGTAGTGATAGTCGATCTGGAAGCAGAAAATACAGCACTTTACAAGCTGCTCTTTGACACCCCACCCTCTAAAAACAGGTCTGCTCCACATCCACTTCCAGTTTCATTTTCCAGTCAGTGTGTACAAACCCAGCTCTGTCACATTTAGAGAGCACTTCCTCCCAACACATTCTACTTTTGTTTAGCAACAATGAGATCATTTCCATTTGCTCTATTTCCCAAGTGCTAGTGGATGTATCTTGTACAATCCATATCCTTCCCACACAACTCCCCTGCTTAACTATAGTGAAACAACTGCAATTGGAACCTATTTATTCATTCCTTTTTCAGGTTCAGTTGCATTAGGTGACTAGAGGCTTGCTAGTTTCATTTTCACTGGAAGCCAGAATCATTAGACTCCAAAAATATTTGTAGCAGGTATAATACCATGGACATGAAGGTGAAGATCATGGCTGGCACAAACACTGAAGGATTAAATGCTTGCCATTACCTCTGTTCGTGAGATATTTCCAGTGGAAAGGCAAAGTCAATACAATTCAACAGAGATGTTATCTATGGAAAGTCTCAGAGCTGATAAGGTGAGGTCTGTTGCCATACACCATAATACTTCCTTGCTCTTGAATTTTACAAACATTCATCAAGGTTTTCATTTATTAATATTTACTGCAAGCCCTGGAGCTGAAGCAGCAGCACAGCTCAAGCTTTCAGGCTAGCCACAGGTGGCCAAAACATTAAAATCCGTGGCGCTCATTCAACCCCCAGCCCTTGCTGCTTCAACACTTCAGGCCATGATCTCAATTGTATTTAAAGTCAGAATTTGCTAATGAAAACAAACACTTCCACCAAAGAGCTGCAGTTCAGTTCTACTGCTTGAGTATTAAGAGCAGTTCTCCCTCCCACTCTCCCTGCTCTAAAGCAGATTTCCCCAAGAGCATGTCCTGGATTCCATGTTTCTGCTTCCCAGCTAAACAACTTCAGGCAGAGATGTTGTACGCACCGCATGGAAGACCAAGGACAATGATTTGGTGAAAGGAAGGGCTGCCATGAGCCAGTGGATCTTAAAGACATCATTTCTGAGAAGAAAGAAAAGAAGGAAGAGCATTACTTAAAAGCCAACAGTAAAAATTTCAGTTTCCGAGGATATTTCTTTAAAACCTCAAGTATCAAGCAGTCATTCCTAGGCTGAGCTGACCATTAGTGTAAAAAGATTCCCCTTAATGCTGCAGTCCAAGTTTCTGCAACACCCTGAGCAATATTTCAACTTCATGTTCTAAACCCCCGATTTTTATTACTTGGGGTAATTAAAACCATTAATTAATAAAAATATCCTGCATATATATATGAAAGAAAATTTGCTAATCATAACTCAAACCACAATTCAAGATATTTATGGCTCTCTACTACCATAAATTGCCACTTCCCATATGAAAAAAAGTGATTTTTTTTCTTATTTATTTTCAAAGTCATCTCCTTTTGACATCAACTACAGGAATTCCCTGTCTATTTTTTGCCACAATATAATCTAATATGTACACTACCTGAACCCTCAACATAGGATTTGATAACTTTAAAATGACAGTCTGCAACAACAATACTGACTGAAGCAGCTTTCAAATATAAACTGTGTATATTAAGCATACAATACTGAGCCAGATTTGGAGTTCTAAGTGATTAAATCTGACTGTGAATTGGGAGTTATAAGAGGAGGAATGAAAAATAAAAACCAACCGACTTGTCACAGACACTGAACTTACCTGCGTTTACGAAGTATGTGGATCCATACAGTTCCAGACAGGAAAAAGAAGATAGCCATGGAAATGTAAAGTTTTGGCAGTGGGATTTCACCTGCTGAGAGGTAGCTTTCAGGATTCTTTTCCGTAATATCTATCTGAATATTAAAGGTGTGTTATGTGTACAGTTGAAAAAAACCATTCTGTTAAAGCACTGCATTAACAATTACATTTCACAATCACATTCATTCATTTAAAATGAGCTTTTCTGAAGTGGTGACTTATGAGATTCAGAGAAAAAAAACAAAACCAACTCTCTATCCTCAAGAATCTCAAAACATTTTGCAAAACTATTCCCACAAGAATAATCCCCTTGAAAAACAATGCTTCAGTTACGCAACATAATCCAGAAAGGCAAAGTAATTTTCCCACAGAATAGTAGTTCTCTCTAACAAACATCACAATTTGCCCACCTTTGATTCAGAAACAACATCTACATCAGGCTGCCAGCCTATTATCTTGTGAATGATAAAACAGAAGCATTATTTAGCATCCTATTTATACCCCTAAGTGGCTTAGTCATATGTGCTAGCACTTCAATAAAATAATGCATCGAGTCTGGTTTGAAGTACTGAAGCTGTCCTGCATCTCTAAGTACATCCCAGCAGATCAATCATCCAGGTTTTCTTCCTTTGCCAATTTCTTCAGTGGGTCAAAGTGACAAACAGCAAATTAGGAAAGCTTGTCTTCTAGACAAATAGCTTCAGAAGCAGATTTCAAGTAGTCTTGTCTGAGTCAAGTTAGGGCTGCTAAGTTTTATCACCTCCACGTTCCCTTGCAGTAGCATTAACACAAATGCATAGAAAGCAGTTCAGGGCTGACCTGGCTGAGGTACCTCAGTCAGTGAGAGGATTTATACCAGACCAGCTCATTATACACCAGCATGAGCAGAGAAAAGAGAAAGCCCAAGCTCTGATAATGACCAAAAACCCTTGTATGTAAGACGAGATGAGACATTTGCTAGAACATATTGCCTTTAGGATGTGTATCTAACACCATAAAAACACATCTTTAATTAGGCCAGGAAAAGCAAAAACACTGAATTCACAAATACCAAAAAATTACGTTGCAGCAACAGCAGCAACAGCCTTAATATGTGCAATCATGTAAAGACAAAAGTGACTTTTGAGTGCAGCAAAACACAAACAGCTGTTGTAGCTCCTGTCTTGTTACAGCATCAGGTCACAACTGTGTGGACTGAACCCAGCTCACATTCAGCCTTCAGATTTTCAGGCATTTCTGCAAAACCAGTATTTTAATTATTTTCACAGTAGTCACTTCTTTCAGAAATGCCACTGCAGAGACTGGCACACAGGTCTGAATCACTTCCCACCCCATATGTGCACTCGTGCAGTGTGTGCTTGGTTACAAGCTGGAGCTGGAAACTGGATGTTGCAGTCTAAGCCAATGAGTTAATCAGCCTTTAGAAGCCATACTCACATCAAGACTGAACAGCAGCTGATCATTCGCTGGGCCTTTCTTGCCGACACACTTATGGAAATACAGGCTGTAGAGACCTTCTTGTTTATCCGAGCTGATGTTAAAAAAGAACTGAAAATAAGGAATAGAAAAGTCAGCATTCTTCTCATTCACAACAGGGCTGCCCTGGTAGGAAGTCATCTCTACTGAAGCATGAAAGAAATCAGTCATTTGGGGTCAGTTGATTCCCTTCAGCAAACTGACTGATCTGAGGACACCAGCATATCTGGAAGTTTCAACAGAATTCCAGATGCAAAATCATTGCACCTATCTAGGATTATGCACTCTGGTAATCCAAGCCTGTGAAGTATCAGTGCTTAACTCAGTTCACCACAGAGAAAAGATAACCTGAAGTATCATATATTTGACATGGCAAAGCATAAAATTTTTATTATACTTGCCCTGCAGCTTTTCTGTTCCTCCCCCAACTATGCAAATTGTGATAGCTCTGGAAATGAGATTTGTGTCAGATAAAGGAACTTAAAATGTGTTTGCTTTATAGTAACCAACCATCACAAGTGAACCAGGGTGTTCAAACAAAGCATTAATCTGGTTTCATACAGAGGATCTTCCTCCTGAGTCATCAGTCAGGTCACAGCTATTTGTTATCAGCAATCTGCACTACTGGCATCACAGTGAACTTGAATATGCTGAGGTTCATAGACAATGATAGAACAGCATCACACCAAAGCCAATTTAAAAGCAGCTCCCACAACTTATAAAGAAAGATTTCCATCACTGATGCTTAGCTCAGTAAATTTTCAAGCAAACTCTTGTTATCAGAGAGACATCTATATACCAGACTGTCACTTTTCCAAAGTAGGACAGTGAAGGAACTGTGTTTAAACACTGACAGACACCCTACCTGAAATGAAAAAGTTCCTCTGTCATTGCGAACAGGATGTTCTTGTTCTACCATGCTCTAGGAAAAAGAAAAGAGACCTTTAGACTTTCTTAAGCAGCTAACTATAACATTTGGCTACAGACAATCAAAATCACATTCTGTATATTTACAGTGGAGGCTGAGAGCAACAGCAAATAGTCTCCATTTTTTGGCTATGATTATGCTGGAATATCCCCCCAGGTTCTTTCTGAAAGAGAACTCCAGATAGCTTCTTACCTGGGAGGATGTTGTACTTCGTTTGGACTTCTTATCTAGAGATAAAAGTATTAATGGTACATTTAGTGTTTGCATTCAGACATCCTCAGAAACCACCACGTTGTCAATACCTTACTCACATCTTCCTACACTCTTCTGCGTGGCACTTTCCCAGCTAATCATTAACAGAGATTCTTTCCCAGCCTCTCCTTACTCTCACAAGACTCTTCCCACAGCCAGCATTCATTCTGAATGCATCCTCAAATGCCAGGATATGATTCTCTTCTCTTACACCTCCTACAAAGGCCTACCCCAGAAATCTTTCAGACCCCTCTGGTGAGAGTGGTGCAGGAGGCAAGTGACCTGAACCAGAGGCAAGCTAGAGCTCTGACTTTTTATGTTATGATGAGTACTGCTAATCTCACTGACAAATCTCAATTAATACACGGCCTGAGAAACATATGGAAATCCTAATTAACCATGAGGAAGGAATACATTCACAGCTTTCCACTAAGCTCCCAGTAAAAATACAAACAAACAAAACACAAAAGCATAGGTGACCTGCCAGATCAGCATTTCTTCTAAACTTGAGGTGACAGGAGCCTTCAGTAGAGCAGCGTGTAAAGTTCACAGTTTGACTCTACTCCTATAAAAAGCTTTTCAAACACAAGGTCATCCCATTCTACCAGGAAGCCAAAGTTCAAGACTTGAGCTTTGCTTTTGGCTCCCACACCTCAGTGCACTGTCCACGCTCACGCTACACTTTTTACACCAAAGAAAGCAAAACTACATCTGCCAGATCTATTATCTCCAGTGCCATACATCCTTGGTTCTTGACTTGTTAGAACAGCTGTGCAAGCTTTTGAATGGTATCAAAGCTTGTGAACGTGACAGGCCAAGACAGACTCAGACTACTCCAGACTGCTGAGCAGTCTGATCTGAGGTCTAAACTCTGCCAGGAAGGGATAACATGAGCTAATCCCATTAGAGCTGAGATTATAAAATTGTTTCGTCTGCTGGTCTGGAAGCCAGACAAAGGTTTGTGCCTCCTAGAAAGATTATTGGTATAGTTACTTCTCCCTCCCCATAGTTTCTAAGTGATAGACTAGAGCTCAACTCTGTAAACAGACACAGACTCGTACAAAAGTTGGCTGGAAAGGACTTGTGGAGATACTAAACCCAGCTTCTGACTCAAAGCATGCCTGGTGTCAACTGTATCATGTTGGCCCTGGCTTTACTTAGCCATGTGTTTAAAACCTCAAAAGATGGAGATTGGATTGCACAAATGATCTGCTACAATGCTGGAACACCTGCTTAGGAAAGA
Organism: Orthonyx spaldingii; assembly: GCA_013397795.1. Lineage (NCBI taxonomy): Eukaryota > Metazoa > Chordata > Aves > Passeriformes > Orthonychidae > Orthonyx > Orthonyx spaldingii. The sequence continues at coordinate 342,418 of VZTJ01003414.1, read as the reverse complement.
TATCTTATTTGTTTTACTTATTTTCTGTCCTAACATCCCATCTGAGACATCCAAGACTTAATAATGGGAAACAGACATTGTGTGCCACTATTAAAATTGCTTGAAATCATTGTCCTCCTAACCTTCCTTCAACTAGTTCTTGGTGGCCATAAAATTCCCCCTTTAGCCTTCTTTTTGCCAGCCAAAAGACAACTGAGTTGTTAACCTCTCCTCACAGGCACTGAAGGTCTCCAACACTCATTGTCTCTCTGATGGATCAACAGGACTGGTGAACACAAATCACTGAGCAGGAGAATCCAGCCCCAAAGGCAGCTCTGTGCACAGGTTTACACAGGATGTACATTAAGCTCTAACCCCAGAACATGACCACAACTCAGTGCTGGATGCACAGCAATGAGGAATCAGCAGTGTGAGCACACACAGGTCAGGTCTAACTGGCTTACCTTTGTCATTTGTATTTTCGTTGGTCTTTGGAGGATTTTTACCAGAATCATTGCTTGATTCAGAAGTTTTTAGCAGCTTGGTATTTAAGGCAGTACCATTTCCCTCAGATACAAATAAAATTCTAGGTAACAAAGAAGCAGCTTCTGAAGAGAACCGTACTTTCACACTAAAGAAACAAAGAGGTTTTGTTACAAAATGGAAGTAAAACAACATCTATAAAGAGGCTATTTGTCACAGCCTACATATACACAACAAAGGAAAATCAACTTGTCTTGACTTTTTTGTACCATGAAGATCAGGTAAGAACCAGATCATGACTTAGAACTGATCATTGTGGGAAAACCTCTACATTAAATACAAGAGTAGATGAAGAAAATTAAGTTCCTTCAGCTTTGGTGAGCAGAGTCTCACTAGAAACTATGTTACCACACATGTGCTCTTGCAAAAGAAAGCAATGCAGACTTGAAGGTATTTCCATTAAAAAAGATAATTCAAGACAAACAACAAAATGGCACATTGACTGCAAAAGTGACCCAAGATACCAAAGACCATGCCTGCAGCACAATTAAGGTAGGTTGCTTTTGCCTGCTGCCCCTTTACCCCTCCAATACACAGGAAGGATTCTTGGGCCATTTTATACTGCAGATGCTTTCTTTTTACACTCACCTCTCCTCAACTCTCATGTAACCCCTTAAAAATAACCCTACACGCACAGCAGCTTTCCAAGCTCTTAAAAAAAACTCAAGTGCTACATTATCTTCAACTAAAGAAGTAACTGTAAAGTGTCTTGTACAGTCTTTACTCACACTTCAGTTCGTATCTCCAGAAGTAAGATTACAACAGAGACATCTGGCTCTGGTGTCTTCCTTAAGATGCAGTAATCCACTTCTTCATCCTGGTAACACGAGCAAAACATCTCTGAGGGGCCCTCTGGACATGCTCCCCTCCAGGTGCATCTTACTATTCTTAGTCCAGCAAGTTGTAAATCCAAATTATCCGTGGCATCTGGCCCATGTCTAAAGTCCCCCCCACCTCTTTATTTTTAATTTCTTCCAACCATTCCCACAGTCAGGTAGACCATGAGATGTCCCAGCTCAGAAAAGCAAGTTCACTTCTACTCTTACCAGGTAAGTGGAGAAACCGTCATTCCTTGTTCGATCCAAGCTGAATCCCACCTATGAGACAGTTGAGAAGAATCTGTCAAATTGAAGCCAAACCACTACTGAAAGAGTTAAAGATACTGCTTTCTAAACAAATTAACCTATATTTAATGCAGAATCCAGGTATTTTTCTCATCATCTACTTAGGTAGAAAAATGCATTCAAATATAACAAACTCACCCATATCCATCAAGAAAAAAACATCATTATTCAAACCCAAACTAAACCCGGAATACTTTCTGTCTCTGAACATTTTAACTTATTTCAGTATTATTCCAGATGTTTTTGCTTGACACAAACATTTAATACTTTTATAACAATAAAGAGGAGAAACTGTGCAGCAGAATAAGAACTCAGGTCTGTTATCTAATCTAGTATTCAGTCTCTCTGTTAAAACCCCTAACATAACATGCTATATAACATGTAACATTAGAGTTCTCTTAAAAATAAGACTGTGTTCTGGAAACCTACTGACACAATGATCACAAGCTGAATTGCAATGCAACAGGACACAGTGTGAAAAAACCTCACATAGAGGACTGCTAGGAAATTGAGGTTCACTATAAGTTATAGATGTGTGCATTGAGTTCAGCAGAGGATCCAGTAAATTAAAGGTTCATTCTTAAAGCAGAATGGAGAGTGCTGAAGGATAAATCTCAATACACAAATCCTCATAATTGGCTCATTGTGGGGAGCAACGCCAACAGCATCCAGAGTTTGGATCTGACGCCTCAGGCAAGTGGAGGCCACCAGTGCAGGGGCAATTTCACAGGAAGGAACTCACTGATAAACTGTCCATGTCATCAGAGCCCACTGCTGGCTTCAGGGAAAGGTTGCTGACATTGACGCTCATGAAACCATCCTTGAAGAAGCCAAAGGTATTCAGGTGCACCTTCTGCCTCACGTCATCCTGTTAGAAAGGAAAGCAAGTTTACAAACACATGCAGAGTCATCTTCTGCAGCAAAGGGGAAGTAGGGTGAGTGACTGACACTTGAATATTCATGCAAAATATCTAATTATACAAACAGCAAATTTCTTTAGGATACCTTCAGACGTAACCAACTATTTCACTGGAATGGACCAACTTTTCCAATAACCTGAGCAGCAAGCACTTTAAACAGACTCTGCTGACTGCCTGGCTATGCTGCTGGGAAATATGCAAACAAAACTCTGGAATAATTTAAACATCTGGCATCACTGATTAAACAACATAGCAAAATCCCCCAAAGTGACTGGGTTAGTTTCTCTAGTAGGAAAATTCTAATTCCCTCCTCTACTCCCAGTTTAGCTGCAGAATAATTTCCCTCCTCTGAGTCTGGCAAGAAAACCATAGCAATTGATCTCATCCCCTGCACAGCTGATAAAGGTTCAAGTACAGTGAGCTTTAATTTTTTTAAATAAGGAGGCCATGAAGGACCTCACATGAAAAGCAGCTGACGTCACACACAGCTGCCACATCAGATGACAAAAGGTCACACCCACGTCTGCAGTTGGTCCCGCAAACCTATTGGGTCATTAATTGGAAGAAAAGCAGAAACAAGGCAACAGAAATTAAAAAGCAAATTTTAAATGGAATTTAAAACATTTGATAAATTGCCACTTAAAAAAAAATGTTTCTTCCTCCTGCTTCTTCTAGGAAAAAATAATCAGATTGCAGAACACTCTAAAAAGAGAAGTCAGCTGCTAAAGGCAAACTGTTCTGAAGACAGTCTGGAAGATTGAGCTAAGAATTGTACAAGTACAAAAAGTTCTTTCTCTCCCTCTCACCCCAGTATTGATTTTGACATCTGTGCACGAAATGTTCCTGACTCATATATATCACTGCCTGTAACAGCAGGACACTACTCCTGACACAGCTAACCTGTAATCTAGCCGGAATAAGATCACCCTAATAGAATCACGTTAACCTGGCAAATAACCAGATGGTTCCCTTAGTGCTCAGAAGAGGAATAAAAGTTAAGTGACACAGGGTTTCCAGCAGACACTTTGTTCAACAGAGTATTGTAGCTCTGCTGTCTTCGGGTTCCAGGTCATGGAACATGCTTGAAACAAGAGCCCATCTGGCTCCTCTAACACTGCATTCCACGTAATTTCTTAGTCAGCACAGAAAATTAATCCTGGCTCTTTACAGGGTGCATCAGATGTATTTAACCCCATGTGGACAGAGAAGCATTTTGGGTAAATATGAGGGGCACACAGCCACAAGGTGTTTTGTACCTTGCAAATGGTACAGAAGCAGCTGCTCAATTCAGAGCTCTTCAGTTCAATTTAAGTGATTTACTCTGCTAATTTACTGATATGCTCCCCACCACCAGCAGATAATTAATATACAACACACACCACTTTCCTCCCTGGTTTTATCTCAGCTTTGAATGCTTAGAGTTGACAGATTTAGTTCACATATCCTTCAGCTGTACATGATCCCACACACACACAGGCACCAGTTGCCACCAAGCAACAGCAAGAGCATCTACTGCTCCACATATTGACAGCCTAAAGACATTGACTTACTAATGGGGTTGAAAGAATCCAGCTTTTATTTATAATCACTCAACTACTGACTTCAGAAATATTTAACTTTACAACAAAGGTGTGAACCCATACAAGTGAATACTTCAGCATCCAAGTCGTTAACACAGACATTAATTTAATTTACATAGGATGCATTTAAAATTAAGCCTGCCCTGCTGAGAAGAGATGATCTGGGACTCAACACTAACAGGTTACAGTCAAACCAATACCCTAAGTTCTCAAGTTTGTTTCCACAAAAATCTTCCCCAGTTCTTCCACTTCTTTAGGATAAAAAGTGATCCTGCAATAGTTGAATAAGGTTACAGGGAAGTGGAATCCATGATCCTGCAGCTCAGAATGGGCAGAAGAATATTCTCTACCATTTTACCCTAAATCTAACCGGGATCACACTGTCAGTGCAATGAAAGTTCCACTAGGGAGTGCCTACCCTTACCTGGAAAGAATCTTATTATTTGTGTGAGACTTACAGCAAGGCTTATAATTGGTGTAAGACTAAGTGAATTATTGTGAAAGGTATTTTCAACCTGAGCTATTGAAGTCTGAATCTTATCAACATTGAAATGCCACAGGTATTTACAAGCAACCACTGAAAACCAGCATCTTCTCTATAACTCCATGTCTGACAAACACCTTATTTTTGGTCAAGAGAAACATTTCAACTACAGCTACTTCTGGAATCCTCTGAAAATTGTTTCTGTTGGTCTTTTATAACTTCCAATTTTTGTAGGGTTTTTTTTTTGTAGGGGGTAGGTTTTGTTAGTTGAGGTGTTTTGGTGTTTTTTTTACATATCTCATTAAACTAATGAAGCTGATAACAATTGCTACTAAGGAGGAACATCTCTGGCAAGGTCAGTCTAACAGCAAGATTCAAGCAAATAATTTCTCTAACTCAAAAAAAAAACCCCTATTTTGGACACTTTTATAAAGAGAAAATGTTAATTTTAGACCAGGAAACTGCTCAGACTGTGGCTTGTTTTTCTGACAACAGAAAAGCTTCACCTTAGCACAGTAATTACAAAGATACAAGAATGAAGCTATTCTGAATTAAGCAATAACAGCTTGTTTGAGGAAATTTAATATCAAACACTCCCACAACACTGTGGCCTTTAGCTTGGCTCAATGTCAAGGCACACTTGCAAGCAAAGCAGGAGCCAATGGCAAGAACACCAGAAAGGAGATTTCATTGTGAAAGGGCTCTGTTGTTGGAGCTTGATGTTTACATAAAGGCTGTAAAGCAAGTGATGAAGTAGGAAAGGAGAGACTGCTCTAACAATAAAGCTCATGTTTATAAAGGAGGTGAGCAAAGGCATTAACTCACTGCTACTTCTCACAGCCCTGGGTAGGTCAGTGCTGCAACATGCACAGAACACCTGCAAAACTAAACCCATACCCCACTCTGATGGGAAAACCAAGATTCAGTAATTGATCCAGGCAGTCCCTAACAGGGACTAAAACCCACAATGTTTGCTGCTGAGAACCTTTGCTTGAAGAAAATTGGAAAGTTTTCTACATAAGGGTAAAGGAACACCCCAGGAGAAATCCTTCAGCACTCAACTGTTTGTCATGAATTCCTCAAAACAATAACGTAACCAGCACAAGCCTCCCAACTTACTGCTTCAGGAAAGCTTACTTTTCCTGAAGTACAACAATATTCACGTGGTTGCACTCTAAACAACTACATAGCCTGGAAAATTTCCTCCAAGTAAGACATGAACACCTCCCAGCACTCACTGTATCCCAAAGCCTGAGGTGGAATTCCTGCAAAGTCCTGGACTCTTCCTAAATTGCTACATGAGCACAGTAATGCAGGTCCCAGTCATTTACCACTTCATTATCTCTTCCGATGTTACTGGCAGAGTATTGCACGTTGTTGACAACCAAAACAAAATTTAAACTCTGAAGACTTACAGAGCTTTCCATGAGCTACACAGAAGCCGTTCAAACGTACCACCCCAAGAGCACAGCTCCTCTGTCCCACAACAACCGTGCAGCTGCTCATGCAGAGCACAACAGGCAGCAGCACATCTCACTCTGATTTCCACCACTTCCCATCAACAACCCTGAACAACTAGTTTTTCTCAAATATAGCCATAAGATGACACATCACTCCCCCAAAGCACACCAGCACTCTACGGAATTTAAACAAAAAGCTGTCAGCATCCGTTTCCTCAGCCCCTACCGACTGCTTGGTTAGTGCAAAGCAGCTGCATCTGGAAGGGCAGAAAGGCAGCCAAACATCCTTCAGAGCCACCAGGACAGGAAAGCCACTGCAGAACACAGCTAAAGGGAAACTCAAGCGCAAACCCCTCTCAGAAACCTCTCCCTCAGCTCACGTTCAGCCCTCTCTTGTCACATCACTTTTAAAGGAACTTGAAGCAGCTGCACCTTCAAACTACTCCAATTCTGAGGTCCCTTCGGACGCTTTACCCGCGGCTGAGAGAACAGGCGGCCAGAAAAAGCGGGACGGGGCTACGGGGATGCGGGAGGATAACGGCAAAAGCAGAGCACGGCAGGGCCCGGGCGGGCTGAGGCGCAGGAGGAGAGCTCAGAGAGAAGCGAAGAGAAAGAAGGGTCGGGGCACGCAGCAGGGCGAAGAGAGAGACACGAGGAGACCAATCCCGGGCCGCGGGAGGCGCGCAGGGCCGGGCCGGCCTCACCGCTCCCCTCAGGGCACCCGGGGGCCGAGCCAGCGGGGCCGGGGGCGGCGCAGACCTTACTTTGAGGGTGAGGTGGTGGACGCGGGCGCGGGCCGGGCCCGCGCGGAGCAGCAGCAGCAGCCCCAGCACGGCCCCAGCGCCGCGCGCCGCCATCTTTGTTCCAGCGTCAGCGTCCCCCGCGCGCCACTTCCGGGTCGGGCCAGTCACGTGCAGGGCGGGGGGTGCGTCACGTGACCGCGGTGGGCGGGGCCGGGTCCTGTCAGGGAGTCACGGAGGGGTTGGGGATGGAGGGGAGCTGAGGCGGCACCCGGTGCCACCCCCTGCCACCCCCTGCCCGGGCGGGGGCACCGCCCGCCACCCCGGGGGGGNCCCCCTGTCCAGGCGAGGACACCTCCCGCCACACCGGGGGAGCTCTGGCATCACCCAGTGCCACCCCCTGCCCGGGCGGGGACAGCTCCCGGCACACCGGTGTGGGGATGGGGGGAGCTCCGGCGTCATCAGTGCCACCCCCTGCCTGGGCAGGGACACCTCTCGCCACACCGGGGGAGCTGAGGCGGCATGCAGTGCCACCCCCTGCCCGAACGGGGACACCTCCCGCCACACCGGGGTGCCCCAAAACCCGTCCAACCCGGCCTTGAGCACCTCCCGGGGAGCAGCCGCACCTTCTCTGAGCAACCTGTGCCACAGCCTCACCGCCCTCCCGAGGAAGAATTTCCTCCCAACATCCACCCTGAATTTTCCCTCTTTCCGTTTGAACCCGCTCCCCCTTGTCCTATCACTACAGTTCCTGCTGAAGAGCCCCTGTCCAGCCTCTGTAGCCCCTTCAGCTCCTCGAAGGTGCTGTGAGGTCTCCACACAACCTTCTCCAGGCTGAACAGCCCCAGCTCCTTCAGCCTGTCCCCGTGGGGAAGGGGCTCCCTGCCCTTTTCTCTGCCCCTGAGGCCCTCCTGGGCTCTGCTGGGCTGTCCCTGCCCTCAGGCTGCTCCCCACGGTGCCCCCGGGTTGGATCAGGCCCCTCAGTGAGGGCCATGGCAGCAGCCAGGCCCTGTGGTGGGTCCCTCCTCAGCCCCGGGACCCCCTTGGTGGTGGGGTCCCCCCTTGGGTGGTGGGTCCCCCCATGGCCATGGGTCTCAGAGGGGGACACTGGCCAAAAGGAACCCCCTGAGCCTCCTCCAGACCAGCCTCTGTGGGGTGACACGAAAAAAAAAAACCCCAAAAAAAGACTGAAGCTCTTCCTACCTCAGCCCTGCAGCATCGTCCACAGGGAGATGTGGGATGGTTGTTTACAGAGAGGGGTGAAGTGGTTGTTTCCAGCTCAGCCGTGGATCTACCAGCAAGTTCCAGCTTCTTCCTGGGAGCTATGGCAACAGCAGACGTCTGAACATCAGGTAGTCCAAACAACAGGAAAATTGCTTTTCTATTTAAAGCCGGGGTTAAAGTATTGATTTTGAATATCACCAAAAAAATATGTAACAAACAAAGAGATTTCTGCTTCTTTACAGGAGTAGTTTTGCAGCTATTGAAATATTTAAACTAGTAGCTGTGGTTCCCATTTACACGTAAAACAACAAGCAGATTGGGCCTGGTTTCCATGACTTGTTGCTCAAACTGAGAGTAACACAAGAAGCAAAGTAAATGCGAATAGGGCCAATTAAAATGGCTTTTTGGTTGACACATTGCTAAAAAAATATAAAAATTGAAAGACTATGCGATGGGAAGCCATTGATGTCAATAAATCTTAATTTTTCAGTGAGGAGCCCTGTGCTTTCAGCTCCCAAAACTTAGACATTCTGATTTTCCCTTTCAGTGTGTGGAGCAACAGCTGTGCAAGTTCTGTTATCTAGAGACAGATAAACAACTGGACTGGACCAGGCAAGTGAGAGTGAAAAGGGAGAGAAAAAATCAACAGCGTTGACCTTTATTTTATCAAGATTATGTAGTATGTCCCATCTTTATTTAGAGAGATGATTCAGATGTTCCTGTACATTTTTTCTCACAATTTCATTTCCCCTTTGTATATTCTTAGGTAGAAAAATAAACAGAGAAATCTCACCAACAGCCAAAGAAACCTGGACTTGTACCAGGAAATATCTGGAAGCATGAAAAAAAAAAAAAAATCTGTTTTTCTAGTTATGTTCTTTCCCTGGGCAGTACGTGTGGGTGCCACTAGATGTCCTGGCAGCATCAGCCCTTGCAGGGCACGGAGCTACAACCCACGGACCTTCAAACATGGGGTGATTTATTCTAAAAACTCTGGTTAGATATCGTCTTGGAATAGTCTTGTTTGTTTGTGGTGTTTTGGTTTGTTTTTGTTTTTTTTTTTTTTAAGTATTGTAATTATTATAATCCCTGTGCACTCCACCAGGGAAACCTTGGGAGTTTTGACTCCTGATAAACAGCTGCTTGCAACCACAGCTGCAGCAGAGGCTGTCGTACCTTGCTCCACTGACAAGTATCAGGCACACTTTGACTTCTTGAGCAGGAGAAATTCCCCTATAATTCTGGGATTTGGTTCGGCTGCAGAACCTTTTTTAGTCTGAGGATGTTTCCTTCAGGAGCTTCCTTTAGAACTTTCCTTCAGAAAAAGAATTATCCTTGGTCTGAGGATGATTCCTAGCAATCAGGAATTTTTTATGCCACAGGATAGGAATTTTCTGAAGATCTTTATTTTTTTCCATGTTTCTTTACTGACTATTAGGATGTTGTAGTAACTGTAAGATTCCCAATTGCCTATACAAAATGAACAAAAAACAGTGTTTATAACATGCTTGCTTTCTTTGGCTATGCATTTTTCTAAGAATTTGTATGTTAAAAGATGCCTGTAGCTAAACTTACATCTTTATTAAGATACAAACCAGTCTCTGACCATCATTAATAAGCTGTAACAATACAATAATTTCCATTGTGATATCGATTTGTTTCATTGTAACTTCCACACAAGATCACTTTGCTGTAAGTCTGCTGTTCCCAGTACATGCAGTTACTCTTAGCCTGGATATCTTTTTTCTTTACTCCTTCATTGTAACTAAATATATAATTAGAACTCTTCACAGACTGATTTTTTTTTAAGTGTATCATGGACAATTATCGAGGTTAGATGGAAGGCATCAGCAGTGTCAGAAAATCATGAGAGAGGGACAGTCTGCAGGTACAGCTCAGCACAGAATGAACCAGATTGCCATTTTGTTGACATATTTTGTGAGCCAGGGTACAGGCATGGAGTGGGGAGGTGAGCAAGGTAACACAGACCCAGGGCAGGAGACACTCAGGATCCAGTCCCACAGTCCTTGGGGAAAGAGAGAAGAGCAGGCTCAGGGGTCAGAGCTGGGAGCAGCCAAAATCGAGGTGATCTGCTGAGTTCATAGCAATGAGACTGAGTTGAGAAGTCCATCTGCAGTTTGGGTGATGGTAGCCAAGGTCAGTCATGGTCTGATGATGGCTGGACAGGTGCACAGGGACAAGGGCTAAGATAAGGCCAGATGTGAGCTTGACTCCACATCGACAGAATCTATAGCCTGGCACAGTCCCCTAAAACACAGTGCAAAGCGACTGGGCTTTCAGGCCTGAGCTTAAATGAAGCCCCTGGATCCATGGGCTGAGGGTGTGGGCAGAGGCCCCAGGTGAGGCTGGCCACGGCCATTAGAGTTTATCAGGTCTTGATCAGACCCCTCAGGGCCCTGATGGGGCGTTAAAGAGCACCGAGGTCCCCTGTTGTGTGTCTGTGTTGTAACAGCAGAGAGGAAACAGCTGTGATGATGATGGCCTCTAGGAAAGGTGTGTCCTCTTCCTTTCCTGGTGCTGTTTCAGTCCCAGTGTATGAAAGGTTACGAGATGTTCCTTATCTTGGACGTGGATAATTTGGGTAGAATTGTAAAATCAAAGGGAAGCAGCTGTAAGGGTGATAACTCTGGAGGGAAAGGTATGTCCTCTTCCTGCTACATCCTGGAAACTGGAAATGCTTGTCCATGCTCTAAAAGTTGTGATTTTTCTTGTTTTGCATAAGTAAACAAACAGAGAAAAAAAAGATTGAACTGTAGTTTAGGGATTTACTTATCTCCTTTACATGGTTTCTCAATCATTTAGCAGTAAATCTGGCTGTTTTCAAGGGGGATTGGGGTTTCCTAAACAAAGTCCTGGCTTTCTAAAAATGGAATTGCATCTAGTTGGGTTTTGGAACTGAATCTGGGAGTGTTCTGAATCATAACAACAGGAGAGATAAACAGGGATTTTACAGGAATAGGTCCATATCTGGATAACAGATCTGCATGGTCTTGTTCTCAGTGTGGCTGAGGGGAAATTCCTACCCAGCTTCTCTGTTGCTCAGATATGGGTTGTGCAAACTGAGTGAAGAAGTGCTAGATAATGTAACTTCTAAGTGTAATTTTGAATTATTTTTTGAGACTGGAACCTACTGAGCTTTCCAGCATTTACTTTGGCATAAAAGGCTCTTAATGCTCCTGTCATTGCTAATTACATTAGTAATTAGCAAACAGTAGCTGCAGGCCCTGTTGTTTTGGGCACTGCACAACTGAAAGTAATAATGTAAGTGGCAGTCCCTGCCCTGGAGAGTCTCAGGCGAACAATAAAGACAGTCAAAAATAGGGAAAAATCCTGTTCTAGAAACATCTAGAATTAATTTTATTTAGTTTTTGTCTTGAGCCTCTGTCCACAGAAATTTTGATAACTTGTATTAGTTGTTGTATTAGTTTTATTTATTTAAATACAATTTAGATTGTATTAGTTTTTGGCATGGTTTATTCTAATGCACCATCATAATATAAAACTTGTATTTCTGGCCTTTATCTTTCTGGAACTGGTGGAGCATTTCTATCTCTCAGTGTGGACAGGTTTCCCTGCCCATGCTGGTGTAACAGGTTTGCCCTGTTCCCCTCCCAGCTCTTTGTGCAAAAGGAAATTCCACACAAACTTAGCTCAGATGATACCAGTGCTACTTTCTGTTTCTGTACATTCTTTTTCTGCGAGTATTTATGGGTTAAGCTCTCAAAAAGTCATGATGTAACCATGCTGTCTGGTTTTGCAATGTGTCCTGGGTAGGGCTAAGGATGGTGGGACTGGGAGCCTGTGGAAGTGCAGGCCCTTGGAAGACTGTGGCTGTGCTTCAGGCAGCAGGGCAGGCTTGGATATTCAAATATGTTGGCAGTAGAAGGAAGAACTATTCTAAAATGAGCTGAACAGGGTGTCTCCTAGTTCTTATGAAGTCAGCCCTTTAAAGTAATAACTTTTAATGATGGACAAAAGCATTGCCTGTTGTGTCTCTTCAAAGGCAGCTGTGTGAGGAGCAGCACTCTCCTCTCATGTTCAAATCAATGGAACCCGGATAAAAATAAATGCAAGTCTGTTATTAACATAACATTTGTCTTCATTGTTGCTGAAAATGTTGGAATTGCTTAATGTGTTTTTCTTCCTCATGTAGGGTAACAGCCAAGCATCAGTGGAAGAAGTGCATTAATGTAGAGGAGATAATGCTTGTTGTAGCAGCTGGTCAATTTTTATCTTCTCACATCAAAAGCATCCCCACCCTTTATGAGCAGAAGCCTTTTACCTCAGGTGAATTAATATGCTTCCCTTTTCTATTCTCCCCACGTAAATCTCTCATGAATAGATACAGCAATAAATATATCAGTCTAAAGCTCTTTTTACATTTGTTGTAGCTGAAAAGCAGCAATGCAAAATGAGATTAAGTGACACAGCTCAAATAAATGACACAGAGGAAGAGGATCACAAAATAAATATTTTTCTGGCTAGGAAATGAGCCATTTTCTACAAGGCCTGTGTAATTGCTACAATAACCCACATTTATGCAAAGGCAGATAATTTGGTTATTTTCCTGCTTGCTTATTGAGCATTTTGGTGACAGATGGTGGATTTAATATTCTTGGATTTGGGTTATTTTGGGGGGGGTGGCGGTGGTGGTGGTGTATGTACTGCTTAGTTGAGTTAGAAGTCAGCCCTCGCAGTGTGTTCACAGAATTAATTCAGTTGAACAAGACCTCTGAGGTCATCGAGTCCAACCTGTAGCCAATCCCCACCCTGTCAGCCAGACCGTGACACTGAGTGCCATATCCATTTTTTTTTCCTTGAGCACCTCCAGGGATGGTGACTCCACCACCTCCCTGAGCAGCCCATGACGATATTTAATCACCCTTTCTGTGAAGAAATTCCTCCTGCTGTCCAGCCTGAACCACACACGACACAGCTTCAAGGGTTCTAAGGGTGTGGGTTCCCTTCCTTTCTAGGGCCCTCACCTCCTTTACAAATGACCAAACACAGAACATTTGCTTCAAATCCAGCCTCGCCTGGCTCAGGGGGGAGGGTGGTAAGAGGCAGGGAAGGGCACCTGAGGGCAGGTGGGGCTGGAATTACCACCTCTGTACTCGGCACAGGTGAGGTACCTCAAGTACTGCACTTTTGGGCCCCTCACTTGAAAAAAGACATTGAGGTCCTGGAGTGTGTCCAGCAAAGGGCAATACGGCTTGTGTAAGTTTTAGAAAGTACAGAATCATAAAATACTTCAGGTTGGGAGGGACCTTTAAATGCCACTTAGTCCAACCCCCTGCAATGAGAAGGGACATCTTCAACCAGACCAGACTGCTCAGAGCCCTGTTCAACCTGGCCTTGAATGTTTCCAGGGATGGAGCACCCACCACTTTTCTGGGCAACCTGTGCCAGTGCTGATGATTCTGTGACCAGGGCTGCCCTGTGGACAGGGACAGGCTGCTCCCCCAGTGACCCCTGCTCCTCTGTTGATGCCCATTCCCCAGCGACCTGCATTCCTCATTGATCCCTCTTCCCCATGTACCCCGTGCCCCAGCAACCTCCACTCCCCATTGATCCCCAGTGCTCCCCTCTTCCCCATTGCCCTCATTCCCCACTGACTGCTGCTCTCCCTTGATCCCCATTCCTCACTGACCTTCCTTTTCCCCATTGCCCCGGTCCCCACTGACCCCCATTCCCCATTGCCCTGCTCTCCATTGATCCCCACTCCCCAGCGATCTCCTCTCCCCCGCTGCCCTCATTCCCCACTGACTGCTGCTCTCCCTTGATCCCCATTCCTCACTGACCTTCCTTTTCCCCATTGCCCCGGTCCCCACTGACCCCCATTCCCCATTGCCCTGCTCTCCATTGATCCCCACTCCCCAGCGATCTCCTCTCCCCCGCTGCCCTCATTCCCCACTGACTGCTGCTCTCCGTTGGTTCCCGTTCCCCATTGTCCCTCCTTTTCCCTATCGCCCCTTTTCCCCACTGATCCCCATTTTCCTCACCGATCCCCGTGTTCCCCATTGCCCCGCCCTTTTCCCCACCGCTCCCCGTGTTCCCCTCGATCCCCCTTTTCCCCACTGATGCCCGTGTTCCACATTGCCCCCCGATCTCCCCATTGATCCCCCTTTCCTCCACTGATCCCCGTGTTCCCCTTTGATCCCCGTTTACCCCACTGCTC
>VZTJ01003414.1:258867-327688 GCA_013397795.1 Orthonyx spaldingii | reverse complement strand
GCCCGGCCCGCGGCGGTTCGGCGCCTGCGCGGCGCGGAGCTGTCAGTGCTCCCCGCCCCGCGCCGCCCGGGCCATTTTGCGGCGCGATGAAGCGGGAGCGGCGGTGAGCGGAGCAGCGCCGGTGAGCAACGCCCATCCCGCTCCGCCCCGCTCCGCTCCGCTCCGCCCCGCTCGGGTCGCAGCGCCGGGCACGGCCCTCCCGAGGGCGAGCAGGCACAGCCAGGGGACAGCGGCAGCCTCAGCGCCGGCGGAGCCATGAGCTGGGGCACGGAGCTGTGGGTGAGCGAGTGAGAGCGAGCGCGGGGGCTGCGGGAGCCGCACGGGGTGTAACGGTCCGGGGCCGCTGCGGGGGAGCCGCGTCCCCTCCGCGCCGGCACCTCCGCCCGGGGGTCCCCGCCGCCCCGCAAAGTTTCATCTGCAGCCTCTGCAGGGAAATCCCAGCGGAGGTTCAGGAGTTTGATTTAATCTTGCTGAAGGAATTAAATAAAAAAAGCTCCGTAGCACAAAAAAAAAAAANAAAAAAAAAAAAAAAAAAGCGGCGGCGGCCGTGGAGCGGAGGGAGGCTCGCAGCGGAGCCTGGGGTGGGTTTTGTGTGTGGCTGCTGCGGGAGGCTCCGAGGTGGATCTGTGGACAGGGGGTCCGGTTTCAGGAGAGGGAGCTGCAGGGAAGAAAAGCCAGATGATAAAATTTTCTGTCGCTGCTGTTAAGGGGCTTCTCTCCACGCTGGATCGGAAGGACGGAGATTTTTATGAGAAGAGTTTTGTGTTGTGTGTAAATAAAGCAGGTTTTAATGGTGCAGAGGGTTTCAATGTGTAAACCTCCTTGATGTTTTTGAGGAGAACCTGGAAAGTGTAAATGCATTTGGTTTACGGTGGAACGTTAATGGAAAATATCGGGCTGTTAAAAGGAACGAGAAGTGGGCAATACCGATGTGAAATGGTCCCTTGCTAATGAGAAGAAATAAGGGAAGGGAGATAAAAGAAGTCTGTGGAGGCAGGAGAGCTGTTCCATATATTGGATCACAAAGAGGACATGGTGCAGCCATGTTTGATGGTGGAGCGTGGAGCATGGAGCAAACCTGCGGGGTCTGGGAGCGCTGGTACCCGCGGGCAGCAGGCTGCGGAGCCCTGCTCCCCGAGGGGTGGGACACGACACACCTGGGGACAAACCTGTGCTCGGGAGGAGGGCGCAGAGGGAAACGGAGACGGTGTTTTGAATGAAGAAGTCAAGAATAAGTGGCAGAGGGTCATCTGGATTGCAAAGCACTGCAGGATTCTCTCCTGTAGTCATGTGTTTGTGGCTGGTAACCGGTGCGAGTTCAAATGGAAATGTATCTGAGCTTTTGAGCTGCCTCTTGTAGAAATGGTTATTTTAGATGTGCTAATTGCTGTCTTTTCTGGGTGCATTCCTGGCCCGTTCTGGCAGGCAGCTCAGCATCCCTTTTTGCTGTGACATTGGAGTCATGTTATAGCCAGATCTGGTTAGAACTATGCAGTAAATTAGGGAGCAACTGCTGACTGGGAGAGGTTATTTTGGTGTGTTTTTATATGCCATAGAAAGAAAGGTGATAAATGCTAGTGAAATAGTGTAGTGATGCTATATTGATTCATCAGTATATAAACAGCTCTGCTGCATGGGAATGTTTCTAGGAAAACCTGCAGTTGCCTTCTTTTTCTGCATTTTGGATGCTTTGGAAGGAGACTGAATAGTTTGAGTGGAATTAAAGTGAGAGGCAGTATAATTCGACAATTTTGACACTGGAAAATAAAGTCTGAATTCTCAAAAGGAACTTTTTTTTTTTTTTTTTTAAATTTAAAGCTACAGGCAATACTGAGGTGTTACTGAACCAGAATGGTAGTAGAGAGTAGCACCTATAAATAGTTCTTGTTTTATGTAATATTTGTAGGTGTGTGTGTGTGCAGCCATATATGTCTTCTGCAACAAAGTGCTTCTGTAACATCTTTTTATCAGAAAATTTTGTTTCTGAAAAGGTCTTCAGCAGCATCAAAGTATCACTTTACATATCTTCAATGTAGCACTCTGAGAAATGTAGCAGGTTACTGAGGAAAAGGGTTGGATCAACAGAATAAATGATTCTAGATGCAAATTTGGCAGGAGCTGCTCCATTTTAATTTGGGCACAGCCCTGAAAACACCTCGGTTTCCAGTACTCTGGGTGTTTAGGCCAAAACAGTGATTTCTCACTCTGTGTTCTCCCTTTCACTGGCAAGGAAACCACACAACCAACCTGTATTTAATATATGCCACCTTCTTTTGTTGATCATGGCATGTCTTTTTAAAAGAAAATTAAATTTCCATTTACCTTAGAACTTGTCTTTTTTTTTTTTTTTTTTTTTTTTTTAAGTAGACAGGGAATGGGTTTTCAGGAGCAGGTGTGGTTAGTAGCAAATGCCAGCTCTACATGTGACTCATGTGGTTTGAAGGGCTAAAAGTTGAGGCAAAAGCAAGTGTTTTTAACTGCAGTTCAGAAGTTTGCTAGAAAAATCAGCAATGTTTGATCAGGCTTGACTTGCACCCTGTATCTCTGATCTAACAGGCTGGATGCGTGTTCATGATTCATCCCTTTAAATATAGCAAAGAAATAAAATCGAGCTTGCCTTTTAGAGCACATAGAATGTTAATGTACTTGGAGTAATGTAGAATTTCAGTTCATTCCTTGGGGGAGAAGAAAGCTGGTTGCAGAAAGCCTCATACTTCAGAAGCAATAAAATCCCTTTGGCAACGTGTGAGTTATTCCCAAAACAGGCTTTTAGCCTTGTGCTGTGATGTGAATGTATCCTGTGCCTCTGGGTTGCAAATCCTATTGCAAATTTCCTACCGATATTTCACTTGATTCTGGACTTTGAGTAACATCTCAAGATTGTCCCTCTGCATGTAAATGGACCCATAACCAGCAGAATTATTAGATGTCCTAATGCAGCATTTATATCCTGTATGAGGCGGAATGCTGGGGATAATGAGATTGTCTGGGGCCTCCCAGCAATCCGGAGTTGCAGAACAAAACCTGGAGGTCTCATGTAACCCTGTGTGCAGTTTCTGTCCACCCAAACCCTGCAGAATTCTTTCTGCCTGTTATCCTCCAAACATTCAGGAGCTGAGGAGGAAGCAGCGGGTTAAGGACAAAGTGCAGGCACAGCACCAAAACATTTTGTTTTTCACCTAGGTTCAAGAGTGCATTAAGGGCTGACAGGAGGGTGTAGTACATATTTATTTCATGTCTGGTTCTTGAAACTGGCAGTGTTTTCTAAATACTTAACGAGTGGAAGTGATAAGTAAGGGTTATGTAGGGGTGCACAGATCTGACATGGACCTTCAGTGCTGCACTTTGGGGACAACAGGCTGTAAAAACACACTTGGATCTCCTTCAGCCTTTTCCTCTCTTGGCTAATGGGAAAGAACACGAAGCATGGCACCCATGAAGGGTACTTTATTGAGTAAAATCGTAGTGTGTGCCACACTTCCCACCACTGTCCTTTTGTGTGGTATGGAGCCCTTGAAACAAGTGGGATTGCATTGCAAACTGAGCTGAAACCTGTCTGCAGGTGCTTGAAAAGGCTGTGGCTGCATGGCTGCTGTATTGAATGGAATGAACTTTCTTGATTATGACATTTGGTACAGGATGTAGTTTGGGGGAGCTACGTGTAAATTTGTGGTTAAGTGTGGTTCAGGAAAAATTCTGCCTTTTCAGAACTCTGTCACAGCACGGCCGGTGCAGGTGGCCACATGATTGAATGTGGAAATTTTTGTCTTTTTGTTATGAATGTTTCAGAGGTGCAGGCACTGGGTTTGTTGTTGCGGGGGATTTTTTTCCACATTCAGTGTGAAATTTAAAAAAAAAAAGAACGGGGAAGGAGGTGATTTAGTCAAGTTTTTCTTTGACCTTTGTGAAGGCTGGCTGGCTGCTAACAGCTGTCACTGTCCTTTCAGCCTGTGAGAAGGTGGATATTCACTGTTTGCACGGGTCTTAATTTGCTGCCCGGATGTGAGGGCCTCTGTTGGCCAACTCCTGATGGAAGCAATACTTTGGGGACCACACCTTTTGTTTACAGGGTGTTCCAGTAGACTTTACTATGAAAACACGTGGTTTGTGGATATGGTTATTTTTGCCTTTTCAAGTTCATTCCACATAGGTGCAACTCTGAGAGCTTGAAGGCCCCCTTGCTATTTGTAACTGCTAAACCGTTTCCTCTTTTGGTACTCGCGCCTCTATTTCATCAGCAGAATTTGTGTTTAAACAGCTGCAATCTTGCATTTCTGCAATTTGCATGAATGCAGCATTGTTCTTCAATAGTATTTGCAATGTATGGGTGTTGCATGTAGTGGTGACTCACGTTTGAACACCATCTGGAGTACCTGGGTGATTTTGACCTTGGTGCCATTACACAGTGGTGCGTAATGGGCACAGTAGTCAAATGTGATCTCGAAGGAAAACCCTGTTTTCCTCTGCTTGTAAGAGCATCTGCAGAGCTGGATCTAGGCTTGATGTATTGATTCTTGAGCCAACATCCAGTTTTATTGTATGCAGCACTGTAGCTGATTGCATACAATAGACGTTGTGTCATCCCACCCATCCCGTTCTCACACCTCCTACAGCTCTCACCCCCCAAGTTCTCTGGGCTTGGATGTTAACTGTTGTTTTCCAAGACTTAAAGGAAAAGGAGATGGTGTCTGATGGAAAAAGACACAAGAAATTAGTTTTGCATGATAACTCACAAGTTAACTCTGATGAGCTGAAAGTTTCCATTATGGGTCTAACCTTCACAGGTGGGTGGGTGAATTGTTGGCAGCTTAGACAATCTTCTCCTGTGGTGATGGCAAATGCTTTTCTGAAATGTATATTTTATTCTAAATTTGCTGTGAAACTTACTGGATGCCATTCAGACAACTCCCAGAGGCAGAGCTGTGCATCCCTGACTCTTTTTTTTTTGTGTGTGTTTCGTAGAAACTTGGTTCCTGTTTAGTAACATGTTAAAACTTTTGTATATTTCAAAGTGTCTGGAATTTCACCCACAAAAATATACTCTAAAAGCACCCTGATAGCAAATACAGTGAAAGGCTGGAAGAGAAAAGGCTGAGGTCAGTAATAAATGCATCATATTTATAATTTTGGCTTGGTTATTCTAAAGCTCTTAGTAAAAGTTGTACACAGAGTGCTGGAGATGGGCACTTCAAAGCAAAACACACTTTTTTATTAGTTAAGTAGTATTAGCTTAGTATTCTGCATAGTTATTTGGACAGTTTTGAGGTAGCGAAATTGTCTGACATTAATATCTCCTTATTTCACGGTGTCTCACTCCCTGTTTTAAGTGGTCAGCCCTGCATATGCAGATCAGGGAGTGAGAAATAGTTTATAGAAGCTGAGTCATTACAGAGTATCTGCGTTCTGCAGCTCACACCTTTGTGTGCATGCTCAGCTCAGGGTGGGATTCGGGGCTGCTGCAGTCTCTCTGCACATGCATTGTAAAGTCAGTGCCATCAGAGGCCTTTTCATGAGCTTAAAAAGAGAACTTTAAAACTTGGGGATGATGTGTTGTGTGGGGGCTGCCCGCAGGAGGTGGTTGGTAGGAGAATGGGGTTATGTGAGAGATCCCTGCCTACACCCCTTGGTACCTGCAGGCTCCAGGAGTAGAAAGATTCCCTTTCGTACCTGAAGAGCTGCTGGGTTTTTAAGGTTCCCTTTACAATTCTGATTTGCTCTAAGAAAGAGGATTTCTGCAATATCTTAAACGGCCTGTTCTGGAATTTCCTACCTATTCATTAAAGAATAGGGGGTTTTACGGGCTTTCAGCATGAATCAAGACTTGCAGAATGCAGTGTTTTCCTCCAGCCGTGTTGAGGCTGCTCAAGATCCCCCGCTTCCTTGAACCATATGGGGAAGGCAGTCAAACATGAGCCGATGTTTTTCTGGACTCTTTGCAGCTCATTAGTGTTACTCATGTTGTGAAACATTCCTTTACAGCAGAATTTCAAAAGCTGCAAAACACTCTTTTAAAGCAGAATTTCAAAAGCTGAATTCCACATAAAGAGTAGGAGCCTCTGTTGCGCTGTGACACTGTAACTTAATAACCTGCTTTACATTATTGCCTTTGATTGCTGGACAGGTAACCTGCTAATGAATTTTTGGAAATTCACTTTCATCCTGTTTGAAATACTGCTGCTGAGATCGGTTATACATTGAATCCAGTCCAGCTGTCAAAATCCAATGCTTTGTTGAGTTTCCTTAGTGTTCATGTAAATATTTTAAAATAACTTCCCCCTTCAGTATAATTGTACACTTCAGATGAAACTTCTTCCTTTCACCTCTAGAAACTCTGCTTTTCTATTTGTTTTTTTTTCTTAAAACAGTAAACTGGTTAAATTGGTAAAACACTCTTGGCATATTGCAGTCTTTGCCATTCTTTTCAATCAATGGCTTTGGCTCTAAACTACAAAACGGTGGAAAAGTAGTGTATACATATATTGTATGTATCTACAGGATGTAATGCTTTTAGTCCTCTCAAGCAGGTGTGATGGGGTGCTTTGGATCCCTTTGGAATTTAACATGATCACTCTGTTTCCGTGTTGTCCGGAGACAATCTTATTAACCTGGTCAATAATTTCTTTTGGCTCAGTTTATTAAGAATGATTTGTTGGCATAATGAAATAAAATGTTTCTTTTTGCATCTAAAAATGGAAAAAACTGTAGAAGGGCTTCCAGATTAACTCTTGTGTAAGTGCAAGAAGGAGATGTCGTTTGCCTGGTGTTCATTGCTGATCACTGAAGCAGATCATGTTGTAAAGCACGTAAAGAACCAGTTCTGTTGAAATGTTGTCCTTAATTTATTTGAGGAAGAGTCAGCTTAATTGACAAAACAATCAAAAGAACAACAGCAATCCCCCAGATGCCCTCAGAAACCCTGTACAGCAATAAAACTTGAAAAGGAGTCACTTGGGAATTAATGTCTGGTTTAGAAGGATGGTTCCCAATGAGCTACCAAGTCACCCAGATAGTCCTTAATCCTGAGGAAATCCCAGAGTGGACTATTCTTCTTGTTGTAGCTGAAATAATATAGATTTCTTCTATTAAATGTGTCAGTTGGCCATGTCTTGTTCAGTGTTTTTCAAGTGCTTCTATTTGGTACCTGAAGTGTTTTCATAAAGCAAAGCCATCAGTTCTGCCCTTGCAGTGGGGCTGCTGTGGGTGCTGCTGGTACCATTCATTCCCTGAAGGGGAAGGGTAGTTTGTAGTGTTTAGATTTACTCCTCTGGGAATAGCAGGTGCAATTTCTCTCATAAATTATTCATTTTATTGTTCAAAAATTTAATTTCATTGCACTGAGTCAGTGAGTGTGCAGATAAAGGAGTGCTACCTATGTGACAGGAGAAGGATCATCTTGCAAGGATTCTGAGCTCATTCCTTCTTCCTAACTGCACTCCTGGAGATTTTGCTCCAATTAACACCAAGAAATTGCTTATTTGGTGCCTTGAACAGTTTTCTCTGTCTCAGACTCTATTCTAGACTAAGCTGGGAGCCCTTATTGAGAACACGTTTAACATTTTTTGTTCAAATCATCTATTTTCTGCTGCTTAATTTTTTTCCGTGTTAGGGTGCTCAGGCTGCAGTTTTCTTCTTTCTGTGCTAGCCTCTTGCTTTTTGTGTCTCAGAACAGTCAGGATTGTTCGGTTGTTACCAGGGCCAGTGTATTGCACATGCTGAACACGATGCCTCTTTGGTTTTGGAAAGCTGTGGCGCTCCCATTCATTGGAGCAAGGTTTTGAAATTTGGCAGACAGAAGCTGTTGAACAGGGATATGCCTGCTGCTGCTGTTGTTGAGAAAATATTCCTCAATTAGGCAAATCTGTAAGTCTTTGGAAAAATACCACTTTGCCTGTACTTAGTGAAGATGTTATTGACCAAATCTTCCTGGGTGCTGGCTACGTTTTGGCCTTGGAGGGATTTTTGTGAGGCAAAATGAGGTCACCCACAGAATAATTGAAGATGGCTCAGTCTGGTCCTTGCAGGAGAGCAGCCAGACTTCCCATGCCATGGCTGCTCAAGGCCAGGGTGGAGCTGGGCAGCCTCTTCTGCTCTCAGGCTCCTGTGTTGGCACCCAGCAGCACGGAGGGAGAAACTGTCTGGAGGACAGTTCTGGATGAGTGGGATCTGGGCCGGGCTATGGAAGAGTAGCGTGGGTCAGTGAGCAGGGAGAGAGAGGGGATGGAAAGCATGGCTGCACCAAGCCAAGGTAAAGGTCCCTCTGACCACTTCTATTCTTTCCTAATGGCAGCAAACCGGTTCTTCTGTTGTCATGGACTGGTTCTTGTTATGCTCACCTGGGGGTGAGTGAGGTGCTGTGGTCAGAGAGGAAACCACCTGATTCAAGAGACTGAATGTGGAGAAGGAGGACTAGAGATCATACCAGGATCTGGTTACAGACAGTTGGGGCTGCTTGTCTAGGAACTGTTCCTGTGATGGAAGTGCCAGGAATGATGGAGAGGGTCATTTGAGGAGAGATAATTCAAATTGGCAGTTCTGACAGTGAGTGAAGCAGGACTAGCAGGGCAAAGGAAACAGCAGAAATGAGCCAAGGAGGAGAAAATTAATTTAAACAAAGAAAACAAGGAACCAGTCAGTAACAAGGAAACAGCTTGGATAAAAGCACGTAGAGAGAGCAGGGCTGGGCTCTGGGCAGGACGGGTGGGATTGTGACTTGCTGTCAGACTGGGTGTGCAATGGGATTAGTGCATTAGGAACGGCAAGTCAAGAGTTTGATGGGATCAGGAGAAAGTCTGGTGGGCGCACAAGGGGAGGAATAAGCATGGAGCAAAGGATGAAGATTAGATAAGAAGTAAAGAAGAAAAGTACTGCAGAGACCTAGCAGTCCTCTTTTGCCTGCTTGGCTTTGTAGTATTGCTATTTTATATGGCTTTTTCCATGTCATGTTAAAGTGGAGTTGACGTACTGGTTTGAATGTATATACATTGATTTCTGAGGTTGCACTTCGCATCTTTACTCACTGTGGAAGAATATTTGACAACATCCCCAAATAAAAGCTTTATCCAGAATTGTGTGCGCTGCTGTTTTTGATTTGCTCACTCTGTGCAGAAAGCCTGAAGGAATTTTTTAGCAAATAAGCTCAAAATGTGTTTAGATAATATTTTTCACTTTGCATTATACTCTCTTAGGCAGAGATAAATGCTTTAGCACTTTTATCTTGTATTTACAAAAATAAAAAAATGATTGGCAAGGAGTAGGGAGTGAATGGAAATGTGTTTTCTCAAACAAAAGTTAAATGGGGAAGAGAAATATTTCTTGCCCTCTTGAGGGCTGTTGATCTGTCAAATGTGGGTCTTACAGGAGTGGCATTCATTAAGAGTGTGTAACTAAGGTTTTACTGTAGTAGGAGAAAAACTGGCAGTGGATGAACAGGGAGAGCTGTGATAGAGCACTACGTAAATATTTTTTCACCCATCCTGGCTCTCTCTCCCAAATATAACAGTCTGAGATCCTTTTGCTCACGTGTAGTCACTGGAAAAACCTAAAAATAAAGAGTGAGAGGAAAGGGTTCTATGTACTGGTCAAGAGCCTTTATTTCCTTACAAGTCTTTGGAGCTGTGAAACATCTGGGTTTTGCACAGGATGCTTTTGGCATGTGTTTGTGACTTAACATGCAAAAGCTGAAAAACTGCACAGCTTTGCTTCAGTTTCTGTTGTGCAAAGCAACTCCTAAGCAAATCCATCAGTGGTGGAGATATTGGTTAGGGGTTCCTTTGCTGCTTTGCCCAAGGACACCATCATCAGCTGATCTGAGAGACTCCATCCTCCCAAAGCACTGCCAGCCTGGCCACCAGGATCAAGGCACCCAGC
This sequence comes from Orthonyx spaldingii, assembly GCA_013397795.1. Classification (NCBI taxonomy): domain Eukaryota; kingdom Metazoa; phylum Chordata; class Aves; order Passeriformes; family Orthonychidae; genus Orthonyx; species Orthonyx spaldingii. Next base: position 317,821 of record VZTJ01003414.1, on the reverse strand, counting down.
ATTCACAGATGATTGTTGTGGGCTTTACCTGAACCCCAAAATTGCACCAGCTCACCCTTTAGGTAGTGAGAATGCATCTCACATGACGTGTGTGACTCGGTGCTTATTTAAATCAGTGCCCTGGGGATTTACAGCCTTATTTTTGGAAGGGGGCGGTCTAGCTAGGTTCCAGCTCTATTTAAAGATAAAATCAAGTTTCTCTGGTGGTGTGACTGCATGTGTCCTTCTGAGCTGCATTGGAGTAGCCCAGGAGACCCCCCTGGAAGGGGGTAGCAGCTTGCATCCATTCCTGGTATGTGCGAGCTTCTCCTCCTCTGGATAACTGTGGGCTGCTTTCATTTTTGCATTGTGGTTCCTATTCTGATCCTTGTCTGTGTCATCCTTATACCTGTATGATGTATAAAATTGCTGAAAGCTCCTTTTCCAGAGGTTCAGCGTGATTGACACAAAACGATCTTAAAATAGGAAAGCTGTAATTGTTGGAAAACGACAATTTTTGTGAGAAAATGTGCTGTTGTGAAACACATGCCTCTAATTTAGGCATCGTTGGAGACTGGGTCTGCATAGTTGTCACTCTTGGAAAATACTTAGTCTTGAGCAGAAAGGTATCACAGTGCCAACACTTAATGGTTGAGGGAGTGTGGTGAATTGTTCCACTAACAAAAACCTTTGCTGAGCTAAACAATACAAATATAAATATTTCACTTGGCTATTAGCAGTTGAGTTGAAGTACTCGATGGTTGGGAACAGCGTGACAGAATGGGGTGCTCCATTCACACAGAGGTCAGAAGACATTTTACATGATATTTATGGGTTTCATGCACACAGTTATAGACATTTGTATTGCCTTGAATCTGCTGTTGGCTCGCTGTAGTCTTCTGTGGTTTGCTTCTGGGTTAATCTTTGGGAACAAAAAAATAAAAAACCAAATTGAATAGTGACAGAAGAATCAAAAGCCAGAATCCACACTAGGAGAGTTGAATAAGTGAAAAAAAAACAAATAAGGGAAATTAAGACCCCCTTTTTTGCAGTTAGAATGTAAGAATGAAGTGTTTGGGGGGGTTTATTCATGATAGATCAACACACACGGTGTTTGGGAGTTGCTGGTCAGTGGAGCAGTCTTGATTTCCCTCTGGGGGCAAGGCATCCATCCAACCTTCTTGGTGGGGGGTGGGATTGATTCCTTAATCGGAACAGCAACAATCCATCCTGAAGCTTCCTCAAGGTATTAGGGCTAAATTAAACAGTCTGGGACTCGTGTGTAAGCCCTAATGCACTTCAAGAGGCTTTCATGGATAGGAGAATTTTGAAAATAATCAGAAGATCAACCCAAAAGTAACAGGAAAAAGCCACAGGCACGAATCACCCTTAAAAAAGGGACCATAATACATTTTCTTTGTGTGGTGCCGTGCTTAATGCTTAGGTTCTCTTAGGGAAGAAAAGATGCATGAACTATACAGCTCTATTCATGGCACTGCATTTAGAACTTGTTTTCTCTTCTTTGTGTATGTGTTCCATAGCTGTTCCAAAAATAGATCTGATCACAAATATCAAATTAGTAGAATTAAGCATCTTAAAGCCAGGAAATACACCATTTTAAAAACAACAACCACTACTGAGGAAATGTGGGATCTTTTGCATATTGTATTATGTCTTTATTTTGCGAAATGTTAAGATTGTGTTTGCTTGTGTGCATTCACAAGGATAAAAAAGTCATGGTTGCATTCAACTTTATTTAGAATTTTACTTTTCTTTAACTTGGAGGAAGAATGAAACATTGTCATTGAGCTTTAGTCTGTATAGTAAGTGCTCATAAGCAAGAACTATAAAGTGTCAGTAGCCTTGTTGGGTGTGCTTACTGATCATTGTGGATGTCATTCATGTACAAAAGTACTCAAAAAATAAAAGTGAGGGAGCCCACATGACACCTGTTTGATCTTGCTCTTAGTTCTCAGTCACTTTGTCTTGATCCATCTCACTCTGCAGACCAAGCCAGGTAAGCAGTAATTTTCTTTTTCCAGAATGCTGGAATCCTTCACAAGTATATCCATAAGGCACAAGGACTTCATGAAAGCTGGAATGTTTTAGGGTGGCTCTTTGTTGCTAATGTCTGTGAATTCCAAATGTCCCTGGTGGAAACTGGCAAGTGTTGTCATCTTGAGCCTCTGGCTTCAGAGATGGTCTGTCCAAGTCTTCTCCCATAAAATAAACATCATTGGTCCTAATGGTTCATGACCCACCAGTTTGGGCCTTGCATTAGCAGCCAAAAATTTCGAGAGATGGATTTGAACTTCAGGGTTTGTGAAAAACAAACCCTTTATTTTCCCTTCCTTGGCTGGGAGCAGTTTTGACTCAACCTTTGGACCAGAGTTAGAGCTTCCAAAGACTATTTTAAGTGGAGGGTATTGTCATTGGAATGACTGTAGAGCACTGAGTGACCTCATTGTCCTTACTATGGGAGGGGATGTTCTTGTCAATTTGTGAGAAATGATTTCTTTCTCTCCCTACCCTCTTTGTAGGTAGGTAAACACACATTTGTTTTCCTCTTCCTCTCTGAATCAGTCTGGTTCAGAGGCCAAACTTTGCTTTCCCTGCTTGGCAGATAAAGCATCTTGTAGATTCAAGTCAGTATCCTCTCTCATATTTTTTAGATGATTCGACTGCTCATCAAGCAACTGGTCTATCCCTGTGTTACAAAATAGTTGGGGAGTCATGGGACTTTCAGGGAGATGAGCCCAGAAGCTCCAGTTGCTGTGTGAAGATCAGTAGCTCAGACCCATTCAAGTCAAAGGTTGGACAGGAGGTTCCTGTTTGTTCTTCAAACAAAAGCATTTCGTGTGTGTTTGAGCACTCTTTAATCCAACAGGCAGAGCTACGGCCTTATAATGGATGACAGCTGAAATAAACCAAGCATGGATATGAGGACGAGGGAAAGGGGAAGAAGAGGACTGCTGGCATATTGTTATGCAGGTGCCTTACACCTTAGTCTTGAGCTCTGCTAAAGCAAAAATTTACTTTTCTAATGTTCTGCAGCAGGGCAGGATCTTTTTTATTAATATCACATTATTTTCCCATGGCCCCCCCATGCATCTTCCTTCCCATGAGTAGGTTATTTATTCTCAAAACCAGTTTGTTTTTCCTTTCTTGCATTACTCATTTATCTTATCACCATGTACTTTAGAATTTGCAACGTTTGTTTCCAAAGATGTTGACTGAAGTGCAGTGTGATCGCCTCTCCCAGACTTGAGTGTGAAGTGCAGTGTGATCGCCTCTCCCAGACTTGAGTGCTGCGTCAGAAGTGTCGCGTTTCACAAGGGTCCTGTAGGTCAGCTGAGTACACCAAGTGTACATCCATAGGAACAGCAAATAACTTATTCTAGGAGACCCAGAGCACTGGAGAGGGACTTGCTGATAGTGACTTGGTAACGTAATAAAACAGCAAGGTATTTGAAAATTTAAAAAAGTTTTTTGAGGTGATGAGTTTTCATTTGCTCTGATGAATTGTAATCCAAAGCTAGGCATCTCTTCCACAAAAATTAAACTTGCCCTTTAATATCTTCCACTTTGGAAGGAAATGACTGATACCATCTAATTTCAGTAATAAATTAACTGGAAGTCCATCTAGTAAGACTTTTGAGGAATGTCTCAGTGTCATTTATAGGATGTCAAACTTTGTAACACTTGGGTTTCTGCTTTTATTTAATAAGTGTAGTGCTTAAAGTATTGTACTGCTCCAGAAGTCCCTTGGGTTTTTAAATTTAGATATTTGTTTCGTAAACTGGGATTTGTTGGCAGTATTTCCCCTTGTGCTGGATAGGCACTGTGCAATCCAGGCACTGATGGTCCCAATCTTGCAGATTGTGTGACATAAATTAAAGACAAGGAAGACTGGAAGGAGGGAGCACAAGCCACTCAAGGATGTGGAAATCCTCAACCTCTCCCATCGCGTGACTCTTCTGGTCTGGGGTAAAACATGGCAATTTCTCTCATGCCGGTGTTTGTTATGAAAGTTCTTCTGTGTTGTGAAATTGTAACTATTGAATAGTTACTGTAGTCTGGGACAAACATAAACTAAATTAGAGGGTGTATCTATTTTATTGTGTCTTCTGATATTGAAAATCAATATAACAGGCTGATGGTACAGTTTATTTTAGGTATCTAGAATTGCAGTGTTCCCTGAATGTTATAAAAAGTGTGTATGCCTGACAGCCAACTTCAAAGAGTTGTTTTCTCAATGTACTAATTAATTCTCTTCAAATAAATAGTTATGCAAAAAATGAAATACAACATCAATATTTAATGGCATCTGCTTAAAACCCTCCCAATCTAGACTTCTAAAGTTGTGTGGGGGTGATATTCACACGTCCCTGATAAAGGGAGGATGGAATGTGTACAGTGTTTTCTTTTCATTTGGGAATGAGTTACTCCTTAAAGATGTGATTGTGAGGTGCCCTACGTGGCCCTGTGCAAAAATAATGTAGGAAACAGCTTCATCTCTCTTTGGAGGCTGTTGCACTGCGAATCCTGTGGATGTTACCAGAAAGGGAGATTGTGATTCTGAATGGAATGACCTGGTCTCCACCTTGCAGGCTTGTCCAGTTGCAGCAAGTTTGGAGAAGTTGTACTGAAAGTGAGCTGCTGTTTTTCTCTTGCTGCAGGAAACAGTGAGCCCAAGTGACCATCGTCTTACTCTGCACATCACATTGTTTCCTGTTCCTCTGTTGAACAGCACAGCAATGAGCTGACCTAAATTTCTGGTTCTCTTGCGAGATGTCAGTCTGCTCTTATGCTGTTTGCAGTACTTTCATCTGTGAACTGGCCGTGTTTGATGTTAGTGCTGTGTTATCAACTGCTGATGTTAAATGGAGAATGATTCTTCTTGTGAAGAAGTGAATTTGTGACAGATTTGCATGCAATTTGTGGGCACTGTTTATGCCTGAGAGTTGGGGAATCACTTTCTGGAAGTGACAAGCATTTGTTAGATTTTCTCCCACAATAGTGACAGAAAAGAGCAGCACTGTGCTTCCCATCCTCTTTTGATGCTTCATGGTTTGTTACTGCTGTGATAGGAAAACACAAGGAGCAGGTTGTAATGTAAGCATTCCCTGTGTTTATTTGTTGGTGGTGTTGTGGTAGCCTTACACTTGATCTTCCAGGAATGTGAGAAGAGTGGAAATTAGGATGACATAGCTGTAGTTTTAGTCACAAAGTTCCACCCCATGTACTTTGTAAGCAGCACACTTTGCTATTGCAGAGTCTTAATAAAGCAATTAATTAAGAAATTATTTTTGACACACACACACACACACACACACACTGTGCTGTCACACTGATCCAAACTTAACCAGCAGCTCTCCATGACAAAGATTTTAATAACATTTAACCATGGTTTGTGTTAGTCCTTTGACTAATCACATCATGATGTATGTGGTGTGGTGGTCTTGGTTTTGTTTGCCCTCAAGACACAAGAATGCTTTTTATTGCTGTCCCAGTAACCAGTCCAAAGTACAGCAAGCAGCTTTACACTTGAAAAACTGTAGCACCCTTTCAGGAAATATCTGCGGCGCCTCAGATTTTTTCAGCCTGCTCACACATTCAGAACCCCGGACAAGCAGCTTAAGATCTGAATGAGATTGTTCACCAAATGAGTTGGTGCAGCATATTAATTTGCTGGTGCTTCTAAATGCCTGCAGTGTTACAAGAGCCTGCAATGGCACTAAAATACCAGGAGCTTTGTTGGCTCTAAACTCCTTAAAAGAGAGTTTTAAATTCTTGTCTGCTTGCCGTAGCTGTACCAGCTTTATAAAGAATTTGGAGATCTGTATTTCAGAAAGGTTGTGTGTCCTGGGCTTAGGAAAGTTAGTAAGAGCTTTTCCTGGTAGTATTAATTGTCTTGGAACTTGATTGTGCTCTAGGTTTTACTGTATAGCTGATTATATGAGCCTCCTATTAATGCCTTTGTCTAGATGCCAATGCATGTGTTTATTGCATGGTTTTATGCATAGGATTTATGTTGAAAAAATATTTGCCTTTGCAGTTAGGTAAACTAACATAATGTGGTTTTAATGAGGCTGGATGCAGTCAACCTGATTTTATGTGTATTTTCAGTTTCATTTTAAGTTCATATTTAAATGACAGAGTAGAACTGATACGACATTCAACTATTTTTCTTTTTTTATCTTTGTCTAGTGAGCCAACACCTTCCTCCCTGAAAACCAATATTCTGCCTGGCTGCTGGAGAGGGATATGAATTGTTTTCAAAAACTACAAAAAGTTTAAAACTTTAGAAGTCTATTTTCAAGGTCTTGAAGTAGAGGAATTTATTTAGACGAATGAACCCAAATATTTTAGTGGAAGCTAAAAAATCCAGTGTTCCATGCTGCCCCTTGTTTCACTGTTCCTGGATTCAGTCAAATATGTAGTTCTAGAAGATGAGGTGAGCAGAGGCAAGTGGTCAGACTGGTGTGACCCAAGTGTGGTTTTTAATCTTGGCTCCAATAAGCACTGCTTTAAATTGGGTAGTGATTTTCTTCGTGACTGTGTCTGAAAACTGTATTAATAGGAGACTGTTTACTGATGTAATTCCCATTAGGATTGTAAAGATATTTCTTTAAGTGCAGTGAAGGCCTGAATTCCATATCATGGTATCATCGTTGTTATAGCATGAGTTATAAAATAGTCACATGTTTTTTTGGAACCTAAGGAAATGAGATTGTTGTCACAAGAAAACTGGATTACCCCTTTTGCTCAGCTAGACTCGCCTGTCCAGCTTAGGAGCAGAATGTCCTTGCTGAGGGAAGCAGTCCTTGCTTAAAGGATCAAAGGATGTTGCTCTTCTAGCTCAGGATGGCAAAATGTCATTTATTCCTAATGCTTAGGTTTCCAAGCCATATTGGTCAAAAGAGACTGTAATTGTTGATTTATTTCCATAAAATGTTCTGACTGGTTTTCTTTGAGAGGCCGGAGGCTGTGTAGGGAGCCAGACCAAAAGGTTTGGACAGTCTGTAGCTGCCCTACTTTCTAGAAACTGTAATTTTAGGTTGTCTTGGCTGGCACAGTATGGTCAGCACAGTGAACTTGAGCTTTGTCTGCTGGGGCTCGGAGTGTGGTTGTCCTGCAGCATCCTTGTGGCACAGCCAGCAAACCACCGAGCCTCGCTCGCCTCGCTGTGGTTCCCCACGTGCCTCTGATTGCTGTGAGCTGGTCCCAGTTCTGGATCTGGTGGAGTAAAGACACTACTTAGCACAACGAGGCTTCTGTTAGACCTGGGAAGTCTCTGCTGCTGCTAAAACTTGCTTTAAATGCTCTCTGATCAGGTGCTCAGGCACTTAAAATTGATGGATGGCAGAGATAATTGTGCTATAAACTCTAGTTCTGCACGTTTCACGAGTGTCATTTATGAAGTAGGGAACTCTGATTTCTTGCATTTTACAAGCCTGGGTAACTTGTGGTCTCTTTATTCTTCTTATATGAATGTTTGTTTAGTGTGATAGAGTTAAATTTACCTCTTTCTTTTTAGGTTCTTGCAATTGTCATATGTCCCATGGAGAATGTCAAGTATCCCTGAGTGAGCAGCCTGGATGACTCCACCACAATCCCAGGCACATTGTGCTGCTCTATTGACTCTGCAAACCTGAAATGTGTGTGGGAGAGCTTTCTCTTGTAGTCCAGCATGTAATTTAATTGATGTTTGTTTGGTAATTTGCCTCAGATTAAATTATTCATTGTCACCACTGAACAAATGCTTTGTATGCTTCTGGTGGGTCAGCACTTTGCACAGTATTTCCCCTTTCTTATTCCACCTACTTTGGTGCATTCATTTAGTTTTGCTGCAGTCTTAGTACTGAGAGCTGAGAGAGGCTTCTGTTGGGAGAAGGGGGAGACCCAGTGGAGTTTGAGAGGCTTGGTACAGTGATTATTCGGTTAAAGGAAATGCGATTACTTTTCCTCAGATTTAAACTTTGATGTAACACAAGTTCACACTATAATTAATGGGAGTTGTTACCTGAGGAAAAACTTCATAGAAATGGCATAGAAGTGAGCAGGTGAGAATAGGAAGATATGCTGTCTTCCTCCAATGGATAAGAGACTGAAGTTATTGGAGAATTATTACCAATAGCAATGCTTTGATACACAGGTGGACGTTTCTGATCCTTAGCAAGATGTGCCAGTGTAGAGTTGCTCCATTAGTTTTGGTCTGACCATATTTTAGCTTGGTAATTCTGTGACTGTACAGGTGATGTTGTCTTTTGTAGAGGAGAAGCATGACAGGGATCAGCTTAAAGTCTGAATATTTTATCAAGGAGGGATCAGACTGAAACAATGTTTTTTGTCAAAATCGAGATTAATGGCCCGACTCTAGGACATTGCAGAGTGTAGCTGCAGCTGAGGTTAAGCTCTTCTCTGAAGTGTTTTTAGTGTAAAACTGAGAGGAGAAAGGTATTGGGTGAAAGGAAAATATGTGACAGGATGTTAGAGGACTGTCTTGGTTGCCATTGTTACAGCTATATGAAGGGCCGGGTCTTACTATAATAAAAAAGCTGTGTGAGAAACCCTAATAGATGGATTTAAGGCATGGAGTCTCTACAGCTTTCTTTTGGCTCTTTGCTTATATTTCTGGCCTAAATCCAGAATTTATCTAATTTTTGCCAGTGTAGTTTGACTCCACAGAGTGGAGTATGTAAGTGAAGAATTCTGCATTATGAAATGCACTTTGAACAGAGTTTGTTAACATATTTTGAAGTGACCAACTTTGTTGTTTGCAGACATTTTAAATGTTATGCACTCTGACATTGTTGTTCTATCTATTGCATTAGATTTCTGAGTTCCATATATCTCTGATAATCTTCCTGATCTGGAAACTTCACTATTTCTTGGATCAGAGTGGAAACACCTAATCTAATTTCTGGGTTAAAAATGGAATGCAATGGCAGATAGAAATACTTCAGGCATAGCAGTAATCTTATTTGGTATTGAGTGTGAAGTGGCTTTTGAAAAATCTAGGATTGTGTTTGTCATGTCATGGTATTTAAGGTATGAAATGCTTTTTGAACCCCATCTACAAAGAAGTTTTTCAGCAGTTTGTTCCATTTAATTTGGAAATGAGAGGGGGGAACAGTCAGTTCATATCTTCACTTTTCTTCTGAACTTTAGGGAAGGGTTTGGAACACTCTGAAGTGGGGGGGCTGATTTTTTAAATCCTAGTTATTGCCATTGCTGCAGTGATTCCAGGAGGCAGCCTCAAGCCAAGCAGAATTTGTGATTTTTACAACATTTTTCTTTTCCACGTGTCTGCATAAATATCCTGGTAGGACACGGTGCCTGCCTTGGGGTTCGGTCAGTTCTGGCTTCACAGGCAGGGGAGGAGGTGAAAAGGAGTGTCAGGAGTAAAGGCTGTTGTGTTTAGTGAATAAATACATCTTTGCATTAACGTGTGTAGAAAAGAGCTTTGCACACGTGCTCATTTCTACACCCACCAGGGGATTTATTTAGTGGAGATTAGAAGTTTTACTGTCTAGAATACCAGGCATACCTGGCGAGACCTTTGCTGGTTTTTTGACTGTTATCTTTTGGGGCTAATTTTGATAGAGGGAGATCAAGGACTCCTATTTGCAAAGCGTAAAAATGTCACGGATGGTTTTGAAGTCATATTTAAAAAACAAAATCAAATTAATCCCTCAAAACCCTTTCCTAAACTCCAACTGTGTGTTCAGAGCTGAATCATATTCAGAAAGGTTTGATACTAATGAAGAAATTTTGACTCTGAGGATGCATAGAACAACTTGGATATTCTACATGATGAAGCCAGCACGGCATTTGTTTGTGAAGAAGTTGGGCAAAAAGCTAATTTCCCCAAAAAACATTGCCACAGACTGCTATAGTTAGAAGTATTGTTCTTGTGGGTAAGATTCTGCTATTGTGATTCAGTATGGTTTTGGATAAGAGGGCAGAATTGCCTTTTTTTTGTGTGTTCTTTTAAATGGATCAGCAGGCTTGTTTGGCTTTCTATTGTAGTTACCCATGCCATGCAGTAAGCAAGAACACTCTATGGCTCATTTTTAATAATCAGTACACAGCTGCCCAAAGGGGAAACCGTGGGCAAGAGCTCTTGTTGATCTTTGTTTTAACAGCTGGTATTATTAAGGGAGACTGGGGAAAAAAAAGAGGATGAAAATCAGTCAACAGTTAATCCAAGATGTGGCCAGACAGCAAAAGATTTACTGGGAATTAGTTCTAAAATTGCATTTGTTCAAATAATTTCAGAAGAAACGAATGGGTGTGTATTAAATCGGGGAAGTGGGATGGTGCTGGGAAACAGTGAAAAGTTGCAACATTTGTCAACTGAAAAACCTTCCTGGAACAACAGCAGCGTATATTTAGCATTGTTACCATGCTGCAACTCCTGGGGGAGGCAGCTCGGATCTGGAGCTCTGCTGCAGCTCATGATTTATACCCTCCCAGCAGCACAGCCCCACAAACCAGGAGGATCTGCTCATTTTCAAAGCTCTTGTTTATAATGCACAGAACAGTGAATCCCTGTGGGTCCTTGCAGCTTTCAGGCTGCAGCTCTGGATACTGTCAGCAAAAACCAAATCTTTGTCCCATTCCTGTTCCCCCAGGATGAGCAGAAGGAGGAGGTCAGCATCGCTTTGTTTTGCTTCTTTGTTTTTGCTTTTTTTTTTTTTTTTATGAGTTTTGTGGGTGTAATTAATGCTAATGGTAGAGATGCATCATCTCTCTGGCCCCAGTAGATTTTAGTAGTTATGAGCCTTTGCTTAGCTAATGAGTCTGGATTTTCAAGTCTAGATTCTGCTGTTTATCCTCATACCTAGTACAAATAAGTTCACTGAAATCAGTTGAATTGCACTAGAATCACCAAGAGAAACAGCATGTGCATGTTTGTCTTTAGTTTAAATAACTGAACAAGTGTATGAAAAGGTTGAAATGCACTCAGTCCTTCAACAAAAATAGTCCGGCCTTACATTTGGCATTAGTTGAAGTTTCTCTCTTATTATCTTGTTCTTTAAGAGTTTTCTTACATCCTGAGTTGTAATTTGCACGTTGTAATATATTTTGAAACAAAACTGTGTCTTGTTCTGGGGTTTCTTGAGTGTGTTTTATAAGCAGAATTGTAGGTTTGAAAAGAAGTGTTCTTTTCTGAATGGGCTGCTCATGACAGATGGTTCTCATTGTGGCAAAGTCATGCAGTGCCTCAAACCTCAAAGTGTATAAATTTATTTGAAGGAGATGAATTGCTGCTGCATCATGACCATCTATGAAAAGTGTCCTTGGACATTACAAATGGTGATTTTTGAGCCTTGCCTTTTTCTTTTTTGAAGAGAACTACAAAATTCATTTTCAAGAGCATGAAACTGTGACACCTCTAAGAAGCACATTTCCTCTTTCAAGAGATGCAACACTATCTTTAGAAGGATCTCCCACTGATAACAGTAGGTGATGCCTCAGTATGGCCTTTTCAGCTGTTTGAATAAAACCAAAATAACACCTAGATAATGCTCCATGCTGGATGTACTTCTGTCCTTGCTGTCCAGGACATGTAACCTACATAATTTCCCATCAAAAACTCCCTTGTTCCAAGAAAACAAAGGATAGTCTCATTTGTCCCTCACTATCCAGTATTTAGCTCAGTTGCTGTTTCTCTTAATCACCTGTTGCTCATCAGCTCTGTCCTGCTGCAGTTGAGCTGATCACATCCTCCTGCCTTCCCACTTCCCAGAATTAATCACTCTTCTCTGTTATCTTACCTCTTTCAGCATCTTTCTAAGCTGGTGCAGTACCAACAACCACATCCTCTCTCGGATGGAACATCCCCTCTCTTACCTTCCTTCCTGGCTGCTGTGTTTGCACAGTTACTTGCCCTGTTGCTGTGGGGGTTCTGCTTTACCACATCCTTTGCAGGATACAGCAGGTGAAGGGGGAGGAGGAGGCTTGGTTTGACACCAGGATGGCAGATGTGGAGAGTTTTGGCTTTGGTTGGTTTGGGCTCTGGTGAGGAAGGCTCTTTGCTGTAGTGGTAAGAGCAGCCCTTAGGGGCCAAGACCAGGAGGTTTCTTGCAGGATCACCTGCTCCTGGAGCTCCACTGCTTCTGTGGCCTCCGACTCAGAGCCTTCTGGCTGCTGCAAGAGGAGCAGTTTCACTTCACAGTTTAAGCTGTCAGCAGACAGAACGAGACAGTGAGACATTGAGAGTGTGTGTGTGTGTGAATGCCTTGGCAGTCGATGACATCGGTTGTACTCACACCGGGAAGCTTCTCCCCGTGAACCACGTGCTGGGTTTTGCAAGGCTTCCATAATAGGTGTTAAAGTGGGTCACCACTGCAGGAGTGTGGCTGTACTCCCAGTGACCTCTCCAGCAGGCAGGGCTGTCCTCTTGCCGACCTGTTGCTCTGTGCTGCTGCCCCGGGAGCTGCTCTCTCTCCCAGCCCTGCTTTGGGAGCTTGGTGTTGGCTTTGCTGCTGTTCACTGCTGTGTTTTAGTCTGGTGTTGGGCACCTTCTCTATGAGGAGGTTTAACCTTCACCAGTACAAAGCTCCCCCTTTTCATTAGTGGGGGATGTACCTGTGCAGTTCTCTTGTAGGTGGATCTTTTCGTGAGATGTTGCAATCACATTGGTTCCCTGTCAGCCCTGATGATCTGGTTCTACTCCCAGGACTGGCCTTGCCTCAGAGCAGCTGGAATATTCATGTTGCTCTCCAGGTGCTGGCCTTTGTGCCAGCTGCTCATGGCTTTTCTCAGAAGTGCTTCTTGTTTGAATTAAGTCAGGTTTTCATCCAGGAAGGGTTAAGGTATGGCCGAAACCTGCCTGTGGGACAGCACCTTGGCTTAATTAGCAGGAGGGGTCACTCATGAGTTTGTGGAAGGTGGTTTTTGGGGTGGGGATGAGTGTGGTTGGTCTCAGAAGCAATTACAAGGCTGTGCGAAGGGCCTTGCTATTATACTGGGGCAGTGTTATTTTCTATCCAAATTAAAACTGACATATACATTAGAACTTATTTTGCTTTCCAGCTTCAGCAAAATGCTGAAGAGGGTAAGCATTTCAAGGCTGAAACATGGCCCAGAAACTGCTTTATTCATGATGTGTATTAAAATAAGCAGGACAATTAGAGGTGAGTTTATCTAGCAACATAAAAGGTATTTCAACCTAAAACATAGTCTGTTTCCACTTTTACTTTCTGTCAATTCCCCTTCACACAGGTTTGAAATACACTCAGTTTCTTAATGATGCAGCAAAGAATCTTATGTTTGTTTCTGTGTTCTCCTAACTAGATCAAGTTCCCAGGTGAATAGAAGATATAGAATAGTTAACCTTTAGGGCTTAATGGAAAAATGTATTTAGGGGATGGCAATGAAAGGATGATGGACATGGGCAAGTAAGATGTTTTTTTTCTCTGGGCTATTTATTATTCAGTTCAAGCAGAAATTATGCCTGTTGAAAGGTCAGGAAGAATTTATTTAGTACTTGAAGGGTAAAACGAAATTAAGCATGTGTGTCTGAAGAGGTGATCTGCATGACAATTGCATGTGATCGTAAATAGCGTTGTTAACTGGAACCGGATACGTGGGGAATGGAAGAGCACACTCAGAAAGCAACCAGTGAAGCCACAGCTTTGTCTCGGTGTAAACCGGGCAGAGATGGTCTCCCTGCCCCATCCCTACGTGCTCCACGGTGCTGTGAGTGCTCCTTGTCTCTGCTGCAGGAAGGGAAAGGTTGGTGTCCTGTACTCCACACATAAACAGGGATGTTTGTTTAGTGTCATTAACTGAGGGTTTCACTGACTGTTGCTGACAAGTTTTGTGTGGGAAGTTGATTCTCGTCAGTAGTGGCTGAGTCAACAGATGCTGAATTGCTTTGGTGCTTTCTACTCATCTCTGTTTTCTGAAAGGCTCTTGCAGTGGTAGCCTGTATTTTATGCGTTTTCTTTCATTATTAATTTGCCTGGAGACTGTTAACATTTGCATATAGCTTTATTGTAGGTCTCTGAGGATCTGTGATCTGAATTCCCGTGTATTCTGCCAGCGCTGTAGTGCCATATGGGACTCAGCCGAGCCTGTGAAGGGCTCATCATCTCGTTAATTATTTTTATAATTTGAAGTTGTTAAACCATGGAATGTTAAAAAAGTAATTTAGAATTTGAACACTGCAATGTATTCTTGATCTTCACTTTAATTCCTTTTTGCCTATGAAAATGAATGAGAGTTGTTTTTTGGTTTTTTTTTTAAAAAGGGATGTAGGAGGAGAAAGTATGACCAGAGATGAAAATTAGCTTTTAATTCTCCTATTCCTAATTTTGTTATTAAGGACAGTATGTAAACAAATAATTTTGTGAGGAAAGAGAATCAAGCTCACTGGGGAATGAGGCAGTAGAAAGTCTTCAAATATTCTTAACATTCAAGAGTCCTGGGTCTTTTATTGTGTTGTTGTGTTAGAATTACAGGAGGAGCATGCCAAATATAAAGGCTTTTCATTTGCTATTAGCATCTGAATTTTCAGCATAGTCTTTCTTCATTGCTTGTCTCTGTGTTAGCATTCTTCTTAATTTCACGCATCTCCACTGTCACCTGTGAAAGCAGCAGAAAGGGTGACAGTGACAGTTCAGCCTGGATATTGGCACAGTAAACACTGCCAGCTCAGTCTGCTCTGGGCAGGTTTGACAGGATGATTAAAATTACAGAATTAAATGGTAAATTCTCCTAGAATCTAATGTTTTGTTCACAGTTGAAGCCAAGTAGAAACTCCAGTCCTTGTGGCCTGGCTGCGTGGTGGAGCTGGGCAGGGTGAGTCTGTCTGGCTGCAGAGAGACTGCGGCTGCAGCTCCAGAGAAAAGGGAGGAGATCCCCTTTTTTTTAGTAGATGTTAAGGCTGAAGCCCCTTGGTGGCAAATGAAGGTCCATCACTGGATCTGAACGCTGTGTGTTGAACTATTTTGCAGTAGATGGAAGCCTTCTAGAAAGAGGAAGGAATATCTCACTGAGCTGATCTTCAAAGACCTCATGAGTAACACTTTATTGCTCAATAATTGGTTGTACTCCATGTTATATGGCTGAGAAATGGGAAGAAGGTTTTTCTTTTGTTTGGTTTTTTTTTGTTTGTTTTTTTTTCTTAATGGCTAACTTTCCTCTTCCCAAAATACTTCGCATAGCTGGGGAATGTGACTTCAGGAGGGCAGTTGAGAAGTGAAGGGGATTTGACAGCTTAAAGTAACCGTTCAAATCAAGTGAAGCAAATGGGGAACACAATTTCCATTTT
Source organism: Orthonyx spaldingii (assembly GCA_013397795.1). Taxonomy (NCBI): domain Eukaryota; kingdom Metazoa; phylum Chordata; class Aves; order Passeriformes; family Orthonychidae; genus Orthonyx; species Orthonyx spaldingii. The sequence continues at coordinate 302,553 of VZTJ01003414.1, read as the reverse complement.
AAGCATTGTCAGGGTAACAAGCATGCAGCCGAATTTCAGAAAGAATGCATGGATGGGAGGTTATTTGGGCAGTGGTAAAAGCACCAGGAGAGAATTAATGGAAACAGAAATGAAGTTAGAAAATGAATTTAGAAACACACTTTGCCTTAGGGTTAAAATAGTCAAAGCATTCTGGGTACTTGGATGTCAAACTCCTGTTCAAGTTAATGACTAAAGTCCTACTTCCCTCTTTTGAGCTTCAGTTTTGGTGTGCGTGCTCAGGAACATGTTAGGCTCTGAACAGTTTGTTTTAAGCAGCAGAGGCTCTGCTTTCCCATCTGTGTGAGCCTGGTGGGTCAGCTCCTGTATTCCAGCTCCTCCATCACCTGGGGATGTTTGTCCTGGCACAGGTTGCTGGCTTTGGGAAGCAGGTGGAATCTGATGAAGGGGGGTAAGTTACAGTTACACAAATGGTTTAATTACATGCACATTGTGACAGTCAATTAGAAGCCTATTGTATTCAATAAGCTGATACCACAATAAATATCAGCACTTGAAACTGGGAGAAGATGAGATTTGGCAGGTTGGAAGGACACAGTAACATGAAGGCTGTGGTGGGAGCCTGCTGTGATACACAACTCGCTGTCAGTGCAGTATTTCTGCTCAAAGAACGTTCTTAGGTGTGAACCAGTCTCTGAGCCAGAGGAAAGCAGTGAATTCTTCTAGAAAATGTTTTAGTGTTTCTTTTTCAGAGAAAACAGGTGTGGTGTGACCTTTTGTTTCTCCCTCACTGTGGTCTGGTGGGAGCATTCTTACTGAACATTGCATCATATTTCTTCCCTTGTTTTCTTGAATGCTAAAGCCCTGTGGAGTTCATTGTTTCCTAATGTTCTCCCTGGCTGGAAGGGTGAGGATGCTGCAAAAACGAACAGAGGAGAGTCTGTATATTGAAACTGAAAGCTGAAACAGCAGCTTATGGGACACCTGAGCCCTCTTGCAGCTGATGACTGAACCTGCAGAGCTGCAGTGGCACAGTTCACCTGCTAAACCATCACTGCCAGGGCTGGTGCACTTGGTGCTGAAATCATGTGCTGTTCTCATTAGACTCCAGAATAATTGAGGGGGCTTTTTAAACTTTTTAGATTCCATCTGATAATACATTTTTCTAACGAACTTTGAGGAAAGTAAATAAATTTCTAAAAAGTGTTCTCAGTGTTGATGGTTTGAAGGCAAGATATTGTTGCTAACTGCTCTCAAAAAATCTCCTATTCAGAAGTCCTGGTTTTGCATTGATTACATGTATCCCTGGACCATGGGATTTCATGAATTAAATGTTATGCTGTATGACCAACATCTTTTGTGTCCTCTGTCATCCCTACGATTCATTAGCTTTAACTCAGAGCCTTTGCCTGCCTTAATGTCCTTCAAGATCCGTGGAACGAGGACAATCTGCGTTGTGTCCCTCTGGCTGCACTGCCCTTCCTTTGGAATCTCATGCTCAGCCAGTGATGGTGTTGCCAATTTTACTGACTTTTTTTCATCTTCAAGGCACTCAGCAAAGGGAAGGGACGATGGAATGCGTGACCCCAGTGTAACACACTGCTGTGGGGCGTTGGCTGCTGAGTGAAATGGCACTTGGGCCAACACCGTTCCATGCCCAGAAAAGAACAGAAATTCTTCTCTTTAGCAAATCTGCAGAGAGTTAAACTTCCTCTTGTCTCTCTTCTTGATAATAGAGGTCAGTGCTTGTGCTTTATATTGTTGAGGTGGTTCTGCCTAGAGCTTGGCACAGGGCAAGAGCCTCATCTCACTTTATAAATAGAAATTCAGCATCTTCCCCTGGCTGATCGGTCCAACAGCTGCACCACCGTGTGCTCCTCTTACACTGCTCCTCAGGGAGTTTTATTTCACCAAACTTGGCCTGGTGAGGCCTTAGAAGCAGTCCAGCAGGTCCCTCTGTGGGATGACAGCCCACACTGGGGCAGCTACCTGGAGCCATTTCTGGGTTTTTATTCAAACTCTGATCTCAATGATGCTCTGAGAATTGATTCAGGGTGGGATGATGGTGGGAGGTTTGGACAAGCCACCACCAGGGTTGCCTTTTCAGGGTGAACCTGCTCTATCTTGAAATCTGGATTACCTTGAAGAGCAAGATCTCCTTGAAAGGCATTCTTTCCTCTGGGAAACCTTGACCTTTCCTCTTTGGATGGGGTCACAATAGGATAATAAGCTAGTTTCTTGGTACAAATATGATCTATCTGATAAAGGTGGTTGAATTTGCTTACAGGGATTAGGGAGTGAATTCCCCTGCCTGAGATTTCCCTTCTCAAAGTCAGGAGTGTGTGAATCCATGTAAACTTGTGACTAATGGACTGCCCTGTGGGGTATTTATTTTGTATGCATGTGTTTATGTTAAATCATGTAAATTGTGGAAGAGTAGGGTGTGGGAGAGCTAGAAGACCTCTTTATCAGGAACCTTAAAAAGGCCATGTTTGCACTACTCTCCTGACTCCAGCATAATCCCAGGGATGGGGAGGTTGTATATTTGAAGTGGAGCAGAAGGTGCTTCTCTGTGCTGGCATCAGACTCCAGGCTGAGCTGAGCCCTCTGGCAGGAGGAGGACCATTAGCTTACCCCTGATTTTTGTCTTCTCCCCAGCTGTGAAATTGCCTGAAATCGAGATTTGTATATAGGCAAATATGTACATTCTTAGTCTGCACATTCCCTTTCTGCAGAATACACACATCCTCTTTCTGAGTGACTGATGCTGCACTGGTTCAAGGGTGATTTATATTGCTGGAAGTCAGGCTTTTATTCTGTGTAGTTTGAATTTTTTTACTTCAGTTGCCCTTAGCCACTTTCTCGTAGTTCCTAGAGCACAAGGCTTAGAAGTTCTTTACTATTTTTGTAACTTTATACTGTTACCTTTTTGGTGTTCTGCCGCCTGTGCCCCTTTAATTGACTAAAACTGACATAACTTAAGTTGAAACCTAGTCTGGCTTGGCTGACTTGGTTTGAAATAGTACCTGAAGCTAAACCAGAGCAAACACACAATGCACAAACCCTGTGTGTCCTATTCCACATGTCTTTCCTGCTGGTTTAATTTGCTTCTTGATGATGTTTTGCAAATTTTGTCCTCTTAACGTGATTCCTATTTCTCCCCTTCAAACTACACTTAAGCAGTTTCATTAGCAGGTTTATTGTCTTTATTAGCTCCTGTGTACATGACTGTGTTCAACGCTGGCAGAGTCTCTCTTGCCACCAGTGTAACTCACTGTCACAGCCAGATGTGCTACAGAGCAGAAAGTGGGATTTGATAAAAACAACAAAGCTTTCAGTTATTTTTCTGCTCTATGTCTAAAGGGGATGGGCTTGTCTGGCTTCTGTAACTCAGTGGTAGCTCTGCAAACTGACTCATGGGGCCAAATCTTTTGCAGAGAAGCATCACTTTTGTCAGTCTTTGGTAGTGGCAGCTCAGCATCCAACCCAAATCTAGTGCTGTGTGGAGTTTTTTGGAAAACATGGTAAATCTAATTTTGTAGATGATACAAAATTACTCTCTGTTTTCCTTGTAAACCATCATGGAACCTGATGCCAAATAAGCCAGGCTGGTATTAAAGCCCTTGTTTATTTTACACTGTATTTCTGTCAGAATATCACAGTTTAAAAATTATGTTTCAAGTATTCTAGAAACAGTAACTTCTGCAAATCTGTGTGAAATGGATGATTGTGGAATTTCAGTGCTGTTGAAGTAACCAAATTTTGAAAAATAAGGTGATTATAATTGAAATCTGCAGATAGCAATAAACTGGCTTGGATAATTAATTTGGATTTAGAGTTGCTTAATTTCTCTTGGCATTTGGAAATCCCAAACTGACTTGTGGAATGTTCTTGATTTTATTGAAAACATGTGTGACTGTTTTTGATGGCAACAATATTTGAAGAACAAAGTAGTATCTGTATATAAATTGAGGTGGACAAGAAAACTTCTCGAAAACATAGCTCATGTCATTTTGGGGGGCATCATGTCATCTGTTTTAGAACAAAACAGGCTACAGAAGAATTGAATTCTGCTCTGTAAAAAGATTTAACTGTTCTGAATAACATTTTAAATTCATAGCACTGACAAAGGTGGAGTCTAAATCTACAATTTTCGTCTGAAAATCAGAATTATTAATTAGGAGCAGATCTTAAATTCATGGAAATTCTATTAGTTCTTCAGAATAAAACAAAATACTGTCAAAAGTATCCATTTCTTATCCTACGCCGAAGTATGTTTTTATAGTAGAAGATGGTATTTAATAGAATTGCCAGTATTTTTGGAATGAAACTGATTCAGAAATGAGTAATGAAGAATGTTACTGAATTGGGCTCATGTTAAAATACAGATTTCTGTTGGTTGTTGGTTAAAAAATCTGTCTCACTGTTAAAGTATCTAGCTGGTAATGGAAAATATTAACAACACTATCTGTATGGCAATACTCCCTTTGTAAATTAATTTTAATTATCTCTGTGTTCAATGAGACTAAACTTTTTTTTTTTTTTTTTGATTCGTTGCAGGACCAGTTTGACAACTTAGAAAAACACACGCAGTGGGGTATTGATGTTCTGGAAAAGTACATCAAGTTTGTAAAAGAAAGAACAGAGATTGAACTCAGCTATGCAAAGCAGCTTAGGTAAGTTGATATGTAAAGTTCTGGACTTTGAGTTGCATCTCTTCAGAGCCTGTAATCAACTCCAAGTTTGCTGTGTCAGTGGTGATTTTGTTTCTAATAATGGCTTTTAGAAAATAGCTTTAATTTAGAGACTAGAAAGTAAAAGTTAATTTAAGATCCTGTTGTTTTATATCTGCTGGTAATCATATGCTTTGCAAAGAGAGGTTATTGAGGTGGCTGAGCAGCACACTAGGGCTTACTCATGGTTTATGCATGATTAATGGCTCAGGCTTTGAGGACTGCATTGTAATGTTTTCCATGAAACTGGGACTGCTGTGCACAAATGCTGAAGGGTTTAAGAATTCAACAGAATAATGAACATTTGTTAGCTGAAGTTTAGGTTTTCTTTTACTAAGACAGGCCCTTTTTGAACGTGCTTGGGGAGAAACTGCAGGTCAGAAAGTCAGGCCCAGCCCTTGGTAATTTTTCCTATGTAGTTAACAAGGTTACAGTCAGAGATTTGAATGACAGTTTTATAATCTTTTGAGGTGTCTCCTGATCAGAGCAGAGATCTTTGTGAATTAATCTCCAATAATTCCTGCTGGATACTTTCTACCTGTCCAGGTCTGGTTTGATTGTAGACAGAGACGAGTGTGTGTGAACCAGACACAGAAAACATCTTCCTTGAGGTCAGATCCTGGGGAGAAGGGGTGCTGAGAACCCTCCCACAGGAGTAGATACTACTTTGCTTTTCCCAGTAAGGTAGAAAAAAATTGAGACGTGATCAGGGGTTAGAAGGGATTACAGCACAGAGGTGATCCTGCTGCTGCCTGTGGGGCAACATTGTTGGCAGCCACTAGTGACCAGTGATACCCTGGAAGTGCTGGAGTTAACTGGGAAGGGGAGAGCAGGAATAAATCTTCCTGATGCCTCCAGTAAACTCACCTTTTATTTGCATGGTGCTAATAAATCTGGGAACTCTCTCCATCTTCTCGGTTTTTAAAGAGATGGGATCTAAGGTTTCAGTTGATCTGTGTATCTAAAACACAGTGTCTATTAAAAAAAAAAAAAAATCACCCAGAACTTGCTCGTGTTTGAATGGATTTGAGATGCACAATGGCCTGTGATTTACAAGGAGCTGGTAGTAGATAAATCCCTGCCTTGATGGTTGTGTGCTCTCCCAGGGGAATGCCAGGAGGGTTCCCCAGGGTTTCTGCTACAGACAAGCAGGAAATAGAAAATGACTCGTGCTGGAACAAATTGCTCACATCCTATGGAGAGGAGCAGAGATTGAATTACAGAGGCAAGATGAGCTGGAACAAAGAGAGTGTGACTGGACTGGGAAAGCCCAGCAGAGTATCTGTGTGAGCTGGCCTGTCTCAGCAACAATCCTGTGCTAGACTCACTGGAGTATTCAGGATGACAAATTCCAGGTCTAAAGAGCTTAATTATTAAAATAAACAAAAAAACAAAATGTAAATGAAAGTGAAAGATGGTTTACCTGTGACCATGTAGAAACTATGAATTCCTAAGCTTTATTTCTTATTCTGTCCTAGACTTTCAAAAAAAAAACCCATGGTCAGTTTGTTTCTTGCCTGTCTGTATTTTTGTGGTTTGAGAACAAATGCATCTGTCCCCAAGGGACTCTTAAACACAGGGCTGCTTGGAGGCATCTAAGAAGTTAGAAGTATAAAAGAAAAAACAAAAATGTAGGCTTGTCAAGTGTTGAGATAAAACAGTGCTGGACATTAAAAAAGAAAAATAAATCATGCATCTGCTTTTATTTAATAAGTGTCCTTAAACCTGGTGCAAGCCTTTTTTTGTACCACATCCATTTGGTGTAGAAGGGCTGCATCACATCACTGCATGTCATAACATGCAGAAAATGCTATTAAAAAGGGACAGGTTAACTCAAGGTACTCCTGTGGATGTAACTCAGTTTTGTTTATAGTGTAAGTAGAGCTGCTGAAATTTATTTCCTTCTGTGAAACTTTTCTTTTCTGTTCCACCCCTGGGTTCCCTAACTAGCTTTTTCTCCCCTCTGACTATCTACATCTCAACCTGGTCATCTTTTGGAGTTTAATTTTCCTCTGTTTAAAAATTTTTCTTTTCTTCCTCTTTATACTTCTGCAAATGTATATTTAATATTTTCAGTTAGACCTACATAGCATTTACAATTAGCCCTGGTTTGAGAGTCCACTTCAGATCTGACACGGTTATTTTCTTAATTGTTTTGCATTATGTTTATTGAATCATTAAGGTAGGCTGGGAGGGAAGGGATGTAGAAACTATGGTAGAATGCCAATTCCTGTATTTTAACTCCCATGGGACACTGCTGTGCTCCCACTGCTGAGGTGCTGTGTCCTTGTCACCTGCCTTGCAGCACGTGCACTCAGAGCATCACAAAGAGTGTCAAAACCCTTGCCTAATGTGATGATGGATAGAAAAACCTCGAGGAAAATGTGTTGGAAAAAATGCTTCAGGTGTCAGGAGAATCTGAGGATCAGAACCCCTGATGTCTGACATCTCTTTCTCTCACATTTGTCACCCAAGGTGAAATAAGGGAGCAGAGAAAAAATCTGGAAAGGCAGAAAAAATGATGCAGAGTGAAAGGCAAATGGAAACCCTCATGGAGATGGGTGCTCAGGGTAGCACAAAATCTTTCCAGAGCTGGTGTTTTACTGCTGATCTTTATTAGTTCCCTCTCTAATCACTTTTAGCACTGAAGGTGTCACTGCTTCGTGGTGACACTGCACCAGGGCATGCTGGACTCCAGCAGTACTTCTGGATTCGGTATCACTTGTGGGGTTTTTTGTGTGTAACTGGTTAAACCCCTACATTTGATTTTAGAAAAGGGGGAAAAAAAATCAAAGAACTTAAATAAACTCAATTTGTGTGTTGTGTAAATTGCATAGAAGATAATGAAGTGTTTAACCCAGATGCTAATCCTTGACAAGTGGTTTTTGTCTGTGACAGCAGATTGTTGGTTTGGTTTTTTTTTTCCTTGCCTCAGCTCTGTAGCATTTCTGCACCTTTAAAGATTCACAGGAAGCTAGTTGCTGTGTGTGTCAGAATTAATTGGGCAGCGTGACAGTGCAGGGAGATGGAGTTTTGACTGTGTGAAAATGCCTTATTACTGTAGCCTTCTGTGCTTGTTTTCTTGTGGTTTTTCCTTTCCCCTTTGTGCAGGTGCATGGAAGGAGGCATTCCCATGGCACAGAAAGGGTGCTGTAAGATTTATTTTCATCATGCAGAACAGTTTGCAGAACCCTTCCCATGCTGGTGTTTGGTGGAAGCTGCAGAACTGGAGAAGTTCATTTTTTCAGAGTATGCTCTTGGAGAGGAGGCACAGACTGAGAGGGAGATACTCATTTGGATCCCTTCCAGTCGAGATACTTAAATTTTGAGGAACACATGTTTGTCTGTGCAAATCTGCCAGTGTTCTGGCTACTCCTCTGTTGGGGCAGATGCTCCTTAATTCCTCAAGGAGAACAAAAGGAATAAGAAATGTGAGATAAGAGGCCCTGCTGTCTCCAAGTCAGCAGTAAAACCAGCATCAGCAGGGAACGGGTTACACCTCTGAAAAAGCTGTTTCTTTACAACTCAGTGTGTTCTGGGACTTCTCCAAAGAGTTTGGCATGGATAAGTTGATAAAACTCAGTCCCCCTTCGCACAACGATTCCATCAGTACTCCTTGTGTGCTGTTCTTAATCGCTGGAACAACCTCGTAAAACTAAACCAAATGGCTTCACTTTCACAACAGAGTGAGAGGCTGCCAGAGGGAGCAGAGCAATAGGGCTCAGTTTAGGACAGAGGAGCACTGAAAAGGCCTTAAAATTGCTCTGTGAGATTTGTCAGCTGTGTGGTGTGCACTGGTTCAAGGGTGCAATGTGCATCGTGATGCTGATACCAGCAAGGTGCACTGAGGGGCAGGTGGGCAGCCCCTCACACCTTCACAAATCCCTGGATTTGCTGCTGCTGAAGGGCTTGCAGGGCAATGAAAACCATGCAGTCACTGTCAGATGTGCTCACAGCAATACTCAGGTTTCTTCTTTAAGATACAATCACTCCAAGAGCTATTGGTGTTTTAAAATTAAATCAGTAGTTGGCTGGGGGAATAATGAGATGCAATCATCTGTGCTAATTAGGATAATCAAATGTCACACTTCCCCCAGCATTAGTTGATTATCACAAAATTATCCCCCTTTTGCCGTCTCAGTGCAGCTTCCCACAGCTTTATGAAGGTTTTTTTTGCCTTCTAATCATCCTGCTAAAGGCAGGCAAACCTGCCTGGCCAAGAGTGTCATCAGATCACCCTTGCCTGGGATGACTTGTACTCTAAAAGATCCTCTCCTTTAGATCAGGTGACAGAGATCTGTGCATCAGCAGAACCACAACCCAGGTGTATTGACTTCATGACCTTAATTCAGCAAATTCTTGGGTTCAGAATCTGTTACTTTGTTGTATTTACAGAGACTGGAGCAAGGTGCAGCCAATTCTTTGAGTGTTACTACAACTCAATCAAAGCCTGATTATAGTCATGCTTCTGGAAAGGTGTCTACTCACTGCAGATAAAAACTCCAGCCTCACAGAATGTGTGTACATGTAAAGATCATCAGTAAACTTCAAAGGATATTTTAAAATCTAATTTTATATATCTGTATTTTGAATTTTAGGAATCTTTCAAAGAAATACCAACCCAAGAAGAACTCCAAAGAGGAGGAAGAATACAGGTATGTTAATGATCCACTGCTGGGTGAGCACGTGTTGATGGAGGAATGGCAAAGTTTGGGTCATCACCTAGGATTTGGCTTGTAAACCAAAGATTTTAAAGTCAAGAGTAAGAACATAGAAGTCATAGATGCAGAAACAGGCTTATGTGGTAGATACTAAGGAGTGGATTTGGCCTGTAACTACTCAGTTCCCTTATGTTGCAGTTTCTAGATGCCTGGGTTGGGATTTTTGTTTAAATTTTTTTTTTTAATGTGCATTGAAACCTTCAAGCCGGACTGATCCTGGCTCTTTGAAGTGAACGACCAAATTCATATCTGCTTTCAGCAGGAGCAGAAGCAGTTGTTAATTTTAGCATGAAACTCAAGCACTCAGTGTAAGTATTAAATTACTCAAACAGGCTGACAACACAGATTAGTAACTTACAAAAGGGGTAATGTTCCAACACCACAGTGTCTCCTGCAGAGCAGCGTGCAGGATGAGGTTTGTACTCCAGTATCCTGAGGCTTGCTGCTGTTGAAGGATGTGGCACAGCCTCACCTGTCTGCTTTTGATTCACCTGCTCAGACCTGTGTCCCCATGGCAGGGGATTGATGTTGTGCTTGCAGGCAACAGCAGAGAGCTCAGATCCTTCTCTGAGCAACGTGGTCCAGGTGACGAGACACTACAGGTCATTAAGAACACTCCTGCCCTTGGAGAGAAGAAAGATATTCTTTAAGGAGAACTTTCTGGAAGATGAGCTTCCCAACAGACTCTAAACCAGAGTGAGAACCTTTTCCCTTAGAGCATGGTGACCCTGGAGTTTCTCAATGTCAGTGTTTGGTAATGCAGCTCAGAACGAAGGCAGAGCAGGGGCTGACCCTCATCCTGGTGTCTCAGGAGGCTGCTCTGCCTCTGGAGAGCCCAGCAGCAGCCTCAAACCCTTGACCTTGAAATGTGACACGTTTCAAAAGAGTTTGGTTATGGGTCCAACTGGATGATTATATTAATACAGATTTTTGGGTCAGCCCCCCAAGCTGCTCTATACAGCAACTCCAGTGGCTTGTGTAACAGAGATACCAGCCTTTTTTCTTGCTTTTTCATTTATTTTTAGTAACATTGTTTGGGAATCAGTTGTTTATGCCATTGTTTCCTGAGATATTGGTATTTACACAGGGAAGATTATGTTACCAGCACAGCGGCTGTTTTGGTCTGTTACCCAGGATTAGGAATAAATCTGCCTTTGGATGGCTCTACCATAAATGGGTATTTTGAGTTTACTGCAATGCATTTTGACACATCCTTCATTGCTGAAAAAGGATATTGGAGTTAAACGATTCTATGTGATGTGGCACAGAGGATCCTGTGTATCCTTTGCCCTTTATAAATACAGTGTTCACCTCAGTCTGGTTACTTCATGTCTCAAAAACATTGTCTGGGGATTTGTCATGTGACCTTTGGGTGCCTCGGACGCTGCTTTGACACAACCTGGCTAAAAATCAGCTTTTTCAAGCTCATTGGCAGTCTGTAGTTCTGTGCCTTTTATACCTTGGGATTTTTTTGCAGCTGGGATTCCTCTCATTTCACATCTTGACTGTGGATGTTTCTGCTTGTAATGGATTATGTTTTTAGTCCCTTTTAGTCCCTTTTTTAGTTTCTCCTGTTTTTATTTTCTTCTGATGCCTTTTTCATCCCTACTTGTACTTCTATTTCCTCTAAATGTCTCCATCTTTGATTTTTCACCTTTAGGTGATGTTATCAGTGCAGGCCACTACTATTTAATAATAATAATAACAACAACAGCAATAATCATAATAGTTTTTGTAGTGTGTGCTAGTGTCTTGCTGCTGGTTTCCAGCTGCCCAGCACACCCAGCTGGGGTGTTTAAATGCAGCTCTGTTGCACTGGGCTGAATACACCAGTGACATAATCTGCTATTTCGAAATTTGTGTGCACAGATGTTTGTTTCTTCCTTTCAATAATACATGGAATACTGTATGGGAGATTATTTGATATGAAAAATAAACCTTGTGATGGAAGGTACTAAAAAATGTGGGTTGACAATGAACACCCAGTTAGTAAACTCGGTACTTATTTGAAAACTTTATTATAAACTATATCTGATTTAAATCAAATTTACGCTATGAAAAACTTTCTTTTCTAGGCTATGCTGGCCAAAATTTTGCTTGCTTAGACAGGATTTTGCCAGGTAGGATATACTGATGACTCTGTGCACTGAATTGTAGGACTTGAAAGAGTGTAAGTAGAAATGTTTGGTGAATAGAGATTAGAAAACTGAAGCTCCAGAGCTGTGCTGATAAAGAACCTGGCACTCTGAAGTGCTGATATTTTAAGAGCCAGTGTCAAACTGTCTAAATTGAGATAGATTTATCAGACAACTGTCAGTGTGTGGCTTCCTTTGGAGAAATTCCTTCCAGTGAATCTGTGCTAATTCATACCCAGTCTCACATAGCAATGCTACATGCTTGAGGAGGATCCCACCTCCCTTTGCAGTGTGTCTGTCTGAAAAGAAAGGGACTAAAAGCAAAATGCATTTCTGTCCTTTGCAGGTACACATCAACCAGAGCCTTCCTAGCCACTTTAAATGAAATGAATGACTATGCTGGACAGCACGAGGTCATTTCAGAGAACATGACCTCTCTGATCACTGGAGAGTTAACACGCTATGTGCAGGAGCTGAAACAGGAGAGGAAATCGGTAATTGATCCTTTTTTATTTATTATTCACAATGAATTGCTATTTAAGACAGCTAATTAGCAGTAGTGGAGTTCAATGTTAAGTGAGATTTATTTGTAGTTAATAAACATGAGCTGTGCTAATGAACCAAGCAGTAAAGAAGTGGGTTATGTGCCCTGGCCAAGTTGCTGAACCGTTTGAATCAAATGTTATAAAATCAGACAGCAATGCCTGCAGGAGAATCCCTGCTAAACAAGGTCAGAGACCCATCTGTGCTTAAGGCTCTGTTAGCCAAAAGCTTGCCTAGGGAAGAGTCCAGCAGCACTGTGTAAAGCCTGAAATAAACAGAGGAACTGCAGTGCTGAGGCTGATTGAGAGAATTATTTGGGTTTTGATTCACATTTTTGTGCTTCTCAGCCAGATCTGCCCAGCAGGACTCTGTAAAAAAGTCTGATAAGAAATGGGGGTCTGTCTTTTTTGGTGAAGGTGGGGAATGTGGTTTTCAACTTGCTGTCATTGAAGAATTAATAGCTTAATGTTAGTGCTATATTTCAGCTGGTACTTTAGGGACCTATGTGCCTGCTACAGTGAATGTTCAAAGCTGATTAATTTGCACATCACGAGCTCTGAAAAATGAATTGTTGAGATGTGATTTCCTTCCTTGCCTTGAACCCTTTTATCCCCTGGATATCTGAGCACAGAAGGATTCTAAGCACTACTAATACTCGTAGAACAGGTATAAAATGACTAAGCAAAGCACAAAGAGAGCATCAGGGCATTCTATTTCATTTCCAAACTGTTGGTCTATTTTGGAAAGTGCAACAAATACTCCTGCAGAACTTATACATTTATAAATAGTCCCACTAAACACTAAGCATGTGTTGAGGTGCTGTGTGGGACCAGAGCCCTGGACATCACCACCTTTTCCTAAGTGCAGTATTAGAATGATAATTCTGTCAACAGAGGAAAAGAATATATAGACATACCTTTAATCTGCAGTGTGATCTTTGAGGGGCAGCATGGAAGGATGTTTTACGTGTAGCTGTGATGAGAATGTTTCCTCAGCCCCTCCGTGACCTTGTATTCAGCATGGATCTGTACAATAAGCAAAAAGGAGAGAGGAAAAAAAAAAAGCAGCATTCTAGTGTGGCATTTTTCTGTCAGCTCTAATGTTTTGTTTTTACCTAGATTTTCAATTATATGGACGTATAAGGTGATTGAAATATCTATTTGACTTTTTAAGTATGATGGGAGAGGGCTTGCAATACTTCTTGTAAAGAATTTGAGCAGTTAGTAATGGGTTTTTGTTTTGTTTGTAAACTTTTCTGGTAAGCATGGCTCATATAAGTAATGGGTGAATGACAGGAAAATTAGTTTAATATTGGCCTAGTGATAAGAACATGGTAACAGCAAAAGGCAACTGACAGTGTATTTACCTGCTGTTGCTGGTAATTACTGGCCTTTAACAGAAAACAGTTGTCAGTCACGGTTGTTTTGTTCTTACAACATAAATAGAAGCTTATAAGAATTAGGAATCCTTGTCTGGTTCCTGTAGATTTCTCATTTATGAGAAAATGATGTTGAAAAGGAAACTGTTCCCACCCTCAGGCATTTTTCATACACGGCCTCTCACTTCATCCTCTAAAAGCATCGATCCTGCTGAAATCTGCAGGAGGGGAGGGTGGGTGTTGTGTAAATATCACAGAGGGCTGCAGCTTTGGCAAAACCTTTTATTATATCAATTAATGAATGACTTGGTATTTCCAGAAATTTTGCTGGCAGAGCTCTCGTGCTCACTGCTTGTTCTGCCATCAGGTGCTGTGCTACAGGTCCAGAGAATCATTTAGATGAGCCACTCCTTGGGCTGGGTCCATGTGTAGGAGTTGGGAGACCCACATTCTTGTCCACTGAATCTTCAGTTAAGTCATTTAGGTGTCCAGGTACCTGTAAAAGGGTACAAATTTCCAGTGATTTCAGCATGGCTGTGGTAGACAAGCACCCTTGCTCTTGTGGTTGTACTTTCCCACCTGGAAGATGGAAATGATACACACAGGTGTCATAACTAAAAGTGTGTGAAAGATGAACTCAAGTTCAGCAGAAAGTGGTCACACAAATCAGAATGGGGTTAGAAGGGACTTTAGAGCTCATCCCATTCCCCCCATGCCATGGGCAGGGACAACTTGACCAGACTGCTCCAAGCCCTGGCCAACCTGGCCTTGAACACTTGCAGGGATGGGGCAGCCACAGCTTCTCTGGGCAACCTGTGCCAGGGCCTCTGCACCCTCACAGGGAAGAATTTTCCCTAATATCTCTAAATATAGCTGAATGTACCGCTTCTGTTTCCAAAGGAAACCCCTGTGACACACAAGAGTGTTTGCTGGAGTCACGGGCAATGAGTGTGGCTGGTGATCTTTAAACATGTGGGGGCTGGTGCCTGCCTGCTCTGCTCTGTTTTCATGCTCATTTAGCTCTATTGATTCAAGTGGAATTACACCAGCAGATGATCGGGGTCACACAGTGATAAATCACTTCTTGGGTTTTCCTTGACAAGTACAAGCCCCTGGCCTGTAAGCGGTGCAGAACTGATACTTTGTCACGCCTTACCTTGGTTTTATGGCAGTTAAAATTCATTTGGCGTGCAATTTGTACATATGTTGGGTTTGTTTGGCTCTCTGAAAGGTGTACTTGATGGCTGCCTATGTCATGTTTTTTCTATAAATGACAGTTGCTAGCAGTGAAAATAAGGAAAGAGGCAACTAATCAAAACCAGGCAGGACAAGTCTGCAGGTTGGACAAGTGGGATGATGTGCAATGTGGTTTGTGCTGTTTTTCAAAAGACAGATACCTTGTTTTTCCTCTGATCTGATTCAGAGCTTGGGAGAGTTTTGGGTTACCTTTGCATTTTTTTGGGTCGTGTGCTTTGTTGCATGATGGCTTTTGACCATCAGAAAGTGGTTACAAAAAACCAGGCAAAGACTCTTTGTTTGAAACTTGAATATCTTTAGCAACAAAGGTGAATCAATGACTATCATATCACACATTCCTCTTCCATAGGATTACTCTCAATGTTGTCACTCTACAAAACGAGTCGCTTTGCCCACACAGTCACTGAAGTCAGGTACACACCCTGCCTGCTTTTCACACAGTGAGAGGGAGAACTCCTTGTGTTGTTTCACTTCTTCCCAGCTGCCCAGTGAAGTGAAACTCTTTATAGTGAGTTCCTCACTTGCACTTCTTCTTGTGTTCTCTTGATCTTACTCTGTCCATGCTCTCCCAGGAGAAATTCTCATCCTCAGGGTCCTTGTTAGCTGCTCAAAAGCTCAAATTTCCGTTCTGTGTTGTGTGAAGGGCATGCCCCATCCACCTTCCTCTTGAGGTTGTTGGGGTTAGATGCCTGTGACTGAATTCCCCTTTGCTGTTGGAAGACGTCACCAAGTGACACAAATGAGGTGAGAATCATCTCTGAGTGGTTCAGGGAAAGAATTTGCTTCTGCAGTCTTGCTTCATGTCACCCCAATGTCACCAAAGCCTTACTTTGGGGTAGCTCTCAAAGGTGTCAAGTTTGAGCTGGAAGCCCTGCAGTGTTACAAAATTGGGTCTTAATCTTGTTCATCTGTGACAAAAGGAAAGGTGATGATCCTGTCTTGTCAAGAGGAGGGTATGGACTTTACTTCATGAGCAATGACATGTAATGCACTTCTAGGTTGGAAATGTATTGAGCCAATCATCGAGAATTTCTGTTTGTTGGCTTTTGTTTTTTTCCCATAACACTTCACAGGACAGCGCTTGATTTATAGATCCAACTATGGCTGAGGAAACCCTTCAATTCTGTCATTTGCCTAGAAACTCAAGAATTATTTCCTGGGGCTATTCTGATTTAGATCTGTGGTCACAAAGTAGGTCTGACTCACGGCCTCCTCTGGCAGCAGCTGCTCTGTGTAGCCATTGCTCATGTCAGCTTTGCTAAAAATGTATTTGGGAGTCATGAACTATCCCTCTTATTACTGCTGCTGCTCTCACCTCTACCTCCACCTCCCCTTGGGGCTGGACTGGCTCCATACAATCAAGCATGAAAGTCAAGTAGAAGCCAAGAGCTTTGCTGCAGACTGAACTGGTGCAGCACTGGGGTTCTGTGGTTGGGAGAGAATTTACCTGATGTCAATATATTCCATTTTGTGCAGGGATAGAAGGGGAACAGGGAATGAATGAATCCTTATGGGCACCATGGGGGCAAAACGGGTCTGGTTCTTCATGGTGGAGCGTGTGCACCCTCCCTGTGTGCATTCATCCAGGGGGTGCCTGTCAGAGGACTTTCTGTTTCTTGCAGGCTCTCAGGTGTTGATGAAAAGTAAATAATTGGAGGAATTCTGTCACGTTCACTCATTCTGAATAGTGCCCTGTTCTGCAAATAGTCCTGTGGTTTTCCAGAGGATTTCTCCCAGCGTGGAGCCGGTGTGAGGCAGGATGGCAGCACATGGCCCTGTCAGGAGCACAATGGATTTTTCCATGTTGCATTTTGGATGTGCCTCAAGGTCTGTGTGTGTTTGGAGCACAGCTGTGCTTTGTGCTGCAGGGACACAGAGAGACATTGCTGCCCTCCAGAAGTGACAAACCAATGGTCAAGTGAGGGGTGGGAAGAGAAAAAGAGTGACAGTGAAAGGAAGTGATTTGTCAAACTTCAGGTTGATGCAATTTAAACCAAGCTTTCCCCAACTCTTGTTTTGGGACTAACTCACTTCCAGCTCATTGCCCTGTGAATGGGGGTGAAGGTCTTAGT
Organism: Orthonyx spaldingii; assembly: GCA_013397795.1. NCBI lineage: Eukaryota > Metazoa > Chordata > Aves > Passeriformes > Orthonychidae > Orthonyx > Orthonyx spaldingii. Next base: position 285,735 of record VZTJ01003414.1, on the reverse strand, counting down.
TTTAATCTAAATATCAAGGTATTTACATTATTATGTGGGAGATAATGTTGTGCTTGATAAATGCACTGCAAAACAGTCCTACTCTAAATATTCACCCTCTTGCTTGCAAGGTGTTTCAGCTGTATTTTGTTAAGTTAAATTGTACTAGTAGAGCATTAAGTAGTAATTATAAAAAAAAGAAAGGATGCAGAAAATTATCTAGGAAAGACCATCATAAATTCTATGTATTCTTATGGAGTGTTTGTTGGTTTTCACCAAATTATTTATTGCAAGTGCAATGAAGCTGTGTTAAATATTGGTGTGTTATCATGTAATTGTGCTGTGAAGGGCTATTCCCTGAGGGGAAAAAGCAAGTGCTTATTATGGAAGTTTCCAAAGCATTTTTGTGTGGGAAACTAATATCCCATCCAACTGAAAGGTATCATGTGACCTTTGGATTTAGCAGGGTTAAAGTTGAGACCACTGAACTTAATATCCTGCTCTTCCCCGTTTTGAACGGGTACATTTCACTAAGAAATGATTGTCCAAATAAATAAATTGGCTTCTGTTTACCACATGAAGGATTCAGACTGGGAAAAAAATTATGTTTACTAACAAATATAGTTCCATTTTCTGTGAATTAGGCTGAATATTGCTCTGCAGAGCAGGAGTCCTTTAGAGGGACAAGATGAGAGATGCCTTCTATGAACAGTAACATTTCCTGCTCAGTGCATGACTGAGAGATGCCTGAGGGTGAGGGGGTTGAGCATTGGCCATGGATGTATTTTTCCCTTTGTGTTCTGCCTGTGCAGCCACTGAGATTGGCCTGAAATGAAAGAGCAACAATAAACCAGATGAGTAGTGCATATGTTAACTGTGGAGAATGGTGTTCATCCAAGCCTGTGGCACGTGGTGCATGTGGGCATGTTCAGCTGGCATTTTAGCTGACATTTAATATTTTATATATCTGATGCAGGTCTTGATACTCCTGTGTAGGTGAATGTGTGCATGAAAGTTGTATGGAAACAGCTAAAAGTATTTCCTTGCCTCTTGAGGCATTAATTTGTACATCTTTGAGTTTTCTTAGTGCAAGACTTCCGCAGGAGTGTCACAGACCATTTGGAATGACATCTTTTAACTGTGGATCAGGGGAAAGGGGGGCTTTGTGACAAGACTGGGAATGAAAAGAGGTGGAAGCTAGAGCAGCATGTTCCTCTGTTCTCATTGAAGGATATAAAAGCACAAACAACTTTTCACAGCATGGTTTTCAGTAGTAATGTAGAATCTTCATTTGAAAAGCCCTAGATTTGCTTTTGTGGAGCACTTGGGCACAGGTGAGGTTTTAAGGACAAGATGAGTCCCTAGGGATGGGTTGGAGGAGGGTACATGATCTCCAAACAACCTGTGTGCTCAGTGGTTCCAGGGCCTGCTGGCCTTGCTGCCCTGAAGGCAGATGGTTCCACAGGACCTCTCCAAGAGTTGGCCAGTGCAGCAGAGTGCTCCTGAGGATCCCTCAGCTCTGCTGCCATGGACTTGTACTGGAAGCTGCACAGTGCAGAATTGTCTCTGTGCCTGAGAAGAAGTTCTGATTTCCAGTTCCCAGTACAAGGACTTTATCTGTCATACGTAGCATGAAGATGACAAGTTACCATAAGTATTACTGCCACAGTGTCTTCTAGGTTTGTGCTAATCACCAGGGAGTCACAGAATGGTTTGGTTTGGAAGGGACCTTAAAGATGATCTCGTTCCACCTCCCTGCCAAGGACAGGGACACCTTCCACTGAACCAGGTTGCTCCAACCCCCATCCATCATTCTGTTCTTATAGCTCAGTAACAGGAGGGGCAGCTACTTCAGGTTGTCACGTGCAGCTGATCTGGAATTTGAAGCCTGAGAAGCTTTGGTCACAGTACTTATTAAATGGAATTTCTTTGGAATGCACCACTCCAGGAGCAGATACTTCAGTCAAATTAAGTTCAACCTTGAACAGATATTTTTGTAACCTGTTCCAGGCTCGACCAAGTTGATAAGTACATGTTAAGAATAATGTTCCTATAGATATTGCAGAGGAGAACAGGGTTATGCCCCAATATTAAGTAGCTGATGAATATGTGTTAAAATTGTCGTGAATTTCGTGTCAATATTCACAGGACTGTCTTATGCTACTCTTACTACAACTGAGAGTGATAAGACCTCAAGAACATGTTGCTATTTTTGGAAACAAAGATCTCTTTGGAGGAGACTGTTTCCTGTCTTTGCAGCCAGGAAAAGAAAAACACTTGACAAGGCTTTTTGCAAATGTTGCTGAGAAAATTGAGGACAAAATAGTGTTCTCTTATTTCTGTCTCTGGTGTGCTTTAATCACAAGCCATTATTTTAGAAATCACTTGTAACAAAAATGGAGATAAGAGTTTGAATTGGAGGATGAAGTCCTGTATTTATATTTATTATCAGTGTGAGCTGGGAATACTTGTTACAGAAGTCAAAGGTAAGTGTTTTGTCAGTCTGTTATCTCATATGTAAATAGAAAAGAGAATGAAGCACCCTTGCCTTAGATATGTTTTTTGAAAATTCCTGAAAAGGATGTTGTCAAATGAACCATATGCTATGCATGTAAATTAAGACTATTTTTCTGATTATTTCTAATACAAACATATTATAGATGTACAAGTCTTAAGTTTAACCATGTGATCAACTCCTGTTTGTTTAAGAAAAACAAGGCTGTCTTATTACAGCCTTTTTAAAAAAAGTTTCACACAATCAGTTTAGGCAGAGCCTAAACAGCCGTGTTGTCATGCTGGTACTCTACATGTTTCAGGCAATTCTTTCACTTACAACTGCCCAGGAACTCCTCAGCAAAAATATTGGAATGTGTAGTCCTTCATTAGATGCATTTAGCAACATCTTTTCCCCTGCTCCTCTCAAAAGGTCAGGAAAAAAAAAGATAAGATGCATCTTCTAACAAGCTGTTGTTGTCTGCTGGGTGAGCTCTGGGGCTGTGTAAACCCTCGTGCATACCAAGGAAGTTTTGCAAAAATATCCTGCTGCTCCTAATTGTGGCAGCGTTGGCAGGAACAGGCTCTGCATTGTGGGTCCCTCGCTCGCGGCTCCCGGGGTTCTGATCAACACGGGTGAAATCTGAGCCCAACAAAAGTCAATGAGAGGTTTGTCTTTGATTGCACAGCAGCCAGGATTGCTCCCCAGCTGTTCCAGACACAGGCAGCATCCTAATGAGGAGAGCACACCAATCCCGATGGCTGGGTTTGCAAAGGGAAAAGCTCATTCCTTGAGCTGGGAGCTCTTTGAATATAACAAAAGATTTTTAAAAAGTTGAGTTAATCCACAGTCCTCACATGAGCGACTTAATACTCTGATGAAGGTGTCTCAAGTCTTAACAACTGAATTTCAGAATTTCAAGAAGAATTTCTTCACTGAAAGGGTCGGATTGGGCTGCCCAGGTCGGTGGTGGAGTCACCATCCTTGGAAGTGTCTAAGGAAAGACTGCATGTGGCACTCAGATCTGGTTGAAATGGTGGTAGTTGGTCACAGGTTGAACTTGATCTTGGAAGTCTTTTCCAAACTGATTCTGTGAGCTCTCATGAGATCACCTAAAACCTGCATTATTGTGTTTCTCCTGTGAGCTGCAATCGCGGGAGTTGTCCAGTCAAAACATGGCCATTGTGGATTGTTCAGAGCACCCTGGGACACACTGAGCTTTAAAACAAGGGAAAAGGACAGTTGTGGTCGTGTATGGTTTGAGTTTGGGCAATGCTGCTGTGTTTTAAGCCATTTAATATTTCAATAAAATATTTTTCAGGAAAATCTTAAAGTTGGCACAGTGTTTGCTAGCCAAAGACTGCAAAGTATAGACTTCAAGGTGATTTAGGGAGGTTGACTCAATGAACACTAATAAACCCAAACTTTGCACTTTACCATGTTTTTAATGTGCATTTAGAATTCTGTGGATATGGGTGAAACATCTGGAGGAAATCACGGCATGTGAACCACCAACACTGCTGCTAATGTCTCACTGGCACACTTGAGGTGTGATTTATTAATTGGGTATCTTGCTCATATTCTGAGTTTTTTAAACTGCCTGGTTTGGGGACGTTAGTTTGGACATTCAGTTTGGAGGGGGGAAAAGCAATATTGTATCAGTTACTCTAAATTCATCACTGTGTGCTGCTGAAATGTGTGTGACTAAGAGTGGTAGTTTTCCACAGGATTTGCTAAATCATTTGTCATGTTTCTGTTTTCTGAATGTTCAGGTGTAGCATAACCAATTATTTAATTTATTCAAAGAAATTTATTTAAATTAGAACTTGTATCTTGAAACCTTATCAAGGAATACTTGAGCTTAGAGTTATTTTTTGCTGGGGTTTTGGAGGGGAAGGAGGTGAAAGTAAAAGACATTTGCTGTTTAAGAGGATTGTAAAGGAAATGAGTTTGCAGAAGTTGAAGATAGTGCATGGTTTGAGGAAACTGGAGGCTTCCTGTATGACTTTAGGCAGATCACTTGACCATAGTGCCTTGATTTTTCATACCCGTAAAAGAGGGCCAGTGAAGAAATACAGATAGTTGGAAGGTCCCACTTAGTTGCTGTATATAAAAATGAATTTTTGGAAGGCAGAAATTACCATTTGAGGGCAAAAGATTTGCAAAAGCAGAAGTGATTTAGCTCTCACAACAAGGATGTATATGGGACGAAGCAGGAAGAATTAGGGGATATAAGTATATTTAGAAAATGGTTGAACTCAAAAAAGGCAGTATTGCACTGAACTCTTCAAGATGTGATGCACCTGTATTTATCACTATTCAATATTTCACTATTTAGTCATCTTCAGCAATGCCCATTTTACATCCCAGTGTCCATTTATGCAAAAGAGATTTTAAAAAAAAAAAAGAGTAGCAAAATCTGAGCTAGATGCAGTCACACTGCTCAGCTTCAGTGCTTCTTGTATGTATTTCCAGAAGCTTGTGCACTTTGTTTTACAGAGAAGGCAAATTTGGAAATAACAGGGATGCCTTGTTAAAATTACATTATTCAGCTACAAAGGTTTAAAAATACATGCTCAGGGCAGTCCTGTTATCTGATAGGCTTTAGTTACCAAATTCATCCTTCAGCTCCTCTCTTCAATTGTTTTCTGTTAAATGAACCTGGCATGTTGTTTTCCTGAGGTTTATGGGTCATTGACAGTGTTGGGTTTCACACAGGCCAGCTGTTCTCAAATCAGGTCCCTTCCTACACCAGCCAAGTCAGAGCAAGAGAAGTGGGGAGCACACAAGTGGGGGCTGGTGGAAGCAGGGAAGGCAACACAAACATATCAGAGTCATTTTAGTTCCAGCTTCAATGTAAAGACTTCCATGAATTTCATGCTCATTAGCAAAATGTTGAAAAATGTAGTGTTAAATTAAAGTTGTTCCTTGGGACTGTTTTTGTTGCTCCTTGGGACTGTTTTCCTAAACTCTAATTACAAAAGCCTGAAACGAGGAGCCCCTGGCAGGGAAGAGGCAGCATCTGTCACACGCAGAGTTGAAAGGACATGGGGATCTACAAAAGGAACCGAAATCAACTTGGACCCTTTCCCTGCCACCCAGCAGTTTTACAGTGATGTCAGGGGTTTTTTAATGTCACAGTGTGGTGAGGCAGTGTTTGGAGAAGGTCTCTCCTGTCCCAGCAGTGCCAGGCTGTCACTGCTCCCCCTTCCATGGCCCAGTGGCCACACGCGCTCCCTCCTCGGAGGGCAGGAGCAGAGCCAGGGCTGAGCACAGCACGTGCCAGGATTGAAAGCATTTCTGACACTGGGCCTCTCTAGTCTGCTTTAAGTATGTTCATGTGGAGATAAGCACCATCCAGGCACAAAGCTGTACAATGTCCCTGTGCTCAGTTCTAGGTGAGCATCCCTCCTTAGCAGACAGTGTTTGGGACTACAGGTAACAGCATCCAGAGCACCCAGGATAGCCCTGGTGGTGTTCTGTTCTTGCAGACAAGTTGAACATTACTGTGATTTTTAAGACTAAATGAGCCTATTGGACATGGCATGATAGAGAATTGCAGTTTTGGGGCTTTTTGCTGCCTTGTCTGATGGAGCCAGAATGGCAGCTCTGAAATGTCCCTCACTCCCCTAACACAGGAAAATACCAGTTGCTGTAGTGGAAGATGCAGGAAACCAAGGAACTGCCAATTATAAAGTGCTTGCAGGTATATTTTTCTAACTGTGGCATTTTATAGCAGGTTAATGGTCTGGAGCGTGAACTTTTTTTACCCCAAAAGACCATAGGTATCACATTCCTTAAGATTTATCTCAAGTCTGATTATCCTTGGGCCTGAGAGCACATGAATTCTAGTGGGATTATCTGGCAATATCTGGCCTTTATTTTTCAAGTTTACTTTGTGACACTATTGCTGTATTTGAGTAAAGAAAGGCCTCTCCCTGTTTCAGTTTGCTTCGTTATTTATTTTACAAGGTGGTTTGTGGAGGGGATCAACCTGTTGTGGTACTCAGCTGGGTCATTGACTTGCATAATGATCTGGAAGGAATTGCTTATCCTGAGGGAAAGCCAGGCATATGGAAGAGCAGCTTGTCCAGAGGAGCTGTGGCTGCCCCATTCCTGGAAGTGTTCAAGCCAGGTTGGAAGGGGCTTGGAGCAACCTGGGGTAGTGGAAGGTGTCCCTGCCCATGGCAGGGGGTTGGGACAATGTGATCTTTGAGGTCCCTTCCCATCCAAACCATTCTGTGATGCTACAGATGGATAAAATTTAATATATATTAGATTCTTTGATAAAGGGCATTGTTTAAGGACTAAGAACTGTTATTTAAACCAACTGCAATTAAGAGGGTTGTTCCAAAAGGCGTGTGAGGAGAGGAGTTCCTTGTTGTTTAACTGACATCTCAGTTTAAAACTTCTGTTACACCTCACTCTGTGAAAACACACTCACCCCCAGCATGCAGGAGAGGAGGGGTTCTGGAAGAACACACAGCACCAATAACCTCTCAAGAGGAATGAGCAGCTGGCTTTGCACACACAGCCAGTAACTAGGAAGAAGAGGGGTTTTTTTGTTGAGTCTGAATGAAAATCAGAACAAACATCAGTTGTTAGAATGTGCCAATCAAGCGCATCTTGGTAAATTCCATGCAGCGAGAAATTTTAATTTCGAGCTAGTGTTCAGTCTGTCACCAAAGAAATACTCGTCAGATAAAAGTGCTTCAGATCTCATGATACGAGAAACCAATAATTATGAGATACAGTGAACAATACAAGGTAGAATTGCTAAAGGGATTAATTAGCCTTAGTCGAACTAACCACTATAATTGATGCAAATATCCATCTGCAGCCTGCTGAGACATTAGATAGTCACCACACACCTGCTCAATTCACCAGCCTTGCAGAACACAGCTGTCAGAATGATTTCTGGATGGGTTTTTTCTTGAGCATACTTGACTGTTTGTTCCTTTGTTGTTCAAAATGTTTTCTTTCTCTTTTCTTTTTCTAAACAGCACTTCCATGATGGCAGAAAGGCGCAACAACACATTGAAACTTGCTGGAAACAACTTGAAGCAGTAAGTGGCAAATTCCTCAGATGTGACATTTAAGTCGTTTATACATTGTTTTCAAAGAGATGGTTCCAAAATTTTTATTTGGAAAAAGAAAGGTATATGGATAAAAATTCTGCTGTCTTAAGTACACTCGTAGTCATGAAAAAGTCTGTTTTAACAGAATATTTGGCTTCTGTGGCTCTTTGTCTATCATGAGCAGCATTTCATTTGATATGACTTGAAAAGTGTGCTAAGCATTGCTGAAACTGCAGAGTCCCTAAGGGTCCTGCTCAGATATTCCACTGAAAGTTGAACAGCTTCATAATGTGTGAATAAACTGAACAGGACCATCTCTTGAGTGAGGTGCTGCTTCTCAAAAGTGAATACATTGGAATAGTCATTCATGTGATGAATGAAAAGTGAGACTGTAAGTGCAGGAGAGGATAGAAAGGAGCCATCAGGAACCAAAAGTCCTACTTGCAAATTTATTAATCTTAGTAACTCCCTTGCTCATTTACAAAAATGAAGGGGTTAAGTGTTGGAAGAGAGTGATTCCATCTACAAGAGTGGAAGTGATGCTAAAAGGGAAAAATAGTGAAATACGAGCAGCCTGGATAATGGAACAAAAAATGTGTCTCTGGTAACTCCATTTTTTGAAGTTCATTAATATGGAAATGTATTCCAGTGTAAACAAGAGAGCCCTAAAATCCTTCAGTTGTTACAACAGATTGTTTTAGTGGCAGGCATGAATTTTAGGCAGATGTTGCTATCTTTTGCTTCCCATAATGGAGGTTTCTGGTTTTTCTTTTCAGAGTAAAAGGCGGTTTGAACGGGATTGCAAAGAAGCTGATCGAGCACAGCAGTATTTTGAGAAAATGGATGCTGACATCAACGTGACAAAAGCAGATGTTGAAAAGGTGAGCTGGAGGGTGGAGAGACTGTAAACATGGATGTGACAGGGTTACTCCCTCAATCCTACTGGTAGGATAAACCCTCTGAGGCTTTAATGCCTTACTTGAGTCAGTCTGTAGGTTAATTAAACACAGGGAGATCTCTGCAGAAACCTTTATTTATATAAAAGCTCTAAAGAGATACAGTCAGTTTTCTTTAGTAGGTGATATCTGAATTTAACAGAGCTGATATGGCTCTAAAGGAGTTCATGCAAGCTCAGTTTTAACTAACACCCCAGGTTCTGTGACAGTCAGGCTTGTGAGGGCTTCCTGAGGGCTGCTTGCAGTTTCCACACATTTTTGTTCCCTCTGTGATCCAGGTAGAACCAAACTTCTTGCCCTTTGAGCAGCACTTCAAAGATTTCCCAGTGTCACTGGATGCAATGAAGTATTACCAGAATTGTTTTTCATAGTTGTAGGTTTAGAGCAGGACAGCTTTCCATGTGATGCAAAATCCTGGAATCCATGCTTGTCACAGATGGCACCAAGCTTTTGTTTTCATTTCTCAGTTGCTGGCTGGTTGCAGAGTAATTTGTGGCTTTTTTACAATGATCTCCACTCAGTGAAGCTTTTGAACTAATGCTTCACTTTAAACATCCAGTCCTGTTTCAGCACATCTGTCTGGAAATACTTTCTCTCTTTAGTTTGATTCAAAATTGGATGTGTGGAAGGATGCTTAAAGTTTAAATTTTACTGGTCCAAGTTCAGTACCTGTAACTTAAAGAAGCAATGAAGAGGAAGAAAATGCTTTAAATTGCTTCTGTTTTCGGAGTTACACATTTGCTCAGAAGATGCAAAAATGTAGACAAGAAATACCACATTACAATGTGTAAGGACAGTTTTGTCCTCCTTGAGTTTGAGTCAGACAGGCACAAAATAGCCAGAACATTTGAAAATGTTTATTTCTTGAAGGAGAAAAAAAAAAAAGGCAATCAAAAAAGAGGAAAAAGTAAAAGCTGAAGCTTAAAATATACCAAATGTTTTGTTTCAGGGACAGGAAAGGAAAGTGAATTATAGGTAAGAAATCTTTCTAGTCTGAGATCTCCTTGTAAAATGTAGGTTTTGCTTCTCAAGAGGTCTGCTTCATTCTATTCTCAGTTACTTCAGTCCTGTGAAGATATGAGATATAAATTTCCCTTTACATCTGTAGGATCTCATGTTTCTGGTATGCTGAGCATCAGGATGTTGCGTGGCATCAACGATGCTGTTAGAAATGAGGACAATAAATCATAAACAAGCTCAGAAAATTTCCCCCAAGTGCTATTGCATATTAAAGGACAAAATAGCTCTGTGGTCTTGCAATTTGCTTGGCTCTTAGTTGCAAATTCACCATGTAGATTTGATCCTTTGTTGCCTTCTGGATTTGCCAGGGCACTTGACAGATGAATGCATGTACAGATTGTTAAAGATGTAGCACCACATGTGGGTTTTTCTAACAGAGAGGGATCATCTCTGCTTTATCTGTATAAAGTGATTTTAGAATACTTCTTTCATAGAGAAAATTAGGGCTTGCCCTAGATTTTTTTTTTTCAAAGCTGAGGTCATGTCAAAGGGATACAAAGGCATGACTTACTGTTTGAAATAGGGGACTGAAACTCCTTATTTCTGCATCCCTTTCCAAGGGATGTAGCCTTCACTCTGGCCTTTGCTGGTCAGAGTAAAAGGTGGCATATTGGTGATAGATCAATCTAAGAGTATTAAGTAAATTCTGGGAAGCAATTTCCTACCCTGGCACTCTTTCCCCATCAAGTGAAGCAGAGAGGCTTCCCTTTTAAATTCCTCTAGCTTTTTATTGTATGAATTTGTAAATTATTTATTGCAAAATGAGGCTCAGTGGCATCTTGAAAGAAAAATCTGTTAGTTATGCTTGTTGGCAGCTCTCAGGAGAAGGCATTACTCCACTTTCCAGGCAGTCAACAGAGTAGATGGGAGAAGGAAAAGGTTATCAAAATGAGTGGAATGTGAAATAATATTACTGAACAGAGAGAACAGTGTTTTCTGAGTGCATGTGTTAAACTGGGTTCATCCATGTCAGGCTGTGAATAATGCCCTTTCTTTGCTCCCCTCTGCCCGTGTGACTGGGAGGCTCTTGCATAACTCCAGTGCAGAAAGGGACATTGTTTCACCAGCACTGCTGCTCTCCCCAGCTCCAGGGGGATGCAGGAACTGCTCAGCTCCAAATGAAGCAATAGGATGACTTCAACCTCCTCCCTCTACTGCAGCAGTTCTGATTTCTCTTGTCCCTTATGCCTTGGCTGCTGCACTCTTACTCCCAAAAGCTCCCAGAAATCCACCTGGCCAGGAGGACGGGCAGTTTGGTTGTGTCAGAGCTCTTCTCTTTGGCAGAACAAGGTGCTCCTCAGGCAGTGGGGCTGGTTGCCCTCATTTCTTTGGCTTGAGATTGACACCTTGGCTGCTTCAGCTTGTACCTGCCAATATGAGCAGACACAGGAGCTATTTTTTGCATCACACATGATAGAGTGGATGGCATTAATGGAATTAAAATTCTGCAGTGATCACAATGACACATGCAGTCAGAAGAGAATACAGCTGCAGTTCCCTAATGCTAAGCTGTGTGAGGCTCTGAAATGCTCACATCTCTTCATCTTTCAACTCATTGTAGCCTTTGACAACTGCAGCAGGAAGTTCTGTGCCAGAGCTGCCATCTAGCAGCACTTATCCATTGCACAAGGTATTACAATTTGGGAGCATTAAGTAACCAGAATAGTGGCAGAGAAGCAGAGTGAGAGTCACTTTCCTCCTTATTTCTCCAGCACTGCTTGGCAAAGGGCCCCAGGTGTGTGCTTAAGGGCAGGGCTGGATGCAGAGTCTGGGCATCACATACCAAGGTCCACATTCCTTCTGTATTACCAGGTAGGTGGAGGGCACGTCCTTTCTCTGCCTCTCCAGTGGCCAGGAACAGCTCCATCACCTTGCCAGCCAGCAGCCTGGTAGCTGATCTTGGAGAGAGGAGTGTTTGGCTTTGTTTCCTCCCAGCTCCTTTTTTAGTAGTAGGAGCACGGAGCAGAAGCTGTTTTCGGTCTCTGCAGTGATCACAGTATGCAGGAATAGGAGGAGAGTGGAGCAGGGCACCTGAACTCCCTTCCCTCTTCGTACTGAGCCTCTAAACCACCAGCAGCCAAAGTTTCCAGAGATGTTTGTGTTTGTCAACACAAAATGCGGTGTAGCAAAGTCAGGGCAGGGAGCTCACTGTCTGTGAAAATATCCTTGTAAACTAAATAAATGCTGCAACATGCTGATTCTGCTTCCAGGAAGCCTCGTAGGTATCACTGAAAGCTTTCTTTCATTTGGATCACAGTGGGTTGTGTGCTTTAAAGCACTTCTCTTTCAAAAACCACAGAGGAGCTGCTTCAATTTTTTGACCATTTGGGGAAATGGTCTCTGTCGCCAGCACGGAGCCACTGTACATATAAGGCAGAGCACTATTGTTTCTGCCTTCTCTTCAGAGCTGCAATCACTAAAAAGCTGACATCTTTATGGGATAATGTGGTACCCAGTGGTGCCTTTGCAGACTTCTTGTAATAAAATTTAAAAAATCAACTGGCTCTTCTAAGGGTTTCTTTTCAAGGTAGGCTTTTCAGAATCTGATTTTAGAAAGGAAATGACGGAGGCCAGCCGGGGGAAGGGTTTGCCTCTTGATTTGCTCAGCAGTTGTGGGGAGGAGAGTGTTTTGAAGTACTTGGTGTCAGGCAGGATCTGTCCCTTGGCTGAAGAGGAACAAGGTCATATGTTGACCTTAGGCAATAATCTGAGATACATAGGAACTTTAGATGTACTTGCCTTTGGTTTTGAAGTGGAGAAACTGAGGGAAATGGAAGTGAACTCAAGTTTACTGAAATCTCTAGGAGCTTTCCCCAGTGCTCTGCAACTTTCAGGTTATGTCTGCAATATCCAAGATGTTTTGGAGACCCTGAATAGCTTAAGATTTGCATAAAGCCTTAAAATACAATATCACCATGATATTAGTTTTCTAGTCTAAATATTACCCTGGAGAGATACTGAGGTTTCATGTTTGAGGTTTTATTTTCTCTTTTCTCGTTCCACGTTACCTGGGTGCTGAATTTCTGCACAAAATACAGAGTCTGTCCCCCTCCTTACCCACAGAAGACACACTTAGCATGGCTTGGGGTAGCCAGGAGCTGAATCACTGGCAAAGTGTGACAGAACATAGGTGTAGAAATCCTGCTAATTGGAAACTGGGATTAGCTGATCTTCCTGCGTGCTCAGTGATGCTGTCAGGTGGTAACTGCTTTTCCAGCCTCTGGGCTGCCGTGCTGTGGGACAAATCCCTTCCTTGGGAGCTCACACATCCTTACAATGAGGGCTGTAATAAGCTGTTTTGGGCTCTGCAGACATCTCAGGTGGGCGTTTCAGCAGTCGGGTCAGGACAGCAGTGGAGTCACAGCGGAGTGGCTGCAATCACCAACACCCCCCAGACTGACCTGGGGAACGTCTCCAGCTCAGGGCTCTGCTGTTGCCACATCCCCCTGAGGTTTAGTCAGCAAAGTCTGTCAGCAATAAACTTCACCATAACCCCAGGTTGTGGGTATCTGCCTTCTGCAGACTGTAACTACTTAATAGGCCTCATTTTTCAGGAGATGCCAAATCATCTGCTCTGTGATGGTGGCACTTGTATCCCTTCCCTCTCCTGTCCACATCAAGGCACCCACTGGCACCACGAGTGTATCAGCACTGTAAGAAATGTAGTGCCATGCAAAGGTGGTGTTGCAAGATGGAGAAGATTTACAGTGCTTGTGTTATTAATACTGCAGGGAGTGGTTGCAGAGGCTTTGCTTTTCCTGTTCTTTGCTGTGAATTTAGAGATACAGCAGCAGCATCAAGGTGAAATATGCAGGTGAGGTGTGCAAGGCCCAGTCCTGAGCATGGTGCAGGAGGGCCTGGCCTGTGCATTTCTTATTGGAGAGTTTGACACTGCAGATTTCCCCTGTGTGGTGGTGAGTTTTTTGCATGCTGAGTAGGCAGCTGCTTCTCTTTTGCTCCATAGATGGAACTGGCTAAATTTCTGTGTCTTCACTTGTGATGTGTGTCAGATTTCCCATCAATTCAAATGCTGGGTAATGTGATTTAGTGTTGTTTCTCTGGGTTGTGCAGACCCCAGTCTCCTTCCTGAACTGCTTCCTTCCTAAAGGATGATGCAGTGTGTGAATGCAGGGAGTCCCTCAGGAGAGCAATTTGCATTTCTGGAAGAGTAAGCCTTGTTTACAACCTGCCATCCCTGACGCTCCATGCGAGCAGCTGTTTCCCTTTTGGAATCATGACTAATTTAAGAGGGTCGATTTCTACTCAATAGAGAGTTAATGACTCCAGCAGGAGTGTCTGGGGAACTTAATAAATCTCCATATGTACCCTATACATACCCTGTGTTTGGTGATAAGAGATCAAAGAGCGGATCATGAGCCAGTTTTAGTGTAAGACAAGGAAATCCAACTGAACTTAAATTTCCTCTTAGCAGTGCTCCTCTGCAGCAATGCTCTACGTGGCAATTTGACTGAGTTTTGTAACAATACAACTCTTTTGGGAGGTAATTGCCAAAGGGAGGGGAAAGGGGTGTGAAGGGGAGGCTTAAGAATGATTTCTGAATTAAGAATCAACTGCAGTTTGAATCACCAGTGCAATGGAACTGCTGTTCTAAGCTAATGCAAAGCAATCAGTTTCTGCTGTACAGTTGGAAAGCTTCTTTATAGTCGTTCTTTTTCTGTCAAAACACTGGAACAAATCTTTTCACCTGTGTGAGAAGTAAGGCCTCAGAATTTAGCTAATTTGGTTTGTAAGCTGTTCAGTTCCAGTGAATCATAGAATACCAGGTTGGAAGGGAATTGAAGGATCGTCTGGCCCAGTGTTCCTTGGCAAAAGCACAGTCTAGACGAGATGGCCCAGAACCCTTTTCAGCTGAATTGTGTCCCATGTTGGGAATTCCACCATTTCCATAGGGAGGTTATTCCAATGGCTCATTGTTCCCACTGTGAAAAATTGTCCTCTGGTGTCCAATTACCCATTACCCCTTGTCTTTTCCATGGGACTCCTTGTACAGTCTCCATCTTCTCTGTCACCCTTTGAACACCGGAACACGGTGGCAAGGTAAACTAAGCCTTCTTTTTTCAAGGCTGACCTAACCCAGGTCTCTCAGCCTTTCTTCTCATGACAGCTTTCCTGTCTTGGATCATCTTTGTGGCCTTTCTGGACCTTCTCCAGTCTGTTCAGGTATTCTTTTTTGTCTTGTGGGGACCACTGAACACAATATTCCAGGTGTGACCTGGCAAATCCTGAGTAGAGTGGGACAGTGACTTTATCTCTGCTGGGAAAGCCCTTGTTGCTGCAGCTCAGCATAAACATCACCCTGGTCAGACTAATTCACTTCTCCAAGAGACAAAGTCATGTGTTTTACCCATAAAGTTGGTATTCAAGGCTACAAAATTCTTACTGGTAACTTTTTCAACCCTGACTGTCCCTTCTCCATTGGCTGTGTTTGTAAATTCTTTCTTGGAGAGAGAGGACTAGAACTGTGCCCAGTATTTCAAGTATGAGCTAAGCAATCTATTACCCAGTCCTGAAATTTCCATTATTTATATTCAAGAAATAATTTCCATTATTTATATTCAATACCCAGATTTATACACAGCTGAGTTTAATTGCTTATGTAGTACAACTAAACAGACCTCCAGAAATCATTTAAACATTGTTGGCCAGTGCTCCAAATACATCTTTTCTTGTTACCTCCTCCATCAAATCCACATAACCTTCCATCCACAGAGATTATCCTTCTTTTATAATGAATTAGACCTGTTAGATATCCTTGTGGAACTGCATTTCTCTGAGCTGTGTGGAACACTCCTGGGTGTTTGCAGGGATTCACAGTTCAGTCATCCAGAGAGTTTGGATATTTAGTATTCATGACATGAGAATAGCAGTGCAAGGAGGCAAACTTTTGGATCTGAGGTACAGTTATTCCCTAGGGCCTTGGAGCAATGTGCTGAGAGGTACTGCTGTGCTGCTTTTCTTAATTAATTTAGTCCATCTCTGTTGTTAGAGCTTCAGCAGGACTATGTTGTTTGGGGATATCTTTTGTTAGTGTGAGTTTCTGAGTTCTGGCAGAATTGTGTGCAGTGAGACTGCACTAGATAACAATTCCTGAGACGTGGTGAGGAAGATTTTCCATCCTTTGTCAGTGGTTTGCTCATTTGTGTATTACATTCAGCCAAAGGATTTCAGGGATCCACAGAGTCTCAGATTTTTCCTCCACTTCTTCAAGTGTTAAAAAAAAGGATTTTTCTCTTTGTTTCTTTCCCTGCTGTTATTTTGCACTCCCCATTCTACCTTTTTTTTTTTTCTTTTTTGCTTTCGGGAAAGCAAATTTCAAATCCTTTCTCCGCTTGCCAGTTCAGAGAGCCCCAACTGGTTATTGTAAAATAGTAAACAGTGGAGCTTGACTTGGAGGCTATGTAAATGCAAGCCTGGAGCCCTGGCCCTGTTTTGAAGTCTGTGGCAGGATGCCCACTGTTATTAATGATCCCTCACACTCTGCCAGTGCTGCTGCTCCCGGGAGGCTCCCGGTGCCCTGGTGACGGTGCCCGGTGGGGTGCAGGACCATGGAGGGAGGGTCAGAGCCTGAAGCTGAAAAATCTGTGAGCAATAGAAAGCATTCCTGGAATTGGTGAAGTGTTTCTGAGTCTGCCTTTATCATTAAGCTATTTTGAGGGGAGGGGGCAGGGGTGATTTTTGTGTTTGCATTTTAGTCTGATCTTGGATTTGCCAAAGACAGATCTGTTTTGGCAGGCACTGGCCTGGCAGTGATGCATCTCACATGCTGTCTGAGTTTGAGAGAAAAGAAGGGGTGCAGAATGGGAGAAAAGAAAGAAGAAATAAAGTGACACCAAAGTTTTGACTGGAAGCTCTGCCATTCTGGACAAGAGCAACTGCTGAGGAGTTGAACTGTTCCACTTAGTGTGGACCAGCTGAATAACAGCCAAAGTTTTTTTCTGCCCTTTTCAGTTATTCATATCACTCCCACCATAACAGCCCTGAGGAGCTGCATTTTTTGTCTGTGTAAACCCAGAAGACAGTGTGTCTATTGACCCTCTTGCTGGTTCTGGAATGTGTCTCAAAAAATTGTTCTCAGCAAAATATCCTTATTCTTTTCTGCATCGGGGACTAAAATGGCAGAAAATGCACTTGGGTTTTAAAAATTTCCCCTACACTTTATCACAAGAGGCATTTCCTATCAAAGGGGGCTTGGAGGAGAAGATGTATATAAGAATATAAATGAATGGATTTAATTCTCTAAGAGCCTGCATGTCATGTGTAGCAGTTTGCTAAAGTTTTCTTATGCTTTCAGGGTTGACAGTGCCCATCATAAAGATGTCCATATTCCTTTTCTCTGTTCACTTTTCCTGTTCAAAGGCATAAAGTGTTAGGACTGATTTAACGCAGATCAATGTGTAAAGCTTTACTAGTGCTGCATGTTTGCAAGGACTTCTGGATAAATTCCCTTGTCTGTAATTCTTTGGTCTCATTCAGCTCTGCAGTGATTGCTGAAGTTGCAACATATTGATAAACTGCAAAAGGTTTCAAGCAGGTGATAAGAAGGCTAAGACTAAATATGTCTCTCTAACACAAGTCATTTCAAAGGTTTGCAGGGTTAACTTTCTTCTAATTTCTTATTTTAAAGCGGAAAGAAATACCCCCATAAATACTTCAGTCGAGTCAGATTTCAGTCCATCAGTGTCCTTCCCTGGCATCTCCTTTCTGGCTTCTCTGAGTTCCTGGTAGAGTCATTTATCTGAACTAACTTGTTGCAACTCAGTTAAGAAGAAAATCTGCAGGAAATGTAGTTAAAATCATCTTGAGAGAACTCTTCCCACTACCTTAAGAGATAGATGCCACAGTGTGTGTTGCAGCTCATATGGCCATTGAATTTAGTGTTGTTTTTCACATAAGGTGGGTGTGCTGCTGAGGCCTGATTTTTTCAAAAAATATTTTTAAAATACTGAAGACAGCCACAGAAATCAGCACATTGCAAGTTAATATTACTCTGCAGTTAGCTTCTGTCCTGCATCCTTCCCCATGCACCAGCACAGCTGCCTAAAGGAAGGGGAAAAGATTGGTTTTGATTTTATTTAATGGCACTTCTGTATCGATTCTGGGAGAGAAGGTCACATATAATAAGCCTCACCTGCTGCTAGTGAGCTTTACGTGGTTCAGTCTGTCAGAGCCACACTGCTTCACCTCGAGTGTCCTCTCAGAGCTATGGAAACCCTCCCCTGGTGTGACTGTGCCAGATCTGATTACAGTGGCAGTGGGAGCCCAAAGCTTACCTGTATGCTCCCTGCAAGGCTGCTGCAGGTCCTGGGACTGTCATTCATTTTTGGGAGTGCTTTTCTGGCTGAGATGAGCATTGGCAAACGTGACTTTTTGGTTTTGGTGCTGCCACATGAGTTCAGACAAGAGCTCCCTTAACAGAACCAAACTTTGGGGAGGAAGCAATGCCTATGTGCACTGTGCACATTTATTTTGGGGCAAAAAAGCTGTTACAGAGGTATGTTTTGGGTGGAGATTTGTGAAATCTGTGTATCTTTTGCAGTGCCAGGCATTTGGAAGCAAAATGCTGCTGTTCTCCCCACAAACCCCTCAGGTGTAGATATCCTTTCTGCTTTTTCACAGTGCTGAAAAGTGACCTCATTCCTTCTTCCTTTGAAGAGGGGAGTTTTTGCTGCATTCAGAGTCCTTGGCCCTGACACCTCTCACAACTGAGCAATCTGTCAGTCTGTAGAGGTGGGCTGTGTTTCACATATGGGGCTGGAAACTGAGCTCTTGCTCACTCATCCCTGCCCAGTTGAAGGAGAGAATGTGTTGACTGGAAGCTGCATCCCACTATTGTTCTCCTGTCTCTGAAGTCATCGTCTGGTTTTCCAGACCCCAATTATTCCAAAGCCTTTCGTCCTGGAAATACTGTTCAGAGCAAATCTTTTAACGTGAACTCTAAGAAGCCCCTAAAAAACCTTCTCTGAAGCTCTTTGCATGCACAAGTGAGCAGTAAAGAAGGCAAAACTTTATTTTCTGTACAGCCCAGCTATAAATTACTCCTGAAATAGTTTCTATGACTCTCTGCAGTTCTGGGCTACTGCATCCATTACTCTGAATGTGAAACTGAACATCATTGACTCTTTTTTACCATTCTGTGCTTCAAGAGAGTGCAGGAGTCTCACTATAAAGTACAATTCTGTTAATACTAGAAGTGATGATGTTAGAGGAAGTGACATACTGAAATGAAGTAATTAAAAAAAAATAGATTTAAAAAAATATTTTTGTTTTAAGATTCAAATACCTCATTGGAAAGATATTTAAACAGTTTGAAGCTTGCCAAATGCATTAAATGGCCAAGAGAAACAAAGCATCACTAGGGCTCTCATACAAAAATTTCTGGTTTTGGAATGCACCCAATTTTATTTACTCATCTGCTGCCCCCTCATATTTGGGGCCAGTTAAGATCATCTTGGAAATTGAGTGTTGACTCTTGTATACATTTAGCTCAGAGTTACTCTGTCATAGCCACCCGATGGGTTTGCTCATGAAAATGAACTCTGATGGCTTTTGCCGGGGCTGCCTGGAAATGTGTAATAATGGATTTCTTGTTTTTCTCCTTCAACAATAGAGTCAAGGGACAAATTCCTGAGTTGCATTATTTAAAATTATTTTTAAAAAAAGCAAGAGAGAGACTGCTGCATGAGTGGGAGTGGTGCTGGTGTAAAGTCAGCTCAGACAATGGGCTGCTCTTAGGTAGATGAGGCAAAGGGGCCTCACAAATGGATATTGATCTGCAGCAGCTGGGATGTGAGAAGGGGTTGGGAGATGAGTGTGAACCACTCTTACAGCTGCCTGCCTTTCCATGGGTGACTTTGTTTTCCTGGTAAATCTGTGTTTGTGGCACAGGGATATATTGTTTTCCACTTGTATTTAATGTGGCTGTATGTGAGTGTGGGGATGGTGAAGTTTAATAAGCTTTATAGCACTTGGGCAGGGAAATGATTGATGTGGCTTCTTGGAATTTGATTGCAGGAGGTGAATTTTTTGAAGTTAGGCACTCATCCTTTGCAGGAGTTAGTGGGCAGTTAAAACTCCTGGGAACAAGCAAAGTTGAAAGTGTATCTTTTATAGGATTCACTTATTTGGTTATAGTCACATTTTTCTCCATTTGATGCTACTGTTTCATCTCCTGTGATGCACTTAGTGCCCAGTATCTCCTCATTCTGCTTGAATTATTTCTGTAGAAAGAATGTGAAGGGGATCTGTGAAATTCCTACAATCGACTGCAGAAGCAATATCTGAACTGAGGTGAAATAAATTATTAGGTGAGATGTGCAAATCTGACAAATGCAGGGGAAGGCTACTTCTTTACAAACTGAGATTTGAAACCTCCTGGCAGAATTTGTTACCCTCCAGTTATGATTACAAAAACGTTCCATGATTTGGTATTCCATGGATTTATTGTCAGGAAACTATTGTCTGCTTGGAACATTTTAAAGATTAACCCCCCCATTCTGAACTGGTTTTAATGGGAGCCCACTTAAAATGTGCTAAAGTTCTTTGCTGTATTGTGTCCCATGAAACGTAGTTTTTAAAGCTGCATTTTTCTGCCTTCTCTTGAGGAATTATTCAGAAATTGAGCAGCAGAGCTCCAGCCAGGGAGGGGGAGCTTCGATGAGGGGAGCAGGACAGGGGGGAAAGGCACAGGGAAGGGAAGAGAAGGAAGAGCTGCTGTATGAAGGCCAACAGCAAGGAAGGAAAAGGCATCTAAACCAAACAGATGGGAGAGGCAGTAAGGGAATAATATTGGGCAGTGAAACAGATAACAGAAGGCCTTGGGAACAGAACTGTAAGGGGAGGAATCTGAAAACATGAAAAGGTCACTTGGGGACAGATTATTTTAGGGAAAGAAGTGAGATTAATTGCCCAGTGCTCTGCTATGTTGGGTAGCAGAGCAAATCATCTGCGTGGGTAAAAATAGGAAGGGAGGCATTTCAGCTGCTGCTCAGGCTCCCCTTTGCTTGTGTGCTTCACACCAGTGCTGTGTGAGGAGTCTGGAGAAAGGGCTCTGCAGAGCACACCGAGTTAAGAGGTTTTGTCATGATTATGTTGGCTAAAATGAGGCAAAACTGCTGGGTTTTTTCTCACTTCCTTTTCCCCAGAAAACACCACTTGCCAACAGGGTAGCAGCTCATTAGAGGAAAGCAAGCGTCATCCCCCAGGGCATAGTCGGAGCAAGAAATGTGTCCATGAATGTACTGGGAAGGTGCCTGTCCAGTGGGCAGGTGGAGGGGCAAACATGTTTTGATGTTTGATGTACAGTTCAAAGAGAGGTTGTTCATGGAATGCAAAATGGTTCATGGAAATAGCACATTGTAACCCCAGAAAGGACATTCAGCAGTGTCCGTACAGCAGCTTGTGGTTGATGAGATTAAATCTTTCACAAAATAGGAGTAAACCAAAAGCTGGTGTTCAGAGTCTCAAATCCCAACGTTCCTGGATAGTAAGATGAGGAGCACCACAATGCAATTGCTTTCCATGTAGCCTAAATTCTAAATTTCCTGTGGTATTTCCTCAGGCAAGACAGCAAGCCCAGCTGAGACATCAGATGGCAGAAGACAGCAAAGCTGAATATTCTTCCACCCTACAGAAGTTCAACAGTGAGCAGCATGAACATTACTACACACACATACCAAACATCTTCCAGGTAAGGTCACTGGCAGGGCTCTAGAGTAGCCCATAATCCTGTGACAAGAGCATATTGCACATCACCTCAATTCTGTGACCCTGACTTTTAACTTTTGGTGATTTTTTGGGTCATTCTTACCAAGTTTTACATGCAGCCTGCCACCCTGAGAGGTGGTAGGATGAATGATCCCTTTTTCTTGAACTAGATCTCAAGGGATCAATAAGACATGAGGAAGGTGAAGTTGAGCTGTTGTGACAGATGAGGACAGTCTTTGGAATCCTCACAATCTTTCTCTGTTCAGCTCCTGTGTCCGTGCAGCTGGGGGTGAGGGAGACCATCACTGGCATTGTTGGGGCAGGAGGCAGCTGGGCACTGTTGCATCTGTAAAGTCCCACAGCCCTTTATAACCTGTGTTCAAACCAGGCTGCAGACATTTAAATGTGAACCACAATAATTCTGCAGCACTGAATCCAAAGGGTTTTGAGCAAGCTACTGATTGTGTCTTAGGGTGGCTAAGGACAGACTGCAGAGGAAGAATAAAAAAGCCTTCAGATTCATTCTGAGTGAAGATCTGAGTTTGTGCTTGAATGAATGAATTGAGGTTAATGTAGTAGAACAGAACTTCTAAATGACTGTTCCATTGTAATGGGTCATAAGCATCAGAAGTGGAAAATGCAACCTTTTCAAGAGAGGAAATGTCACATGCTTGTCATCAGATGAGAAGTAGCTGATATTTGCGTGGCAAACACGCACTTTCTTACCCACTGCTGAAACTTGTGAGCTAAAGGAACACCTCCTCCTTTGCCTCATGGTGTTTCAAACCAAGACTTGAGAGAAACTGTTCCTGGAATCAAGCAAATACTGGAGCTGATGAGCACTCTGATCTGTAGGTGACCATGTTAAAGTCCTGCAGATGCTCCCTTTTCCCTATCAGTGATCTCCATGTCTCTCTTTGAGATGTTGAAATAAGTTGTTTTGTAAAGAGTTGATGTTGCTTCTGGATCAGTCAAGGCAAAGAGGATTTTTAAGTTGATTGCTTCTGCAGTCCAGTGTGAAACAGGCTGCTCCTGTTCATGCCCTTCTGTATCCTGCTATAATTTATCATAATAGAATTATGCCACATTCAGTTTCCCTCCGTGGTAAAGGAGAGACCTCTGGAAGAGATGCTGGAGATCCTGGAACTGAATCCACTGAGCAATGAGGAGCAGGTGTTGGGAAGCTGTGGTGTGAACAACACGTGATGTTTTTATTGTACATGAATACATCAATGCATGATGTCTTGTGAACAGGCATAATGTACAGGATTACCTAAAAACCAAAAATTACCTTCTAGGGAAAAGGGGAGACATCAAGATCTTTTTGTTTCTTTGGATTCTACAGTGGAATGAAAATAAGATTGTTCCAAACATGCACAGAAAATGAAAGAATTTGTTGCAGAAATTCTTTTAAAAGTCTTAGGAACAATCCTTACAGAAGTCTGAACCTGGGGTTTGGACAAATCAGCATTTTTTTGCATAAAAAGTTAATTGAAAAATTTCCAGTAATAGTAAAAGAGATTACTTTTTAAATTACATTTTGCTGTTTGAAGGAACAGTATCACTTGGTGCCTTCCTGAGAACAGCTGTCCTAGTTTGTTCTTAAAAATGTATTTAATCCCTAAATTTTAAAGTAGTTGATGTAAGCTGAAGAGGAAAATTGAGTGAAACTGTGAAGTTAATCTTGATGTTTGACCTGAATGAAATGTAATATTTTAGAAAATCCAAGAGATGGAGGAAAGAAGAATTGTGAGGATAGGTGAATCCATGAAAACCTTTGCAGAAGTCGACCGCCAAGTGATCCCCATCATTGGGAAGTGTCTGGATGAGATAACAAAGGCTGCAGAATCAGTGGATCACAAGAATGTAAGTGTTGCATTGTTGATTGTCACATTTAGTATTGGTCTCAGATTTCTGGTGACTTAAATCCTGGGTCCAGGCTGCAGCACAAGAGCTTTGCAGTCATGGAACTAAACCAAAGAACAGCTTCTTGTCCCAAGCTGCTTTATCTGAGGCAGGATGTGCTCAGATTATTTCCCAAATCTACTTAACACCCAGAAATGCCTTTCCTGCCACACTTTTTAATTTTGTTGCCTTTTTTTTTTTTTTTAAGGAATATTCTCTCATTTTATTAAGATAATTGTTTTTGAAATATTGCAATTGAAAAGTAGGCATCTGCATAGAGTAAGGTGATGTTGGACATAATTTCAGTTACTTAATCCCCAATTCCTGTAAAGGCGGTTTCAGTATCTCATAGAAAACTGAGTGTTTCAGAAATGTCTTAATTCCAGTTAGCTTTATAATAATGAAAATATTTAAAGTATTGGCTACATGAACTATTGCAAAATCTTTCTGTAAAATATTTCTTTGCAGGTCTGAGGTTTGCTGGCAATCTGTAAATGAGCAAATCTTGATTTCTGAACATCATTTTCCTTCAGAGGATGCAAAGAAGCCTCTGTGATAAGAAGGCTGATAAAGATTTTGGTTGAGCTTCCTGACGTACAGTGACCACAACGGCCAATGTGTTTTCTGTTTGGTTTGCAGAATGATCTGCTCCCTTCCTGCTGTTCTCCCAGCCTTTCTCATGGATCACATCAGTGCTTCAAATGCTGACAGCCTGTGTCTTGCTGCCTGTTTGAATTTCCCATACATGCTTTTTGCTGGAATCTTTTCTGAGCTGTTCAGTGCCCAGAGCTATGAACTGGCAGCATAAGCCCGAGGCTGAAGTTTTGAAATTAATCCTCTCCTCTCTGTTCAGCAATTGCTCTCACAGAGAGCAGCACAGGAGACTCAGGAACCTGAAAATCACTCTCTGAGTGGGAAAAGGGGGAATTGGGGCACAGGTTCCTGTGTTAGACCAACATATCCTGCTTGAGGTACAGCTTTTGGTGCTGCATGGTGAAATCATGCTGGGGAGATTCATATCTCAGCCTCCACTCTGCCTGAGCCTCCTTAGCAAAGCACATGAAACTTAAGCTGGGTGTTTGAGTCAGGGTGAATTTTATATTCTCTTGCACACAAATAAGTCTAGTTGATGGCTCATATGTGTGTGACATTGGAAAATGATGACTTTGAGCGTTGATAACTGAATTTACCAGGGTCTCCTGTAAACACTGTGCTGACAAAAATGTATTTAACCAAAATAGTTATATCTGAGCAACTACAAAGGGTTTAGTGTGCCCTCTCTGGAAACAGTTATGTTCATAAAGAGTTCTTTTTTTTTAAAAATCATCAAGGATTTTTTCATCTCTGGAGCAGTAATTCCTAACTTTGTTGATTCTAATGAAAGTGCTGGATTAGTTACTAAACGTGCAACTCTGTAAATAGGATTTTCTTTATGCCCTCACTGCACTGCATAGAATTCCTGTTAATACCAATAGCAACTTCCTGGATTTAGCAGGGAATACTGGTTAGCTGTTACTGTGTATCTAAAGCAATTTTAAATATGTTTTTTTTTCCATTTCCTCTTTCTAACCACTTGAACAACACAAAGGTCATGTGTGAGCAAGTGTGAGCTGTGCTGCCTGCCAGGTGAACCTGTGCAGAACCTGATTCAGGGGGCTCTAGCAGCAGATAAAATGAATTTGTTATGGCCTTGGAGTTCCTGTTATGACATTATCTCTGTGATATATGGAGCATGCTGCCTATTTTTAGCTCCATTGTAGTGGAATGATGTTTTGAATAAATGGAAGGAACACTGTAAAATTTAGAGGGGAAAAAGTGGAAAGCTGCATGCATAGGATACAATACCAGTGGAGTATTTAATATAACATGGTGTAATCCCTTAGAATCAGAGAATGGTTTGGGTGGGAAGGGACCTTAAAGCCCATCCAGTTGCATCCCCTGCCATGTGCAGGGACACCTTCCACCATCCCAGAGTGCTCCAAGCCCTGTCCAGCCTGGCCTGGAACAACTCCAAGGATGGGGCATGCACAGACTCCAGGCTCTTTTAGATAGTCTCTCTTCCTCTTCCCTGTAGGCTCCCTTTAGGTACAGGAAGGCAGCAACTGAGTCACCCCAAAGCATTCTCTTTTCCAGGCTGAACAATCCCAATTCTCTCAGCCTTTCCCACTCTTTCCCCCTTTTTTCTAATCCTTCTTCATCCTGCTTTCATGCCTATCATTAAAAATATCTTTGGGTTTAGATCTCAGGAAGTTTTAATGTCATACAAGAATGGGATCATGGAAAGTGTTGTTCTACTCCCTAAAACTCATGGTGACACCTGATAGATTGAGGATCTTAAATCCATGTGGATCTTCACAATCCCATGAAGACTTTTTAAAGCTTTTCCTGTATCTGTGTTTTGCTCAATTGAGCCTGGCCTCTGGATATGTTTATATCCCACTAGATTTCTTCTGAACAGCATTTTACCTACGGCCATTCACAGAACCTGTGAAATGCCTTCAAAGCAACAAGTCCTTGTTGTGTAACAGGGCAGTGATGCTCTTCTCTAGAGAATAATAAGATATTTGTGTGCCAAGGCACAGTTTCTCTAGTGATCCTAGAATACAGCTGTTAGAGTATAACATAAAAATCTCTCTTCCCAAGAAAACAAGTAGCTAAGAAGTCTATTAGGATATTTTTTTTCCTGAGTCCATTAGATTTAAATGCATTTGGCAAGCTGAGGTCTGAATTTGATCTTATGTATAATTAATTTTGTTTGTAGACTTGAGTAGGAAAAAATGCTATGGATTGGTTTTGTTTGATTGGGTTTTTTTTTCCTTTCCCTCTGTCCAAAACAAAAGAGCAAAGCCATTGTACACAGTCTACAGCCAGTTTGTGGCTGACTTAGACCCCTCCTAGCAGTGCCAGAAGGGAACGTGGGTTCAGTGGCTCCCACACCAGGGCACCAGGTGTGACCTTGGACTGCTCAGATGTTGAGTAAAGTCCATAAAACATTTACAGCCATTTGCTGTCACTAAATTCACAACCAACTTGTCAGCTTGTGGCAGAGTGATCACAAGTGCTCTGTTATATGGGAGTGTTTATTGGAGTTTTCCTCTGATTTGCTAACAGCTGTGTCCCAGCAAATCTGTACCTTAAATCTTTGTTTTGAGTCACTTACCTGTTCATGTAGTGAAGTGTGATTTGCTTTTCTAGTCAGTAAAGTTCATAAGCTTAGTCCTTTTCAGCAGAAGGTGGAGAGACTTGTACTGATCCTGGGCTCTGGAAGGGTGTCCATTCCCAGGAATGAGCCCGTTCACTCTCAGGGTTGGTCCCACACAGACAAACTTTCTTGTTCTACCTTAATGTGCCACCAATTTGATGACAAGCCTCACCTGAGAAGTTTACACTTGTGTTGGATCTGTCCCATTCCAGGATTCCCAGATGGTAATAGAGGCCTTTAAATCAGGGTTCGAGCCTCCGGGAGACATCGACTTTGAGGATTTCACGCAGCCCATGAAGAGGACGGTGTCGGAATCCAGCCTTTCCAACTCCAGAGGGGATGGCAAGTCAGAGCCCAAGTTTGGTAGCAAATCCAAGGGCAAGTTATGGCCATTCATCAAGAAAAATAAGGTACTGATTTGTGAACTTGAGCTTGGTGCTAGTATGTGTTTTGTCAATAACCTGTGTCTTGTCTAGTAATCTTGGCAAGTTCCGTTTTTTTAAAGAGAAT
>VZTJ01003414.1:211367-253867 GCA_013397795.1 Orthonyx spaldingii | reverse complement strand
TCCTGTGCTCAGGCTGGTTTTAATTTTGCTTCCAAACCAAAAATCCAATGAATCTTGTTTTCATGGAAGAAAACAGATGCCTGAACAATTCACAACAGATGCAAGGTTAATGTGGAGGCACCAATACCAGTATCAGTGGTCACTGCCAATATGAAATCCTAGCCTGTTTAAAAAAAAATAAATATTTAGGTGCTGACTCTTGTCAGTGTCTATGGTTTTCTAATCACATTTTTGTATTTTCCTCAAAGCTTTTTTCTTCTAACTCCAGCAGCAGAAATGTTCATTATAGAGAATACCCTAAAACTGTTAGAGCACTTATTATGGATCAGAACTAGGAGAAGGGGAAAAAAACTCTCATACATTTTTTTGTGAGTGTTTTTTCTAATAGCTGCTTAAAAAGGCACTACAAAATTGGTGTAACACTTCAACTTCATGTCTTTAGGGAAGTTCAAGCCAGAAGAGCATAAAGAATGAGGAACCAGTTACATAACTTATAATTTCATTTATGCTTGCTCTGCTTTTTCTAATTCCATTTTGAGGACAAAGGAAACTCAGTATTCTGCTGGTTGATACTAATTTTGTGTTCTTTTGTTTTATTGCTGTAGCAGCAGTAACACCAACGCCTTTTTTTAAAGAGCAATCCTCCAAACTAACAACATCCAGGGGTAGAACTTACACCTCTGAGTGCCTCCGTGTGGGCTTGGCTTTCCTCCCTTGCCCCGGAGCCCGGGAAGTGACTGAGCAGGGAGGATGGTCTGGGAGCTGGGGCAGACATTACTGCCAATATCCAAGCTCCATAAAGCACACGGAGGAAATTTTGTGGTTTCCTTTTTAGTGGAAGTTGTTGACTTCATTACAATGTGATTTTATTTCCATTGCACCCGTTGCTGTTGTCCCTCCCCGCCCGTCTCCCCTGACGCTCTGTGCACTCCTGTCCTCCACACCGAGCTCTGAATCGGCCCCACTGCTCAGTACTTTGCTCTGTGAGCATGCAGAGACAGCAAGCAAACCACCCCCTCTCCAACCTGCTCTGTTCCCTGCCCTGGGAATATTTGTTGTTCTAACGTAAGTGTCTCTCTCTGTGCCAAGACCGGGACTTTTTGGCGGGTGGGGTCGTTAAAGCCATGGTTTGTTCTAGCACCGAGAGAGATGGTTTCTGACCTTGGTATTTAAACAAGCATTCAAAAATACCACATTTTCTGATCTCTCTGAGCATGCTGAGCTCTTACTGTCCACCTGGTTCCCAGGAGGCTCCCACTGTGCACTTTGAGGGTAGTTAAACACCAAGCTGTCCTTTGCTGTAGAAGCAGTGAACACAGAGGTGCCGCGCTCGTCCCCGGTGTAACCAATGTGTGTTTTCTCTTGCTGACTCACCAGCAGACACAGTCTTTGTATATTCACAAAGAACTCATGAAGAGGACTTTAGGGACACCCACGTGTGCCGTTGAGGCTAGGGAATATGTTGTAAGTCTGAGTATGGTGTGATCAGCCCATACTGTTGCTACACAGCCGCTAACCCCACTTACAATGCCGGCCCGAGTGTGCTGTGGGAATGTGCTTTGTCAAAGAGCCATGGAAAATTTGGTGGGAGGCAAGTGGCAGCTTATGATGTGATGTGCAGGAAAGATAATGTCTGCTAGTCCTGGAAATGCTGAAATTGGCACAATTAAAGTAGCTGGACCTGTGAAATTCAAAGTGTCGCAAACAGGTTCTGCACATTTATTCTAAATTGTTTGATGAATGCAGTCTCGAGCATCAGGAGCCCTGATGGAAAGGAATTCTGTGCCTTGGTTGTGGAGCACTCCCTAGAGCCTTTGGAAACTTCTCTGGACTGTCTGTAATGATGATAGTTCATGGAATCAAGATATGTGACCTCTAAATCTGCTACTTGGACAAAGCAGAGTATGGGGAGATTGTTACAGGGCCATTAAAAAAAAAAAGAAAATTACCTCTTGGTTGTATGGAAGTCCGGTGACTTATTTCAACCCTGTTTTCTGTAAGTGAGGTTAGTGGCCGTGACTGTCCAATAACACATGGACCTGCTGGCTTTCATGCTCTCTCATGTGTTATTGAAGCTTGTGGCTCTTAGAGTCTTCATTTTTTCCCTGCAAGACTAAGCTGGGCTTGGTTTAAATTGACAGCTTGAAACGCATTTGCTCATTTCAAAGAAATGTGACTTATTTGATCATTCGGGGGGAAAATGCCTTTGTTCTCCCAGGAGCTGTGAGCAAGTTTCTAGCTGTGAAAACCCAACAGAATGGGCAAAAGTAGTTATGTAGTGTTTAATGCAGATTTATTTTCAATCTGCCTATATTTGTTTATGGAAACTGAATCACTGTCACGTAAAATTACCAATAAATTTCAGAAATGGAAAACTGTGAATATGACTTATTTCAGCATTTCATTGTTTCCAGCCTATGAACTGCTTTATTTATACTGGTTATAACAAACCCTGATGTACTATTTGGAAATGCTATTAATAAGTTCTCTATTTTTGTCATACTTAACAGCATAAGAATTGGGCATACAGTGTCTGTAATCCCTTTCAAATTTGCTGAATTTGCAGCAAAAGAATAGCCTTGATGCAGATGATTCTCCGCAGTATTTAGTGCCTTTAGAGTGAGTAGTGTTTAGCCACTAGCGCATGTAGCATACATTTGTGCCTTTTTAGAGTGCTTCATAGGTAAATATTTATTCTGCACCATGAGTCTTGTCTGTATCTATGTACAAGAATCTCAATTTGTGCTGATCATGTCTATGCTAAAGTTCACAGGAGTGCTAAAGCAATGATGCAAACACGAGCTGCCTACACTGAATTTCTTCAGACCACTCTCTCCTTCTATGATTACTCTCTCCAATGGATTGGTTTTATTTACTTTATTTCTTTAATGGCCTGTTTAGTTCAGAGAGTGAATTTCTTCATGGCACTGTGATTATTATCATGTGTTTGTTCCCTAATGGACTGGACTGCAGAGGGAAGTGTCACTGCTGCCTTGTCACTGAATGATCAGCTCACATGCAGCATTTCACTATTATTTCAAGACCATTTATTTTCCTTGAATGGCTGGCATGTGTTGCTGTACAAATCCTGGTAAATAATGGAAATTGTTATTTTGGGGGAAAAAAAAGTGTATTTCTTAAATCAGCTGCCCACAAGAGGTGTGGAGCCTTTATTTTAAATCAAATCCTAATGACCTGGTTTTTTTGCTAAAAATGGAGCATCTGTTTGAGAACACCATTCCCAGGAGCTGTTGGTAGTGACAGAGAACTTGAATGGGAAGAGGTTCCCAAGTCTGGCAGCACAAATCCTGGCCTGGAGAGAGGCATTTTCCAGCTTTTACCTTTCAGCTGTTGTTAACACAGAGCTTGGGCTTTTGTGCACCTCAAGTTCCTTGGGTCGTTTGAGCATTTCACAGCTGTCCCCAAGAGCTGGCAGGGCAGCAGCTCAGTGCCCATTGCTGGAGGAGGAGGAGGAAGCTGGGTGGAGTTTGGATTCTCCCTTTCTATCTGGCTTTAGATCTCGAGCAGCAGCTCACTTGTGCTCGGCACAGAACTGAGCACTGTTAGTCTCCCTATCTCTTGGAAATCCTTCTGAACTGCCGCTGTTTTGTCATTTTGCAATGCTGGAAGAGGCTGTGGGAGTTTTGGTGGTTGGGTGCCCAGGCACAGTTGTTCACCTGGGAGTTTCTGGGGCACCTGCCCAGAGCTGTGTGTGCAGGTGAGGCAGGGCAGCGATGCGACTCCACGGGCACACACTGCTTTTAGTGTTGCCTTCCCAGAGTAACTAGAAGATAATGTTTGGGCTCTGTCCCAGGAAATGTGGTAACTTCTGAAGAATTAGATCATGTATATCATTTAAGGAGGTTGAATAATGTCTTACCATGCTGTCATAGAATCAATTTGGTGTCAAGAGAATACTTTTTTTTTTTCCTCCTCCTTGGGCCTGACCTTGTCTGACTATGGCCAAAGTACGTTTGAGTCTGAGTATTTGTTTCTGAACTGTTCAAGAATGTGAAATGGCTTTCTGTGCCTGCCTGGGCAGCACTCTGCAGTCCACAGGGACAGTCCAGGGTGTTGTCCTTTGGCTGTAGCCAGAGAGCCAGGCGTTCCCTGGAGGTCCCATGGTTCTGGATGCTGCTGGAGCTGCTCCTCGCCTCTCCACTGAGGTTTGGCTCAGGGGTTACCCCCCCAAAGCCCTTCCATGAAGTGGCTGATGCATTTCAGCACATTTTTGATCTAAAGTGACGCCCACACTTTTGCAAGCTGTGGGGTTTTCCCACCTCAGTGCTGTTGCTGTGGTGAGAACTCCCAGTGTTGTTGTTGCAGCTGCTGTCAGTCAGTCCAGGCCCAATCTCACCTGTGCCAGGTACAGAACTTCCCATTCCCGTTTCTGGCCAGGTCACGGCAGCTGCCCGAGCCCATCTTGTGAACTTTTGCACAGATCTGTTAGTGTGACCCATTTTGCCTTCCAACAGCAAGGGGATTGTGTCATTTTATTGTAGCAGCCTGAAAAAGTTCCTCTTCTACTGATGCACTGTTGTTTTTTCTCTCTCTCCCCCCACCCTGTATCTCTCCAATTTTACATGAAGCTTTCTCTCAAGCTGGTAAGCACATTTACAGCATGCCTGTCCTGTGTTTTAATCACAATTTCCTGTGTGTGTTTTAATGTGCACTGTGCCACATGTGACATGACACTGAAATTAACTGTTAAATTTGTTTCTTCTTTGTGTTTGCTTTTTTTGACATTTATCAGATAAATCTGAATACACAGGTCTGGAGTCTAATAGAGGTGATCAGAATTCAGTCTTCTAATAAGCTGCTAAAAAATTAACTCTAATATATAGTTTAGTTTTCACTTTTATAATCTAGGGCTATGAAAATGTAGAAAAACAGTATTGAGTAATTCTGCTACTGTATAAGTATATATTAAAACATTAAAAAAGGGGGAAAAAATTTAAAATAAAGGTCTCTGTGCTTGCTGGACATTTCCAGAGAGCTGTGCATGTCTGTGTACAGTAGCTGTAAAGTTTGCTTTCCATGTCCAGTATTACTGGAAATCTGCATCATTATCACCTACATTTTACAGCCCTATGTAGTCCTTCAGAATAACCAATAATGACATTAATTAAAGTTCTGTAAACCTTAACCAACAAGGTTAACTCAATCTGATTTGAATTTGCAAATTGAGAGATATGCATATATGTGAATCCTAAATTCCATCTTGGATGCAGCTGGGAAGGTTACTTGAACTATGGTAAGATAAAGATGTTACTGAGCTGGGAAGGGAAGGGGTGAACAGACCTGGGAAAGCAAATTTACGTGCTGGACTCCATGCACAAGGTCGTGTTTTGCTTGAGACACTACACACCTTGCTATGTCCCTGACAGCTTGTCTGCATTCCTTTGGCCCTGGAGAGCCCCTCACCAGGAGAATGTGCCTGGTTTGCTGCCCCACCTTGTGCAAACACGCGAGAGCTGCAGTGAGTGATGGCATTTTGGAGACCTCAAAGGATCCACGGGGGCACCTGAACTGTGTTAGCTTCCAAGTTCTCTTATTCCTCACCAGTTTGTGCCTTTGGGTGCTCTTTCCCTTCCCTGTGAGGGTGCTGAGGCCCTGGCACAGGGTGCCCAGAGAAGCTGTGGCTGCCCCATCCCTGGAAGTGTCCAAGGCCAGGTTGGACGGGGCTTGGAGCAGCCTGGGATAGTGGAAGGTGTCCCTGACCATGGCAGGGGGCTTGGAACAAGATGAGCTTTAAGGTCCCTTCCAACACAAACCATTCTGGCATTCTACACATATCTTGTTCTTGAACACATCACTGTGGGCCTCTTCTGCTCATGGCAGCTCATCCAGAGAAACACGTGGGCCACCAGAGCTGCCTGCAGTAGCCCTGGCAGTTTTGGGTCCTGCTGCTGCTCTGGCAGCACAGTGACTCTCTTGGACTCCTTTAGCAAGGTTGCTTCTCACTGAAGACCTGTGGTAGGTCTGAGGAATGATGGAAGTGCCTGGAATACTTGCAAACCTTCTTTTGGCTGTCATCAAACCACTGTCCTGGGAGTCCAGTGCATTTATACCAGATTTCCACTCATTTTCTTGGTCACAGTGCTAGTGTGCTGTGTAGCTGAGTTAAGGCTTTGTATGTAGGAGTAAATCCTCCAAAAGTGGCTGACCTGGCCTTTCCCCAGGCATTGCAGAAATTGGAAAGATGTGCAGGGAGGGCTGAGACCCATTTTCCCATTTCAAGTGGAGAAAAACAGCTTTTTGTAATCTCCTCTTGGATCCTCACTGTGCAAGAGCCAAAACTGGGGCTGAAAAAGCTCATGCTCTGCTCACATGTAGCTGCAGCCCAGAAACTGGTCCTAACACAGCCTCTGTTTCCACAGTCCTTCATCTTGGGACAATTTGAATCCTAAATCTTGATATCTTTCTGCAAGGACACCTTGTGAGCAGCAGATCAGAAATAGCACAGCTTTCCCCTCCACCTCACTGCTGCAGCATTTCTAAAAACGTAGGCAAGGTCCACAACTTGAGAGGTAGCCCAGGTGTGTTTGTGCTTGAGAGCATGAGATGTGCCCAGCATGTGCAAAACCTGCTCCTTGACTCTCCTTCTCAGAGCAGGGGCTTCATCTTCTGATAGGAAATTCCTGAGCACGGACTAAAATTGGAGTGAGATCACCTCCCAGCCTTGGGTGTGCAGCTCTATGCAACACTCATGCTTTGGTCTGAAGCATTGTGAACAAAGCTGCTGGATTTAGTCCAGCTTAGAACTCTTGAATGGAGTTGAAGAATCAAAACCAAGATACCAAAAAGATGCTTTTCCAAATTTCACTCTATCTGTTGCATTATAATAATGTACAGCTGGGGATATTTTCAAGCCTGTCTCTTCTGCTTAGAAGTGAGGAGGATATGTCAGAATATGTTATTTAGACTTTCCTGTAACTGCTTGTTTGTTTACAAAGCTGCCTCCAGATGCTCTGCCTTAAAAAGATGTGTGTGGCTTTTGTGTAGATTACCCATAAAATAGATTGAATCACTCTCATGTCTGTTATGATGTGGGAGTTGCTGTCAAGAAAAATCTAAACATTAAAGACTAAATTAAAATAGATCTCTCCTCTACCAGGCACAACAAGTAATGTAAGCACTGTAAGGACTCTGTGTAGGTAAAGTTTCAGAATCAGCATACCTTTCTCACTTATTTGTCTTAAATTTGCTTTCTCATTGTCTCACAAATGGAATTTTAAGTGTATTATTGCACAGTTGATCAGGGCTTAACTGGAAGCACATGCCATCTTTGACTGACAATCAGTACAGCAGCAGTTTGATCAGACCTCCTCTGTTACTTTGGAATGACCAGTGCAGAGGAGAAGGTGACCTGGGTGTGGTTGTCCTCCAGCCCTCTGACACCCCCACACTTTGGTTTTGAACAGCTTGTTCTGCAGCTGCAGGAGAAAGTCACAGTGTCCCAGCACATTCAGTACAGAGCCAAGGGTCTAATGAGCAGCTTTTGTGGCAGTGTCTCCTCTAAATCACTCTCCTCAGAGAGAAATCTGGTGTTTTAGCAATACTGATGGCCCAGCCCTGCTCACAAGCTCTCAGTAAGCTGATGGACCACTGAATTTGGTTACTCAGCTTTGTGTTTTTACCCTTCTTTCTCCCATATTCCCACTTAGAAATGGGACAGGGAATGAGCAGAAACCAAAACAAGCAAAACTTGCCCAAATTCAAGCTCGTGCACAAGAATCTCACTCCCTTATGGTGCAACTAATCAGTATTGATGTGTGTTCAGTATAGCCCACCCAATCTGCCCCCATTGCCTTCTGGCAAGACAAAAATAGGTGTTGCTGTGAAGAAAAGAGTGTGGATGTATTTTATGTGTCATCTATCTGCTATATCAAATTGAGGCAATCAAGAGGAGACATAGCAGAAGGCAGAAAAGGGGTTTTCAAGCAGAATCACACAAAGGTAACCACTGTGGTCTTCACATTTTTTTCCCTATGGTTATGATTTCAAACTGACTGATTCCATGGCTTTGATATAACTTCTGGTTTTCATGTGAGTACAAGGGAGAGAGGAAAAACTGAGAGACTTTGGCATGGAATGTGGACCCTGGAAAGTAAGCAGCATGTTTTTTAAATTGCAGAATCCAGTGGGGAATGCTTCTGTTAGCTTGGTGTGTTCAGGAGAGCCCTGAACTGAATTAACTGTGTTGGACCAGCACTCAGTCAGCAGTGCACAGGAGAAATGCAACTGTGACACAGGAATGAAAGCCAGAAACTGCCTTTATGGGAATGCTGTTTGTAGCAGAGTGAAGGAAGGCAGGAAGGATCTGCTTTCCATGAGAAGGGAACTCTGTTAAATAAAATCTGATGATAAAACTGTAGATAAAAATAATTTCTCAGCTTTGCTGTTGAATTCTGGAATTTTCCAGCTGATCTTCCATTAGCCACTGTTAGAGAAGCAGGATGTGGTCCTGGGATCATTTTGAGGGCATCCAGATTCCTCACCACTCAGGGCCTGATAACAGCACAAATGATAACAATGCTTCAGACCACGGTGATTTTGCACAGGTTTTTGTGAGCTGCTTTCGAAATGCACTCCCAAAGGATTCTTTCAGACTTTGATTATTAATCTTTTTCCTTATCCCCCCTCCCCTCCCCGTTCCACTCTGTGCAGGGAGCAGGCCCAGAAGACTTCAGCAATCTCCCACCTGAGCAAAGAAGAAAGAAGCTTCAGCAGAAGGTCGATGAACTAAACAGGGACATTCAGAAAGAGATGGATCAAAGGTGAGTCAAACCTCTCCAATGAAAAGTGAAATTGCAGTGAGCAGAGCCCCTGTGTGTGATGCATGTGGGTAGATCCCAACAGGAGAGGCTGTTATGAGATGATGGCATCATCCAAAGCCTCTCTGATCTGTAGCTTAGATTTCCTGGAAGCAGGAACATAGTGACTCCTGTGCTTTTGTGAATGCTTCTTCTACAAGGCTGCATTTATCATTCTGGTTGAGAAAAAAGCTATTTTAGCTCCACACTTTTAATTGATTCTGGCAGCCTGTATTTGTGCTTTGTGTTTGCTCACATTCTGCAGCTGCATTAAAGATGCAGCATGTTTTGTTTGTGAGACACAGAACTTTTCTTCCCTGAAGGATTTCAAGACTGGTCTATCCCTAAATACTGCTTTGCATTTGTACACATGTGCCTACATTTTGTGTCAGCTTGCTTTCAAGAACCTGTTTATTTTGCCTACTAACCCAAAATTTCTCCTTTATATTTTATGTTGTGAATAAGAAAGGAAAATTGCATGTGGTTATGTGATTTCTCATTGCTTGGTTTTTTTCCCTCTGGGGTAACTTAGGTTTGTCTCTGTGCAGGTTTTTCTTTCTGTTCTGTATTGATCCTGAGGTAACCCAACATTAAAATCAGATATGGAATCACAGCAGAGTGAAGTTTAAATGAAGATAGTTTATGATGGAGAAAATAGCACCAGCAGTTAAAGAAGAGTTAAACAAACAGTAATAATTGTGACTCATGTGTTTGCACCATTGTCCCTTAAGGCTTCAGGCACAGAGCAGTC
Source organism: Orthonyx spaldingii (assembly GCA_013397795.1). Classification (NCBI taxonomy): domain Eukaryota; kingdom Metazoa; phylum Chordata; class Aves; order Passeriformes; family Orthonychidae; genus Orthonyx; species Orthonyx spaldingii. The sequence continues at coordinate 244,300 of VZTJ01003414.1, read as the reverse complement.
CCACTTCCTTGCCACCCACACTTTTTCCCAGTTTCCATACACACAAGGCAAAGGCACAGGATTGCAATTGTCAGGAGTTTGGTGGGAAACTCTAAAGCATAAAGAGTGTTAACTTGAGTCGTGGGACTCTCATTAACCTCTCTCCCACCAGCTAATGCCTAGAGAAAATCTGAATAGTTGTGCCTAAAACCAGCCCATAATTCCATGTTTCAGCTCTGAAATGTCCATCAGCAGCTGAGTGGAGCTGCCCTGGGACTTGGCCGGACGCGGGGTCACATTTTGTAGCCTCGAGTCAGTCTGTCCCTGTGCTGTGACAAACACAAACCATCTGGAGCCACCTTTGTTTTAAGCAGTGTGAAACAAGTAAATATCTTACAGATTATTTGGGTTGCTAAAGACAAGCTGCCACAGGCAGGGTGAGAATTTCTGGTTTTCACTCCATTTCTGTTCTTGATATATCTTTGTCCCAGTTTCTCAACTAGAGGTCAGCCCATGATGGACAATAATGATTCAAGTGTTTGTGTATGCCACGAAAACTGGGAAGATATTAGTCTAGAAAGTTGGAGCTGTCATATACTCCAATGGCTGTGAGATTTATTATTATTGCTTTCCCCAGGGCAATGAGTTGATATTGTTGTACTACATAAAAAAACATGTCAGGCTGAAAATCAATATAAAATATCTTCTCACGCTGTAGGTAACTCACTGTTTTTCATCTCTGACAGTGTAAATTCTCTTCTGGCAAATAATTTTAGTGTTCTTTTTTAATGGCTGGTTGTATACAAGGCAAAAGCCCCATCTGGGTGTTCTCAGTTCCTTTTGTAATAGCTTAGGTTGAGCCTCAGAGGGAAGAAGAGAAAGTTTATTATCCTTTTATTTGCCCTCATTTGAAGAAAAGTACTTAGCCCCAGCTGCACTAAATGTGTTTTATTTTTGTTTTGCCTCTCAGAGATGCCTTAACGAAGATGAAAGATGTGTACATCAAGAACCCCCAGATGGGAGACGCGGCGAGCGTGGACCACAGATTGGCAGAGCTCGGGCAGAACATTGAGAAGCTGCGATTAGAGGTTCAGAAATTCGAGGTATGAGAAGAGACATCTCAGTAAAAAGCAGCTCAGCAAATGCTCAGGTCTGAGCAGGGGCTTCCTGGCTTTTCCAGATGTGGTGATGCACTCTGCTGTGTGTGGACAAGGGCTATGTGAGCACTTGCATTAATTGGGGTCTTTGAGCTGATTTGTGTAACATAAACATCCACCAACTCCTGGGGCTGTCAGCCCACAGCTAAATTTGCCACAGAAAACAAATTGTGCTGAGTGGAGGTGAAGAGAGAATGTAGTGCTCTCTGGACTGCCCAGAGGGCTTCAGATGCTTATTTAATTAATTAAATAAATTGAAGCATCATGTTACAGACATCTGTGGAAAATCAGAGTGACATAAATGCAAAGCACCGTTTAGAGACTAACAGCAAGACAGAAGCCATCAGATGAAATATGTTTTAAGGAATAGTCTGCCATGAACAGGAAGCTGCTTAGTGATATAAAATCTCCAGAACAGAAGGGGAGTGTTTGGAATATATCAAGCCCATTATAATTATAAGAGAAGAATTAGAGGACGGAGAAAAGACTTCACTTTCTACATTATGCTTTGAACATAAACAGATACAGCCCATTAATTTCAGATGTGATTTTATTGTCCATTGCTTTCCTACCCATTTGAAATCAGTGGCTCTTTCATTCTCCCCAGCTTTTGTTCTCATGCATTCAGCAGTTGCTGTGTTTCTGGTGTTACTGAGACTTACTCTAAGCAGCCACACATCTTCTTACTTGATTGTGACTAGAGCAGCATCATCTCCTGCTGGCTGATAACTGCTTCTCTCTCAGGGTGTTTTCAGCACCCACTGCCAGAAAATAGTTACGTTCTCAATAAGTGTGTTTTTGGCAAGACAGTCCAGAATTTGAACAACTGACTTCTGCCGCTCCAAGGAAAATGTGAACATGTTTGCAAGGCAGTCTCTGTTCTGTAGCTGGGTGTCAGGAGTGTCCCAGCAGGGTGAACTCTGTCTGTCTGTCTGCCTGGCAGGGCTGGCTGGCGGAGGTGGAGGGGCGGCTGCCGGCGCGGACAGAGCAGCCCCGGCGCCAGAGCGGAGTCTACGAGGCCCAGAACCCGTCAGGAGTGAACAGCTGTGCCCAGGACCGAGAGAGGTACAGTATCTGTACGGGGCTGGGACTGCACCACAGCCACTGCAGGCACACCCAGGGGCTCTGCAGCCTGCTCTGGCCAAGTCCCACCCCAGAGAGCTGCATTCTGACTGTGCTGAGCTCTGTGACAGCCCCCTCGCTCACTGCTGTGAAGGCATTTTTACAGTTTTGAATGTTAAAAATGAGGGTTGTCACCCATCTGTAGTCACAGCCAGCTCCAAGCTAGCTCTGGAGTCACTGAGCTGCTCCAGCTGGAGTTGCTCCCCTTGCCCCAAGCCTGGTGACCGAGTGGTTCTCCCAGCTGCTGAGGTTGGTTGCTATAGTTGCTGTGTTTTTCCTCTCTTGAGCAGCCCCGATGGCAGTTACACAGAAGAGCAGAGCCAGGAGACTGAGATGAAAGTACCTGCGACAGACTTTGACGATGAGTTTGATGATGAAGAACCACTACCCACCATAGGAACATGTAAAGCGCTCTATACATTTGAAGGTATCACTCAAACTTTACCCTCGTGTCACTGACCAGTTTGTTTGGTTTTTTTTAAGTTCATATGCCAAGAGCAAGTGGGAAACCTTCACTGAACCTTAAATAGCCAAAAGGCAAGTGAGGCTCTGGTGTGATTCTGTAGAAAGGCACCACGACAGGGATTTGTCTCCTGTTGCACAGGAACTCTGCAAGGGAAAGAACCAAAACTCTGCTGTCAGGATCACATTTATCTGGTTCTTTATGTAGTCACTGCTGACTCCAGAACCACAAGCCCCTGCTCTTGCTGCCAGGGATGCACCAAAAGCTGTGTCCACCCACGGCCTGAGTGTGCCCTGAGCTCCCTGCACAGTGTCTGTGGCTCCTGCTGTGCAGCACAGCCTGACATCCCTGCTGCTGTGTGTTGCAGGTCAGAATGAAGGAACAATCTCTGTAGCAGAAGGAGAGATGCTCTATGTGATAGAAGAGGACAAAGGTGACGGGTGGACGCGGATCCGAAGGAACGAAGATGAGGAGGGCTATGTCCCCACGTCCTATGTTGAAGTCTATTTGGACAAAAATGCCAAAGGTGCTATGACCTATATTTAATGCTATTATTATTGTTTTATTTGCTTTCACAGAGATAATCCAACCCTGAAGCTGCTCTGTGTTGCAGATAGAGCCTTTTAAGAGTCTGTACAATGCCACCAAGTGCATTATTCCGTACGTGGACTAATCATGGCTTGTTGTACTGCAAAATGTGCTTTTCTTGCTCAGAGAAGGGTAGTGTGGGGGACTGTGACAGCAGAGGGGAAATGCAGCCTTTCCTGGACAGTGTTTGCTCAAGTGTCAGTGCCATTGCACGCCCAGCTTAGTGCAGGAAGCTCAAAGCCCTTTGGGATCACACAGGCTCTCCTCAGACACCCTGGTGGCATCTCAGACACATCCACAAGTCAACTGTTTGTCCCAAAGTCATTCGGTGGAACTTTATATAGGGAATGTTTAGACTGCTGGTTTGTTGCTCTGTGGGAGCTTTTCAGAGCCTGTTGTGTTCTGGGGACCTTTTGGAATGAAAACTGGTGGTAATTTAGTTTAGTGTGTGTGGAAGGGGCAGGAGAGATCTTACCAAAACCCCCCTACACAGCACTCTGTGGTCCTTGATAAATGGGTAAAACATTAAGAAAGCTCCTCTGTTCTTTCCCACCTTGCCACATTTCAGATGTATTTGCTGTTTCAGATGACCAGAACTAATGGTTTAATCTCTTGCTCACACGAGATCAATGGAGACATTCAGAGGTTGGACTCCATAAACTGCTGTTTGTTGCTTTTAATTCCTCCCAAATACCTTGTGTTGTGTAAGGAAGCAGTGCTGCAGGGCAGACCTGGCTGGAATAAATGCCAGTGCTGAACACCTGGTAATGGATACACTGAGAAATCAAAATATTTTAACCTTGTTTCAAATCAGAACGTGTTAGAACTCCACTGTTAAATAATTTGTGTTTATTAAGTCACTTAATCCTTCAGATTATTGTTGAATTTCCTAGGCCTGAGAGTTCTTGGTGTGAAACAAGTGGCCTCATCTAAGTCAAAAGCAAAGGGAACCATTTTCTTTGGGATTTATGGGCAGCAGGAAGAGAGGAGTAGGACTGTGTCTGTAAACCAGTCCTGAAACTTGAGCAGTTCAGTGTAGGGTTGGATTTGGTGTTAATCAGTGCAGTGCCTTGTCTGCTGCAGGTGAAAATCTGGGCCTTGTTTTATTTTGCCATAATTCAGTAGTTTTATGTTCCTGTTGGCAAATCTGTGGTCAGCTGAGATGCAAAAGAGTGCAAAAAGTTCAGCCCCCTCTGTTATTTTTTATTAACCTTTGAAAGAGGAACATGGATCATCCGTTCTCCTTTATATCCAGAACAAGGCTGAAGGATTGGAAATCACGGAATCACAGATGGTTTGGGTTGGCAGGGACCATCTCATTCCAACCCTGTGCCATGGGCAGGGACACCTTCCATCAGAGTGAAAATGCAAACTGCTGGGGGTGAAGGCTGATACAACTGCAGCCATTTCTGTAGCCACAGTGGAGGTGTTTCAGATAATTTAAAGTTTTTCCATTAATTTTGTTGGATTTCAGGAACAAAATCAAATGTGTCTGTGAATATCTAATGTATAGGAACTATAATGTTTACCTCTTTTATTTCTCAAGTCTCTGGTTCAGAAGAAAAGCTAAAAGAGAACTTTTCATAGAATTCAGCATAAAGATGTGGAGGAAATGCTACAGTGTTTTAAAGATGAACTTTGTTACAAGCTGCAAATTGATTTTTAATGTATTGGTAGAAGTGACTTTATTCAGTCCCTGAAATGAAAGCGATGACATTCCTGAAGATAATGCTGCAAATACTAAAGCATTTGCAAACTTTAGTAATCCTTTCCTCTTTTTGGAAAGAAGGTTGAGCAGCTGGCACCACGAAAGGCTGGTGGCAGAAGGGTGGGAGCTCACAGCAGCCCCTGTGACTGTCCCAGTCCTGGCTCGGCCTTACCTGCCTGGCCAGGCTGTGTCTGTGCCAGGAGCCAGGCGCAGCTCAGTGCCACTGCTCAGTGCTTTGTGAAAAGCTGCTTTTTCACTCAGCTGGAGCCTGTGCTGTCAGGGCTCTGCTGCAGGACAGGTAAGTTGTGTGCTGCAGGTGCCCTCCTGATCGTAGTCTTAGAGGAGCCAGGCTGGGTCTGTGCCCTGCAAGTCCCTGTGTGAGGGCTCCTGGTGACATTTACAGGGGTGCCTCTGGTCAGAGGGTGTTGGCAAGCCCTGTCACAAAAAGAACAGTAATGTCTATCTTGTTTTGCCTTTTTTTTTTTTTTTTTTTCCAGATGTGCACAAACCACTTCAGAAAATCTCTGAGTAGGTTTGCATAGGCCTGTCCACCCTTTATTCTCCTGGTTTGCTGCTACGGTTGTTTTAAGAGCTCTGTTTGAGAAGGTTTTCTTTAGAAGAGATGAATGCACATGTCATATCTCCATCACTGAAAGACTTTGTTAGGTACCAGGTCGGCTCTGAAATGTCACTGCCGAGGAAGGTGCTGCCCCGACTGTGTCCATTTAGTGCAAACAGCATTGTTGTCCTTCTGAATAGAAATGAGAGCTGCAGGCTCTGCTCCCGTTGGGATTCGTGCAGGAAACTGTTCTGTGCACACCTGGGTGTAGCATCTCGCAGGGTTTTCTGTACCTGTCGGGTGTGTGCTGCTGAGAACTCTCAAACACGAGAAGTGGTTGGGCCTTTCAGCTCAAGACTGACCACCCTGTGTTACTGACCCTGGTACCTCATCATCTGCTTGGCAACAAAGCTGTCTTTCTCTGAGGGATGTTGTGAAATCGTTTGACACAAAAAAACCTGCGTGGAGTAACCAGCTCTGCACAAACCCTGCATTGCACCCAACAGAAACACCACCTTCCCTTCCAGCAGAAAGCCTGGATGTTTGTTTGGGTGACATGCAGGAATAGAGGCTGGTTTGGGAAGTTAAACTTCTTGATAAAAACTATTTTGGAGCCGTGGGCTGATGAGCATTTTGGCTCCTTTGCCGCTGTGGGTCTGTTCCTCTCACCTCTGATGATATCAGTAATTCCTTATGGATAGCTCTGGGATTCCCAGAGCTGCTGCTCTGCTGTTTGCTGTAACCATCATGCAGAGCTTTGACTTATATAAATAAATAGGTAAAAGTTAACCATGCTGAAGCACTTTTTATCTAGGATATATCTGATTATTTAATGCTTGCCAAATTGTTTAGAAATTGGTAATTATAAATGGGACTGTGGCTTTTAAAAATCCTTTTGTTAAATACAAGCCCTTAGTTCTCCCAGTATAAAAAAATTTGTATATAACATAACTTAAAGACTAAAGTTACTTGAATTTGAATTGTTTTTATCCTTTTATATGTGTATAAATAGAAATGGTTTTATAGGCTGTTCTGCTTAACCCGGCTGTTTTGGTAACTACTCAGTCCCTCTGATGTTGATAAGTGTTTTTGGTTACTCAGCTGCCTGCACCTGGACTTGCATAGGAACTGCTGTTGTGTGTTAAGGTTTGTTCAATCTGGCCAGTGTGGTTGTCTTGTTTCTATTCTTATTTTTTAAAGAATCATCATCTGTCAGGAATCTCTTTATAGCTTGATGTACCATGGTGTCTTCTTCTAATAAACATTATATTTTCTCATTCCTGTGAGGTTTTGGTTTTTGGGTTTTTTTAATGGCAGTTACTAGTAGATGGCAATAATTAGTGGCAAAAAATAGTGGCATTTAACTTTCCTAAGGGACAGCAAATGGCCCACAGCTGCTTCCCACACTAAGCACAAATGCAGTTCTTCAAGAAAAATATTTTATTGTGGCTCTTTGAAAACTTCCTTGTGCTGTAATTTGGAAGGATTTTATGTAAGTGGGTGCAAAGGAGATGAGAAGATTCCCCTGCTCTCTCAAATGCAAGGGAATTTTGGACTCATCCTGTATTCCCTTGGATACAGCAGTTTGGGCCAAATCACACTCCTGGATTGTAGCTTCACTTGGCCAAAGGAAAAACTTGTCCTCAGCCACCAGTGTGGGAACAGGGATGGAGAGAGGAGGGGTTTGGAGCTGAGGCTGATTCACTGACCTGCATATTCCTGGCTCCCTGGAGAAGGAGAGGCCTCTGCAGCCTGTGGTGGAAAGGAAGGCTCTGGATTCCTCTGCACACTCTTTGATGTAATTTCCTGTTGTTGTTCAGTGTCATTGATGGTCTCTGGAGCTGTCTCTTGAACAGATGCAGTGCTGCTTTGCAGACTGAAAATGAAGAAGTTGTTTGTTTTCTCAGTGGCACGGAGCAGGTGCTGGCAGGGTCCTGCTCCTGCGCTTCACTCCCAGAGCAGAGCAGAATCCCAGTGATGCTCATCCCAGGCTGGAGGGAAGGGCTGAGGGTGAAGGGTTGCTGTCTGAGTCAGGAGCCTTCCTCAAGCCCTGTAACCCAGTAGATGCTTCATTGCTTTATTTCCTTTAACCTCCTGCAGGCAGAGCTGCTCTTAAGGGACCCCATTTTCCCCAGCCTCTTTCTAATCCAGTCTCTTTCTTTTTGTCTTTCTTATGTTTTAGATTCCTAAAGGTGTTTGTGCTGGTGCAAGAACCTCGGGGCGAGCTTGTCACAGAAGGAGAAACAAAATGGTCTGTTTACCCTGCAGGCAGTTAAAACACACCCAAGCCAGACTCCCAGTCTTGTCTGGAGTTCCCACTTGAACAATTCAGACCTAAATTCCATCCCAGCACCATTCAGACGCTTGCTCTTTCCCATGGCATGCTACTTGTGGCTCAGATTTCCTTATCAGCCTTTCCCACTCTTCTGCCAGCCTGGCACAGCCCCTCTGTCAAACGTAACACACACACTTCTCCCAACCCAATCCCTCCCAACTCCTGCCGGAGAACTGCTGGCTGCCCGTGGATGCAGGGGGTAGCCAGAGAGTCCAAGCATGTGCTGGTCTGTCTTCTGTCCCCTTGTCCCTCAGTCCATCTGGATGTACACACTGCTCCCTCAGCATTTCACACGGTGCCTTTAATGCTAAACCTGCAGCTCCTCTCACCAGAGAGCGTGGAAAGGAGGTGGAAAACCTCCCCTGGGAACAGTGTGACAGCAGCTGGACTGGGCTCTCAATTTGTCAATATTAAATCTGCTCCACATGCATTATTCACCATTCTGCCTTCCCCAAAAGGTCACTAATACTTGTCAGCCTTTATTTCTCTTTTTTCAAATCCAGGCTGATGCTCATTCCAAGTATTAAACCCCTCTGACCCTGCTGTTTCCTGAAACCCTTCAAGCTCACGTATGTACTTGTTTTCCTGCTGGTTCTCCCTGCCCCCTGCCACGTCCCTGCTGTTCCTCACACACACACAGACACACACAGACACAGACAGTGGCATTTTGGTTGGCAGCCCTGGTTGCTGCCCCCAGGCCCCGTTTGGCTCTCGTTCCAGCCTGCATGCTCGCCCTGTTGCCTTGCCTGCGCCCACCTTCCTCAGGGTCACGTTATTTTGTGGCTCGTGGTTTAATCTCTTTGCAGTTTTCTTTTGGTTGGTTTGTTTTTCAGCATTTCAGACCTACCTTCTCTTTTTGCATGACCTCCTGTGCGCTCTCATCACTTCGTGTTGGAATAACGGAGTTTTTTTAGATAAATAAAAGAGGAAAGATTAAAAAAAAAAAAAGAAACTGCACTGTTTCCTTCTCCCATCTTGTCGTGGACTGGACCTGGACCCAGCAGCCAGACAGGAATTGTGACCACCCTGTTCTCACATGGTTTGGTTTGAAGCAGAAGTAGGCTGATAAGTGATTCTGCACTTTATCATGTCATACAGTGGTGAGAGAGCTACAATGTCTCCAAGTATCACATGATCTGGACCTCAGCTGCCTAACAAAGGGTCAATTTCCCCTCTAAACTTCTACAAACTTCCATATTCTAACTTAGGGTTTCCCCTAAATTGTTACCATTGCTTGGGTTTTACAGTCACAGACATGTTTGAGCGCTGCAAGAGTCACTAAATAGCTCCTGAGGGCCAGATTTATTCATGGATCCACACCTCCTTTGGGGGAATCCACTGGCTGTAATCCAGCTGCAGCATATTCTGTACAATCCCCACAATTTGAGAAATTTTACATGGAAGCCACTATGGGCAGTGACCCCAAAATGAAACCTCTCAGGGTTTGTTTGCAGGCAGGTGAGTGTTGTTTTGCTGCCTGCTGGGCTGTCCTGCAGGGTCAGCACATCAAAACACATCCCAGAATCTCAGACTCTCCATGTTGGGGATGGCCTGGGCTGTCCCTGCGGGGGATGAAGTGATTTTGGGGCTGGGTTATGTGTTGTGTTCATAACTCTGTTCCTTCCTCTCCATTCAAGATTGCAACTTTTGTTTTTACGAAGTCCCTTGCTGCTACAGTTCATCCTGTAGCTGTTGCGTGATGGTGCTTAAGAGTTGCCAGCATCAACCAGCAGAAGGTTTGTGATTGAAACCCAACCCAAATGTGCTGAGCACAGGCAGCAGCAATGCTGGGGCTGTTCTGCTGCAGCACTGGAGGGTCAGAATCCATTAAATCACTGCCTTGTCACTGCTGCTGCTGTGGTCACTGAGCTGTTCAGATCAAGAGCAGAATGGGATCCCCACGGTTGGCACCTGTGGCTTTGTGGCCTCCACCTGCCAGGGGATCCAAAGAGTTGAACAATTAACAGGTGTGCAAAAATATCCTTAAAATATTTTTAGCTGCAGTATTTTTATTCTCATGTCCGATGCACTGTTGAATCAGCAGCTAAGAATTCATTTTCACCTATTGTTGTGCCATCTATGTAAAAATTAGATCAAAGTTTGCTTTTCTATATTTAATCTGGGTGGACAGTATATTATTGTCAGCCTCTGTGGAACATTGGAACAATTGCAATGTCTGTGTTGCTAAATTGTGCTGTAGAAGGAGCATTAGCTTTAGCTGACTGATTGATTCCTGAAGTTTTATTAAAAGACCATGTATGGAGTTTTTATAAACTTGGCAAGTAGCTCCCAAAAGCCTGGACCTTAAAACTTACTTAAGAAATAGTGACAGTCATATCTCATAGTCTGCACACGTTTATTCCGCTGCCGTTATTCAGGGTAATGAATAATTTTTGTAGAGTTTACCTTTGGCAAACGCTGAAGAACTAAATATGTGACTGGTTTATAAAAACTCTGCTTGGATTTACTAATCTCGCCCAGCAGCGTGGACTGTACAGCCTGCGAAATTTCATGATCCCCAGCAAAAGTCTCTAATGCCCTTTCTTAACACCTGTAAATAGAGAAGAAACATATTTACTGATACTCAAAGTTGTGTTTAATGCTGAGTATTTTTCAGAAGTTCATTTAGTTTGATGCATATTGTTCTCTGGTTTTTTGTTTTCCTGCCTGACATGTCAGAAGACCTAAAAGAAGCCAAATTCTATTTTAACATGATGATGTCGAGCACTTTTTTATTTGTATATGTGTGTGTATGTGTGTTTGAGCACTGACCTCGAGATCTCGGTGGCATCTCAGTGTTGTGATTTCATTGCCAATGTAAAAGGTTCTGGTGTTGCCCATTCATTTCTGGAGACAGAATTCAACCAAATAAAGTGCTTCCATTTGAAAGCGAATATTGACCTTGTAGCAATGAAACAAAGTCATCTGCATATTTAAATAAACATTTAATTCCAGAAATACAGTTTCATTGGACCCTTTTGATCAGCCAGACAAGGAGAAAAACGGGTTTGTTGCTTTTCTTTCCCAACAGAAAAGTTGGTGCCTCTTTGCTGGGGCTCTTGGGGCTGTTGAGGTGCAGCCGTCGCTCTCCAGGAGCTGCTGCTTCCCACGGATGTGTCCAGTGGAGAGTGGGAATTTGAATTTGGCTGTGACTGCTGCTTCAGCCACAGAGAAATTCAGACTGAAACTCCCCAGAGCTGATTTCTTACTCTTCATTATTCTTCCTGACTATGGGGTGGATTTGGGTTTTGCTTCCAGCTGTAAAATCTACACAAACAAGTGGATCAGCCCATCCCAGTGTGGTGCTGTTCCTAGGTCTCTCTTCAGATAAGTGATGGCACATTTTCACTTGTGGTACCTGTTGGCTTTGGTTTTTATTTTATATTATTTCTTACTGGAAATTTCAGGAGTGATAATTTGGCTGTGATTGTCCCACAGAGCCAGGTCCCATCAGTTCACTTTGAGATTTGATTTCATCAAACTTTGACATTTCCAGCTGCTGCTGAAGTGTGAATGAAGTGCTTGGCTTGTTTGGGTTTGGTTTTTTTTAAATTTGGTCATGTGAGGAGAAAGAAACATGGGCTGTTGTGGCTGGAGTAGGTGTTGGGAAGGGCAGGTGGTTTGTGCTTTTCCAGTAGGAGCCTGTGAGAATGGGAAACTTGGGGAAAAGATTTCATCTGAAGAGGGAATTGTACCATGGAATGTCTGTGGTGAATCCTCTGGTTTAGCTGGAAGTCTTGGCAGATGTTTTTGATGCTGATTGGTTTTATATTAACACTCAGGCTGTTGCAAGCCTGGGAAGGAAGGGCTTGGGGCAGGGATGTGTGGATGTGCAGGTGTGTCCAACACAGCAATGCTTCCCTTCACCAAGTAATCCAAAACCCAGGCACATTTCTGTAACTCTGGCTGAGAAGTACAATTCCATTCTGGTGTGCAGGGCTGTGAATAATGTGTGTGAGAGAGAAAAGCCCCCAGCTCTTGGCCAGCTTCTCCATCACCCCTTGGTCACTGGGAAGAGCCCATCCAAGAGCCACCAAGATTTGCAGTTTTCCTGCTCAGGAGGTGACACCTGGTGGTCCTTTTATCTGAGACATAATCTAGAGATTATTTTTGTTAGTACAGTCAAGCTGCTACACTTCTTCAACAGGATTTCAGTGGTTCTTTGCCAGCACTAATTAACATCCTGTCAGCTGAGGACAGATCAGGGCTGTTTGTGACAGGCTGCTGGTCTTTGGTTTTGGGCAATAATGAATAGGAGGGGGTGTCCCTCTGGCTCTGACTTGGATTTATCTTCCACAGAATCAGCACTGCTGACTTTAAATAGAAACAGCACAACTGAAGTGGAGAGCTGAGGGAGGAAAGCTGAGCAAAAAGGGAGAAGAAAATCAAACAAGGTTTTTGTAAGGGGTGTTTGTGTCACAGTCCAACAGAGCAATGGCTCTGCTCTGGGAACAGGAGCAGCACAGGAACTGAACTCCTGGGGGACTGAGGGGAGGGAACAGATAATCTGATACTGAGGTTTGCTCCATCAGTCCCCAATGCATGAACAGTTCTTTCAGCTCCCCTTTTTTTGCAATTGACAAAGAGACCTGACAAAAAAGGGGGAAATGATTTGCAAAGAGAACTGACACGAGTTCAGCTTTGGCACTGGCTCCCAGAGCTGTGTCCGAGGGGTGCTCAGAAATGCCAGGGCTACCTCCAGTGGAGCTGGAGAAAAGCAAGGCTGCAGTCGGATCTGAGATGAAATCAGGATGCAGAACTAACCCCGAGTGCTTGAACAGGCAGAGGGTAACCCAGAGCAGAGCCCTGGCGCTGTTTGTCTGGACCCTGAGCAGCCCCTCCCTGGGGAGGGCAGTTCTTGGTGTCTCTGGGAAGGTTTGGAGCTGCTCAGATGTTGCTCAGGTGAGGGATTTGTTTGTAAGATCCAAGTTTGGACAGCTGACTCCAAGCTGCTCAAGAAAAAACTGCAAGTTCCTATTACCCAGCTCCAGCTCTGCTTCTTCAGACATCTCAGGCTCCAGCTGAGGCTGCATCACTCACTGGGGCCTGGAATTCCTGCTGCTCCAGCCCCTCGGGCTGCTTTAGAAACGCTGTTAATTCCCAGTGCCGAGAGCCCGGGTTCCCTGGGGAACAGGCTGCTGACGTGTGTTACCAAGGGAGGGCAATGCCCCAGCAGGGATATTTGGCCACACAACAGGGACAGGAAACTCTTGTAGAATCCTGGAACAGTTCAATGAAACTTCAACTCCTTCCCTTGCAAGTTACTTCCAGGGTAATAATATGGTCAATGAGTAGCACATCCAGACCCCCTGGGCTTCCTGAGGCACACTCAGGTGAAATGGGGTTAATGGAAGGTGAAGGGAGGTCTGTGAGCAGAGGCTGAAGGGGCAGGTGCCCACAGGATGGTTTTGTTTAGTGGCCTCAGGCTCCTCTCACTGCTGCCCAGAAGGATCTGTCCCCACCTGGCCTCTCATCAGCCAGAAGTTTGCATTTTATTTTATATTTAATTTTTTTAAGTGTTTCTTCCTTCACCACTCCACTCCCTGGAGCTGTCAGCCCCCCTCAGCAGGCAGGACAGGCCTTGTTGAATGCACATGTATTTATTGTACCACTTTCAGCACAAGGTCTAACACTGAAGCACAGGAGTGTCATTACAGTCTGTACAGCACCCTCAGGGACACAGACAACATGGACATGCAGCCCTGCAGGCTCTGCAGTGCATCCCAGGGCTGCTGCAGAGGGGAACAAAGACAGCTTGGAACAATGAGAATCCCGACAGTGGCTCATTCTCTGACCTCCCCTAGGGCCTGGCTGGGTCTAAACAAGCATCCCATGAACAGGATTGTAAAATTAACATGCTGCATCAATTATAGATAATTTTTAAAGAAGTTGTGTTTTGCAACAAACACTTGATCTAAAAAAAAACCAAAAAAAACCCCAAACATGAAGGCCGCATTTTTCTTCTCAAATTTTCCTGTCCTACTCCTACCCCTTTCTATCTCTAAGTCAAGGAGCAGCCTTTCCCTCCCTCCCCCTTCTTCCCATTTTTGTGAGGAGCTCAGGAGGGCCCAGCTCCATGCAGTGTCTGGCACCACTAAGGCCAGACTTGATGCTGTGGAATCACCACACCATGAACACAGTTTGGTTCCTCAGGCCCTGGGAGGCAGCTCTGCCTTCTCTGCCTCCCTTAAACTGCACTCAAAGACTTGCAAAGATTAAACTCTTGCCTTGCTGCAAGATGAACAAAAAACATTTTAAGAATACCCTGCTGAGAAAAGTGGAATTTGGCCTTTTTTGCCTTCGTTCCTGTCTCTGCTGCCTCCATCAGCTGCTCCTGGCTGCACTGGTGGCAGTAGGTTGGGGACCAAATTCATTAAATGAGCCACTGTACACACAAAGGACATCTGGAATGACCTCAGCACACAGGTGGGGGTTTGTTTGCAGAAAGCAGCTCGTTCCTAAAGAGCTGCTTCACCAGCCTGGTCCCTGCTCAGCCAGGCCCCCTCCCCACCCCGGGTGACCCCTCTGAAGGGGCTCTGTGTGAACAAAGGGGCCCCTCCTTCAGGCTTCAGCCCCCTCAGCTTCTCACCAGCTGAGGGGAGACAGGCACAGGCTCATGGCAGGGTCAGGCTTTGGGAAGGAGGACTCACCTTCCAGCTCTGTTGTCCAAAAACGTGCTGAACATAGGAGATCAGACATGAGGAGAAAATGAAAATCTGCAGGATCATGAAGGTGTGGGTTTGGGAGTGAGAGGAGAAGGGAATAGATTCTTTCCAAATTTCTTAGTTGATTGCAACTGAATTTGCAAGAATTTGATAAAGAGCACAAGGAAGTTGTGACAGCTGTGCACAAAACCACAGGGAGACCTCGTGGCCTTACTGAGCCTCAAAACTCTGGTTTCTCTGGTTGCAACACTGCCTGCTAGAAACATAAATAATGCCTCATTATCGCCACCTTTGAGTTAAAAAGAAAAGTGCCAAAAGCAAAACCTGCAAAGGAGCAGAGTTCAGTGCACCAGGGACAAGCTGGGAGTGCTGGCTGGGTGTGAGCAAAGGAGAGGAGAGGGCTCAGGTCGGGACAAGCCTGTGACTGTGGCTGCAGCCTCGGACCACGGCTTCGGCCAAAGGTGAGCTGCAGAACTTTCTCCCACTCTCTCCCAGCACCACCCCGTCCTCAGAGCCACACGAAAGGAGGAGGAGGAAGCCTGCCTGCCCCCGGAGTGCTGGGGGAGCTGCACACCCCTCCAGTCAGTTCGACCCCTCAGGATTCCCAGCCTCCCGTCCTCCCAGAGGTCCCTGTGCCGGCCCTGCCCCGCCCCACCCGCACAGATCACACTGCACGTGTCTCTGCTTCAATCTTCTGCTCCCCGTGGAGGTTTTCCAGCTCCTGCACCTGGGCCACGTTCTGTCTGATGGCGATCTCGGGGCCCCCTCCATACAGGGTGCTCAGATAAACCCAGGTCTCCTCGGAGATCTGCCCGTAGTCAGCACCTGGAAGGGACAACAGCGGTCACCGGAGGCACCAGCAGGAAAGGTCAGGGCACCACAAGGCCAGGATTTCCTCTCCAAACACCTCCCTGCACAGGCCCAGCCCAGGAGGAGGAGACACCAGTGATTCTCCCACAAAGCCCCTGCAGTGCCATCTCCTGCTGGAAGCACCAGTGTGTTCACTAATCCGTGCTCTCCACTAATCCAGGTCCCCAAGCACCACATCCACACATCTTTTAAATCCCTCTGTGGGTGGCAACTCCACCACTGCCCTGGGCAGCCTGTTCCAAACCCCGACAGCCCTTTCCATACAGAAACTTTTCCTAATATCCAATCTGAACCTCACCAGGCACAACATGAGGCTGTTTTAACTTGGGAAGCTGGACCACAACAGATGCTGAGTGAAGACCACATCAAAAGCAACACAAGATCAAAGCTCCAGCACAAAGGGGAATGGTGGAAGGGGCCTGGGGAGCAGCAAGGCAGGAGCTGGGAGTCTGCAGGAACCAGTCACAGCAGCAAACTGGTCATGCAGGAGCTGCCACTGGAGAGTTGGCTCACTCAGTCCAGGGGCTGGGTAGAGAACTGTCATCCTCTGCAACACCATCTGCTCTGTGACTTCATTCTGGACAGCCAGACCCAGTGGAACAGTCCCTTTACCTTTTAGGAACACCACAGGCAGCAAGCACCAGCCTTACCCTGCTTGACTTGCACGTGGCCACCTGGTTTTGTGAGGGCAATCTTGGTGTTGTCAATTGGTCCAGGGGGCTCTGCAGGAGAACAAACATGTCAAAAACCATCCCATTCCCTTGCTGCCTCCAGATTCAGATGCTTTCCTAACTTCTTCTCTTTGTCATTTCTGCCCCGCCCTGGGAACCTGCAGGCAGCCCCAGTGGCTGATGCCTGAACCCTGCCCAGCCTTGTCAGCCCAGCCAGAGGCAGTGCTCAGCCAGGACCCAGCAAATGGACTCATTTCCATGCCCCCTCCACCCCTGCCAGACCCCCAGTGTCTGATCCTTACCGTTATCCTTGCCCTTGACAAAGGCCTCCCACTCCCGGAACCACTGCATGCTGATACAGTAGATGACACTTGGAGACTCCTCTGCCTGGAAAGCCTTGTTCAGCTGGGAGAGCAGGAATAGAGACACAGGAAGGATTTAGTCACTCCTGAGATCTTGGGGGGCCCCTTCCATTAACTGTAAGGCAGCCCTGCCATTCTTCAGAGGAACCCCAAATAATTCCTTCCTCACCCCCTGTTCCTGCTCACCAGAGCAGGCACAAGACAAGGATGGTTTCACACTTGCTGCCTGCACAGCATTCTCATGCCCCAGCTGCCCCTCTGCACTGGGGAACCCCCAGGCCAATCTCTTGGCTGTGCTGTAGCTGATGTTCTGGATAACAGGCAGGAGTTTTTCAGGTCTCCATTTCCCACCCCTGCCCTTTGCCTTGCTTCCAGGTGCTTCCCATGCCAACCTTGATGAAGGTGTCGATTTCGATCCTCCGGCGCTTGGCGAGGGCTTCGATCTCCACTTGGCAAATGGAGCACACGTACAGATGGTTCACAGCAGGGCCACCCCCAAACCTGGGCACAGGGACAGGGAGGCCAATGGAGAACTGCAGCACAGTGGGAACTTCCCAGCCCTGCATCCCACAGATAGGGATTTTTATACTACTCCAGACACTGGTGAGGGAGGTGCATCTGCAGCTGAGGGTACAGAGCTGCCTTTACTCAGCCACACTTTAGCTCTTCTGGCTTAGCTCTTGCTGTCCTTTGGGACAGGCACTGATACAGCTCATCCTGGCTGAGATCAGGACACTCTACAAGTACTGGGAGAAAGAACGGAATGGCCATATTCACCTGTTGTAGAGATATTCCCACACATTTTGGGGCAGAATCACAACCAGGTCATCGATGTAATGGTATTTATTAGGAGGGATCCCTGTGGAGGAAAGGCAAGTGGAAGAGTTAACCAGGGATCTCATTATTGCTGTGTGCAACACAAATAAAAAGGCAGATTTTCCTTTCTGAGAACTCTGATTCCAGAAGCTGCTTCCTTTGCTAATGGAAGAGTCATGAGTTCATTAACTGTGGAAGTTTCTCAATCCACGACCTCAATTTCTAATCAAGTGTTTAATTTCCAATTTAGAAGAGAGATTTACAAACACTGAGTGCTCCCCAGCACGCCTGATGAAGCAGCAGCAGCCAGATGTGGTATCAGCTCCCTTCTGCAGCACGTGCTCCCTTCTCCAAACAAACCCCGAGGGCCAGCCCTGCTGACAGGGTAACACAGATAAACCCTGCCCTATCTGCTCTCTACAGGTTTGTTTTTAAACACTGAGAACCAAAAACTGTTGTTTCCCAGCACTACACATCGCCCCAGGCCTCCAAGCAGCAGCACAATGGGTAATTGTCTCATCCCTGCCTGGGCAGGCTGGAGTTTCTGCCAAAGAGGATCCCAATGCAGCTTGCCCATATCAGGATGGCAGCTGGAGCTTTTTCCTGCATTTGTTAATGCACCAGGAAGCACAAAAGGTGCTGCTCCCAGGTCCAGCAGCCTCACCCCCATGGGAGCACAGAAAGGTGTGGTTGGTGATGGGCCCAGGCTCAGCAAAGGTGTTGAATTTATTGAGCCACTCTCGAGAGATGTAGAACTGCAGCAAACTGTGCTCCTTCATGCTGGCCAGGGACACGACCTTCTGCCGCTCTCGCACGGCCTCCTCGCTGCTCTTCCTGGAGCAGGGAAAGGAAAACTCCGTTTGTGAAAGGCATTTCCAGGTGTTTGGTAGCCAGGAAGGGGCTGAGGGCACAGCTCACCTGTAGAACAGCACATAGGCTTCTGCATTCTGCACCACAGTCTCGTGCACCTCGGTGACGTACTGGTCATCGAACTCGTACCACTGGCCATTGATCACGTTCTGGCAGTAGGCAATGTAGTGGCCACCTGGAACAGAAAGCACAGCACTGCTGGGATCTGCAGTGCAGACAGAAGGCAGCCCTGGGATAATGTCAGCAGCACAAACAGGATTAGCTGCTGGCACAGAACAGAGAGAGAGAGAAAAGAAAAGGATAATTCCTGTTCAGGCAAGCTTTGCTGGAGCAGCAGAGCCTGGCACTGTCACCCTGATTTGCCTTCCTTGGAAGAGCCTCTCAGCAAGACTGAACAGTGGGAAAAGGTTTGAGCCAAGCCCGTGGGGAGGCTGAAAGAGCTGCAGGGGATCTGTCAGAAGCTGCTCAGTTCACTTTTCAAAGGGCAGAGGCTGCTCAGGCTGAGAATGGGGGACTCTTATGCTGCCCTTCAGCCCAGCAGAAGGGTTGTTGGCTACTCCTGACCACACTCCTGCCTCACTCAGCTCCTCCCATCCCGTTCCTCTTCGGGGGAGGACTTACTGCCAACCGTGCCGTGGTGACAGATGACTGACAGGAGGTCGTAGGTGGTGATCTGGGACACGCACTCCTTGGCCAGGAAAGGCCGCAGGTCCAGCCCTTCCAAGGGGAAGGAGACGTGGCTGTTGATCTTGAAGGAATACATCACCTCGTGCCGGAACCGCTTCAAGTGGATGCAAAGGATCTAAAAGACCAAGGACAGAGGACACCAAAGGGCAGTTTTGCCATGGGAGCTCTGGGAGCACAGCACATCTCTGTGTGTCTGATCTTTGTAGGAGTTCTTTGCCTGTTTCTCATGAATCCTGCTGGCTCATCAGCTTAGACTGGGAAAGTCTCTTCTGATCTAGATACAGGACTTTGTCACCAAAAAACCTGCTGGTTTTATTCTACCTCTGGCCTCCTCACCTCCTCAGAGGCTGCTAGAAGAAAATTAGGAAACAAGGTGCTTTTACCCACCTCTGGGAGCCGGAGGACTTTGCAGTACTTCACTCCATTCCGCAGCCTGAGGGAGGAAAAGAAACGAGCTGTGAGGACTCCCTACAGCAAAGGCATGGCTGGGTCTTGCTGGCTGTGGAATCCAAGATAAATCCCGAATTCCAACAGAAGAAGTATCCAGGCAGAGGACACAGCAAAATATCTGACAGCAGTACAGAGAAATAAAGTTCCAGAAATAAAACTCCAGCCATGCAACACAATACAGACAACTCCAACTTACTTCTTACACCGCTCACAGCTGTACATGTTGTCCCCTGCAGAGAGAGGAGAGAGCCATTAAGCAGCTGCTCAGAGCACACAAGGCTGGCACAGCTACATTCCCAGACAGTGCAGAGAAAGCATCTTAAGAGCCTTTTGGGCAGGCCAGGATGAGAAAAGATCAAAACAACTCCTCTCAATAAGTGTAGGCAAGAAGGGGATGTAGTCATTCAGCAGGAAGTAGGCAAGTGCCCACCACCACACCTGAACAGCAAATGGTGTGAGTCCTCCAGAGCTGAAGGGTGAGAAAGTGAAGAAACTGAGGAGCCACAGCACTCAACCAACCAACAGCTCTGCCTGCTCCTCACTGAGGACACTCTCACCCAGATTTCCCACCCCTGAGCAGGCAGAAAAGTTCCCTCCTGCTCAGAGATGCTGAGCTGCCAACTTTTGGCACTGCCAGTCTCTAATGACACACCAAGGCAGGATTTCTAGGAGATTTAATCTGCCTTCAAAAATGCATATAGAATGTTCCTCCATGCTGTCAGACCCCATTGAAAAAACTCACCCTTCAACTCATCTGCTGCAAAAAAGGCAGCAAGGCAATCCTCCAGTGTCACCACAGGACCCCAAAACCAGCTAGGGATACAGGACACCACAAATCTGCAGAGGGGAAGGGATTAAGAGTTATAAATAAAACAGCTGAACGCTTTGGCACACAAAACCCCACATGGATGATAAATTTCCTTTTAGCTGTAGGTTCTAAACTCATCCCACATTCAGAGGAGCAGGGAAAGCACAACTGCTCTCAGCTGATGTTTCCATTCAAACTGGAAATTATTTGGAAAACTACACCAGGAACTAACTTGCTCTGGAAGGCAAGTCTGAGCTAAAGGCAGCAGCGAGGGGTGATCAGCTGCACAGGAGTTCTCAAGGTGTGTGAGATCTGGAGGAGCAGTAACAACTGGTCCACATGAAAAGGCTCAAAGCCCTGTGAGGTGCCATCTACTGTCCTCCAAAGAATGGTTCCAATTGGCATTCCAAGGTTAACATCACTGGTTAGGGACAGCAGGGCAAATCCCAGAAAGCAGAGGTCCTGCACAGGGAACACACCTCCGGATATACTCCATGATGAAAGCAATCCAGCCTTGTGAGGTGTAGTTGTCCCCACATGCCCCTGTCTTAGCTGGCACGTTCTGGTAGATGGCAGAGTGCAGCTTGGCCAAGTCCTCTTTCCCTGGGATTGGGAGTGACAGGTCCTGGAATGTCTCCACTGTTGTAGAAACCTGGAAAAACCCAAGAGGAAGAGGTCTTGGTTTCCCGTGTGTGTAATGGAGCTGGGACCTGGCCTTCATCACCTTTTATCACTGCTTGGATTTTGTCTAGGCTAGAAACCTGAGCTGGCAGCAGGAGCAACTCCTTGTCGTAATTATTCTTCCCTGCTGTCAGCACTGACTTCTGTCATGGGTTTTGTAGCATTGGACTCAGTTTTCTAACGTGAATGTGATACTGCTGGGTCAACTCAGTAACATGGATCAGCAAAGAGATAAACACATCTCCTTGGCTTAACAGCTTCTCACACCTCCCCTGCCATCATCTATCACCACTTTAGCAGGTGCTGCATCCCACAGGGTTTGGAAAGAGCAGCACCATTCCCTGGGAAGACATCTACAACACCAAGCCAGTGCTGGGTGACTGGGAGGGCCCAGGACACTCACTCTGTCACAGGTGAGGCACTGCACCAGGCTGAGGATGGAGCCGTCGAAGATGTCGGAAATCACACTGCGGTAACGGAGCTCCTTCTTCTTCTTCCCAGAAGCCTGCATCTGGGCTGGAAAACAAGGAATGGCCCTCTCAGTCTCACGTCTCCACAGAGTCACACAGCCACACAAGAACACGGGACAAGCATTGTCCTGATATTCAGACCCCATTCCAGGGACATGGTGAGGCAGGTTGTGAAGGGACATGGAGGACTCTGCTGCTGTGTGTGGCACCAGGGGGAGGCAGCCAATTGAACCAACACCAGTCAGCTCTCAGGAGGCAGAAACTCTGGGACTGGAACTCCTGTTTCCATCCTTTTACATGTTTAGAAGCCCAGCCCTGCCACAGACAGTCCCTGGTTTTCTGAGGTCTTGTGACATTTTGCTCCAAGCTTTGCATTTCACTTCCTCTCCCCCTCACCTGCCTCTGTACTTTGTCTTTTTTTTTTCCCCTCTGACATTTACCACGTGTTCCCCAAGTGTCTTGCACTGGAGAGGACTCTCCACAGCAGGGACTGGCCAAATGTAAGATTTTGTTTAACAACAAACCCTGTCCTCACACACACGTGCAGGGAGACAGAGTGGTTTTCATGCAGCCAGAACATCTGTGGCTGTGCTGACCTCAGCCAAGGGGCTGAAGAAAGAATGTCCTCATGGAGCAACTGGAAGGACAGTGGTACAAGCAGAAGCCATTGTGTTTGCAGACTATGCAGCACTGAGGGATTTTGATTTGCAATTTGCTCTGGGATGAAGGGATCAGTTTGGTAACAACACAAGGCAGGCTCCATTCTGCAGCCCGACAGTGCTCCCAACACTGCAGGGACATCTGCAGCCCTAATTCCATTCCTGTGAGCCCAAGATGTCCAAGAGGCAGGAAGCTCTGTCAGAACAGCATCTTACAGTTCTCTGGCCCACATGCCATGAAATTCAAGTCTGGCAGACAAATGTTTATGTATCTCCACACTCCCCTACAGGGACAGAGCTTGTGCCTGGGACTTCAGACGCATTTTGTTAATGACAAACACAGCACACAGATGCAGACATGGATCATTTCAGGCTCCAATGTAAGAACACACTAGAACATTGTTGCGTCCAGAGCTTGACTTTATCTGCAGGTTTACTGCAGTCTTTAGACTCTTTTAGAACAAATACTCTTTTAGAACACACTGATGTCCAGGGGAACCGGCACTTCTTACACTTGTTAATCAAGAACCAATTCCTTCTCTCCCCTCCTCTACATGCTCCCCTCTTTGCCTCCAGCAATCCCTCTTTGCACTACCTTTCTTGAGTATGTAGGAAGGACCAAGCCTGGCAGGACTGGAGCGGGGAGGACTGCTGGAGAGCTTGGAGTGCATTTCATGATGGACTGGACTGCAAGGGCGTGAGGAGCAGCGCACATAGGCATCATTGTCAGGTTCTGTTTGGGAAAATGGGGAGGGAAAAGGGCACTGGTGAAAATCCCAGTTATGAAAGGCAACCCCATTGCAGCCTGTGTCAGCCCAGCTCTGTGTTCCAGCACAGAATCTTTCCCACAGTTCAGTGTCCATTAACTGTCCTGCTTGCACAGGCTGGCAGACACAGCTCCCTCAGTCACGGCTGAGAGTGCATACGGAGCTGTACCCAACAGCTAATAATTACATACTTAAAACCCCCAAAAAAACAACCTGCCATTTTTTCACACTTATGACTAATTCGTTTTTGCAGCTTGCTCCTGTAGCCCTAATCCACACAAACAGCATTGCTGCCTTCAGTGCCAGCTGGCAGAGTAAGGCTCTTACATAAAGAAGCGTTGAAAGATCGGATATGTTCAGCCTGAGGTGACTCCACACTGCTGCTCTTTTCTTTTCCCTGAGACACAGAAATGCTCAAACTGTGCCTCTCCCTTTTTTTTCCTCAAAGCCCACAGTCCAACATTAGCAAATACCTTCTGCCATGCCTTTTCCACAGCTAATATTTCCCCAGGCCAGCATATCAAATAAAGAGATGTACACATACCAAACCTTTTTTTCTTAAAAGGCATCAATACAGCGTTTGCAGGCTTGGCAGAGGCAGCTCTCACTGCTGTGCCTTTACTCAGCTCACAGCCTGGCTAAGCACCTCTCTGCCTCACCAAGCACACTTCCTTACAGAAGCAATTGTGCACAAAGGCAGGGACTAAGGAAAACCCTGAATACAAAATCTTTTGAAACCCAGAGAAGGAACAATCTCATTGTGTGTTTGTCACTGCACTACACCACAGTCCCTGTGGAGGATGGTAACACATCTTCCTGGAAATATCCGCACTGGGAGGAGGATATACCTGGTGTCCTACACGGGCTGGCAGGACAGGGAGCAGGCAGCATCTCAGGGGAGGCTCTGCCATCCACTGCCATCATTGTAGTGTCAACATCTGCATCCTCATCCACCTGCTCCGAGTTGCTGCGCCGATGGCCGCAGGAGAACTTCCTGTCCTTCATCCTCTCTTTCTCCGAGATCCCTCTCCCTGCTTCATCCTGGATCAGCAGCTCTGTCTCTGCCAGGGAGCTGCTGCCCACGCTCCCTGAGGTCCGACTCTGGCCCTCTCCTTCCCCCCTGTCACTGCTGGAGTCACAGGAGAGGAACTCGTCCTCTGAAGGGCTTCGGTCGCCCTCCCGCTTGTCCTCCTGGTCACTGGTGTCCAAATCCCTGGTCTCTGCAACAATGGGTTCCTTCAGTTCTTCGTGGAGCTGATCCATCAGGCACCGCAGGAACTCCTGGGTGTCCTGAAAACCAAGATTCCATGTCAGTATCCAGCCAGAAATGGGGCAGATGAGAGGGGCAAAAGAGGAGATGGCTCCATTCACAGCTGATTCCAGGAGTGCTCACAAAGGTGAGCCTGCTCTGCAGCACAGACCCAGCTAAAGCAGGACCATGCACCAAAGGGCCTGTCTGCTACAGAAATGCTTTAATTCCTAAATAATTAAAGACCTAATTTTTTATCTGAATATCTTCAGCTGAAAGACAGTGAAAAGCCAGAGAACAGCTGTAGAAGGCAAACCAGGAGAGCATTTATCAGGGGTTTGCCACAGATAAAAGGGAAAAAGCAAGGAGAAGCCTGATGAAAACAGCAGGCCCTGGAGAACAGACTCCTACCCACAAACACATTTTAGGAACACTGACTTCTGCTCATGGCAAGCCACCTCTTAGAAAGGGCAGATTAAAATCTTTGATAAACAGGGAGTGGAACCAGAAACCCAAGGCTATGCAGTCTAGGTGCAAGCTCCTACATTCATAAAACATGGTGAAAGAGCTGATACATTGGCTTCAAAGGAGCTGCTGGAAAGCAACCTGGTATTTTGACAACTCCAGAAAGTTAATTACGACGTTTCAGTTGTTTCATGAAGTTTGGCTTTTAGCCTGCCCTGCCTACCTTTCAAACTTATCTCTTCAGATCAGTTTTCCAATCCAACGTATTTCACATCAAAGACAAATACAGAAGTTCTTTCATTAATCATTATTTTTATTCTCTGTTTTGATTTCTTGTCACTATCACAGTTTTGATGTACTGTCACTTCTCTAGTAAATTTTCTAATCCTAGTTTGTTGTTTACATTTTATTATAAAGAAAAAACAGAAGAGCTAGGCTGATAAAGACTTCAAAGGAAAAAAAAAAAGGATACTACCTTTAAATAAGACTTAGTTTGCTGTAATTCCTCAGAAAAAGAATATAGAACATTCATATCTTTGACTTTTTAGTGCAGATTTATCCAGGTTCCTCAGCTCTGACATGAATAAATAATACCAAACTCTTATAGAGCAGATATCAATAGATCTCAAAGCTGTTTATAAAAGATTTGACCACCATAATTTCAGAGGTGAGCAAGCTGACACAAGAAAATGAACTGATTTGGTACCAGCAAGCCAGAGGCAAGCCTGGAAAAGAATTCAGGTCTCCCAAATCCCACCAAGTGCTCTATCAGATCGCTGATAGTGACACAAAAAGGCCATGACCCCCAAGCTCAAGCTCTTCCTTCTGAACACAAGCACCACCACTATAAGAATTAAATTCCCACCATCTCTGGAATAATGGCATGGGTTTTTTCAGGCCCCACCTGCTGTGCATAGCCTCGGAACATGGGATTGACGAGCTTGATTCCATGGGATAGACTGCTTGGAACAACATAACTCGGGCTGTTTAGACATGGAAAAAGAAAAAAGTCAGTTTGCTTATCAGGCCTGGAGCCAGTTTGTCTAACAGGCCATAACAGAGGGTGTGGTGTGCAGTTAAAGAGGACAAAAGATAATTATGCACCTGCAAAGCCTGGGCAGAGATTTCTGCATGAGCTGGATCACAAACACACCAAGAGATGGAAAACACCTTGCAGTCATTTCAGTCTGTCCTTCCAGAGAGATTCTTTCCCAAAACACATTTCACTTGCAGCTCTGTCACACTTTGAGTGTGGAAAGTGATTCTTTCCAGAGCAGGGTTGGCAATTAGTTACTTTGTTTGATTTTCCAGCACCATGTCTGTCTCAAAATCTGGGCAGGTTGACCACCCAGCAAATGAGGCAAATCCAACCAATATTCAAATGACTTGATATTGCTTCAAAGCCTACAGCCTCCTCCTCCACAAAGACACAGCTCACCTTGCTCCATATCTTACTTATTCATTGTTAATAATGAACTTGAGACAAATATGCAATGCCATTTAAATTCCTGTTTTCATGGTTTTTAATTGATTGCACAGAGCAGACATCTTCAGATTTAAACAGCTACATAATTTTGCGCTGTCCTTTGAACTAGTCTAGAATTTGAACCAATAGCAAACATTTCCCACAATGTCACGTGCATTTTCCAGTCTATTCTGTAAAAACCTCTGAATCACTTTTTCCATCCAAATCATCAACTCCTCTGCTAATAAAGAGCAGTGCAATTAAGTGCTGGGCACTGAAGTCCATGTAAAATACTTGGAGATAGCCCCAAGTATTCCCTTACTCCATCATTTTTTCTTCATTGCCAACAGGTGAACTATATTTTTAAAAAACTCTTCCTTTTTAAAATTGTAATATTAAGAATGAATTCTTTCCACTGACATCAACGTGCCCATTTTATCACCAGCAGCAGGACATGGGATCTCCTGGATCCAGGAGGAATCCTCACATCCCCATCCACTCAGGGGGTGAAATGACTGCCTCAGACCATGCACTTGTCCCTGAGGATCAGATTTCCTCTCTGCTGATGCCAGACCTCAGAACTAACACACCTCTGAGACCTGGCCAGGTTAGATCAGGGGTCACCACGCACCGTTTCTTGTGCCAAACCTCAGACACCAACTTCTGGTAACTTTTGCACAGGGCAGGTTTCTTATCCGTACGGACCAGTCCACCACATTCCAGGAAAAACTGTGTGAGAGGTGGGCTGCAAGAGAAGGAAAAAGAGAATTCAGCACACAGAACTTTCTCCTCTGCTTCTATTTATTTATCAAAACTTCATGCAGGCCTTATCAAAAGTATGCTTAAGGTACTGATTTTAAACCAAGGAAAGAAGTGATTCCAGATGCAGATGTGACTCCTCATGTGAAAGAAATGAAAAAGGCTGATCTGAACCTGTTCTCAGTACAGAAACGTTCCTGAAATTAGTCTTCAGCAGGATGGCTAGAGAATATTTTAGGATATAGGTTGTTAGAATTCTATCAGTGGGGAGAATAAAGAGATGTGACATGGCTTTCCCTGAGATAAATAAGTTCTGTTGCAATAGAAATGATGAAGTTTTACTTCAAGCATTCATTTAAACATGAGTCTAAACTGAAAGCCCCAATGCCTACCAGTTTGAGAGAGCCTGAAGTGCTGCATTCATGTAGCAGGAGTTCCCAAGATTTTTCATTCCAGTAAGGCCTAAAGTACAAATAAGAGAGGGATGAATCACCTTCCAGATGTGCTGCTTTCTATATTCCTCCCCAAGGAGAGGGATCCAGCCCTTTCTAGGCAGTCTCCAAATTCTGCTCCCAGGAACCTCTCAGTGCAGGTCCTACAGACTGCAGAGTTGCCCTGCCAGCTCTTTCATCAACTCAATGCAAAGTTACCTCTTGGTTTCAAATCATCATCCTCTGATTCAGATTCGCCTTCATCAGCCACTGCAATCGGAACAGCTTTCAGAGGGTGAGCAGGCAAAGGAGAATCCTAGATTAAAGACAGAGAAATAGGCATCAGGCAGAGGCCTGCTTTCAAAGAAGAGCTGTGAGAGGTATTATCTTACACATAAATCAAGCCAGCCTTCAAGACAAGTAGGAGAAAGAAGAACAGGTTGCATTGTCTACCCTTCTCACTGAGCCAGCAGGGAGTGGAAATAGTGCCATTACTGCTTCCAGTACATGTGATAAGAAGCATCAGGAATCAGCAGCAGTGTCACAAGTACATGGTGTTTCTGGTCTGACAGCTGAAATTTCCATGGGCCATGCATTGGAAATGAAAATGTGACAGACAGGTTCTTCTCACATGCAAACACCCCATTAGAAAGGTTAAAAATAAAGTCAGAATGAATATTCAAGTCATAGAATCACAGCATCATAGAATGGTTTGGGTTGGAAGGGACATTAAAGGTCATGTAGTTCCACCCCTAGGTTATTTGGAAGTCTTTTTGCTGGGAGCCCCTGTAAATCAGGGCTGGTGGCCCTCTGGCTACAGGCAGCCACGTTCAGTGAGGGTATCCCTGCACCATGGCAGAAATCACTGGGCTAATTTTACACCAGGCAAACAAAACCCTGCCAAGCATTCAGGCCTGCCCTGTGTGACACAGACCCACCGGCTCAGGGAACTTGGCAGGGGGTGAGGGTGGGTGAGCTGCCAGGCGCTGCTCCAGGAACACCTCCCTCTCACAGGCGTAGCACCACACGCGGAACGTGGTCAGGTTCACCGTCAGGTTGTGCTTCTTGGCCTGGAAATCAAAAATGAAGTAACAGATCTCCCCTGGCAGTTGGCTTGAGTTGGAGCACAGGACTACCAGAATATGGAACAGGGAAAACCCAGCTCTGTTGAAATGTGGGGGACAGAGAAAAGCTCACCTGTGCATGAAGTGTGCTGTGGTCAGCGAAGGACTCCCCACAACCAACATACGGACAACCAATCTAGAAAGGGGAAAGAGCCAAAGCACAATGAGCACATCAAATCAGACTCTTTTAAAAAAAGTCTGCAACTCCAGTCCCAGCAGAAGCAGCAGCAACTTTAGAATTATCTTGCCAGTTTTCTAACTTGCTTTTTATTCAGTGCCCAGAACAAGATAGAACTTTAGAATCGATGGAAATTCAGAAGTGATTTAAGAAAAAAAACCTGGAACCATGTTGGCACCCAGGCAAAGGCTCTGTTTCAAGGCCATTGCTCCAACAGAGATCTCATCTAAGCAGCCCCAAGCCTGGGCACTGCAGTGTGAAAATAAACAGTCCCTGCCTGCCCGCATGTCCCACAGCATTCCCTCCCTCCCTCCTCACTTCACGGTGTCACCCTAAAGCCCCTCCACAGGGGCCAGCAGAGGCAGCACCCAGCCAACAGCCAACACCGGGCAGTTTATTCATTCCTACCGGGAACAGCAAGGGCAATCCCCTAAAAGGAGTGAACTGTTACATTCTGTCAGATTGTGACAGCCTTACCCTCTCACCTAGAGAGCCTCCTCCCTGCAATCCATCAAAAAACAATGGATAGTTCTACTGTGAACCCCTTCTTTGCTTCCCACTCTTTTTTCAGTATAAATGCTATTTGAGTGAAGTCCCACCACATCATGCACACAAATAAGCCATTTTTACCTGAAGACAAGCCCAGAGGTTTGGTCCCACAGCTCCACAAGACTGGCAAGTTCCCTGCATATTCATGATAAAAGAAGGTTTGCTTGGTTGGTTTTTAAGTAACCAAGTCCTTGAAGAGTGAGGAACTTCTCTATGAAACAGCCCAACCTCAGCTCATAGTATTTCATTCCCCAACACCACACTTCCAATCAAATACACAGTTGCAGCACTTTAGCTAAGTGACACATTCAAGCAGGATAAAATGACATTGAGAAATTTGTGGGGTCACAAAGGGTGACTTTATGGACATGTGGGTACATCAGTGGGGCAAGGAGAGTTTCTCTCTGGGGATAGGCAGCATTTTCTTCAAAGAGCAAACATGCAAATCCATGCACAACAGCTAAAAGGGAAAGGACGAAGAGCCACAAGCCTGTACCTTGGATTTGAGCAGCAGATCATCCCTGGTCACCTCTCCTATGGAATCCAGGTGAGGACAGATGTCTCTTGTATCCCCCATTTTCACCAACACTCACGAGAGGAGGGTTTCCTAGGACAAGAAAGGATGGCTCCTTTCACTACATGTCAGATTTGCTCTCATGATTGTAGGAAGATACTTGGGCACGTTTTGCATATTAGAGTTCCATATCTATCTTAAGGTTAAGAGATTGAAACAAATCTAAACCTGGAGCCCCACAAGCTGGCACAGTCTGGCCTCACTGCTGAGTGGCTGCATTGTGGTATTGTAGGGAAGGAGCAAAGCCATGGGGAGGAGAGGGAAAACACACAAAGTTAATAATCCATATCATGGAACGTGCCTTCAGAAATGCAGGGAGGTGCCTGGCACACAGGCACAGCTTCAGCTGCAGAGATACAAATCTAATTAGCTCATTTGCAT
Source organism: Orthonyx spaldingii (assembly GCA_013397795.1). Lineage (NCBI taxonomy): Eukaryota > Metazoa > Chordata > Aves > Passeriformes > Orthonychidae > Orthonyx > Orthonyx spaldingii. The sequence goes on along the minus strand of VZTJ01003414.1, from coordinate 214,438 downwards.
GAAACTCTGATGAAAAGTGAAAGGTGCTGCAGCCCATGACACCAGTACTTAGCCTGTGGTGTCTATGAGCTTCATGCACCCAACTGTGCTGATCTGAATCTAACATTTCGTTGTTACACTACTTCATCAAACATTAAAAATATGATTAATTCTAAATTAAGCTGGGCAAGAGGGAAATAGACTTAAATGAACTGTAACACTGATAAGCAGGCTTCAGTCTCTGAGGAATTTACCATTTCATGGGTAGATTTTTAACTGTATGAGCCACATAACTCAAAGTCTGTACAAAACATAACAACACACTGTTCCACCCAGCTTGTACATACAAGCACCACAAGAACAGATGATTTCATAGCTTATGAACACAATAAACACTTTCACGGTGGTCCATGGATATGTAAAAGACTTTAAATACGTCTCAGTAACATGCAGCTATTAAAAAAAATGAAAAGAGTTTGTGCTTCTTTAGTTTAAATAACCTTGCTCATGGCTGTTAAAAAAATAGAAAAGAAGATAAGTGATATTAATAGCACAGACAAGGATCCAAAATATTACTGTTGGCTGGAAATGAAGCAGATGTGAAGAGCCCACATCATTGCAACAAAGAAGTGGAAAAATCTGACGAACTTGATGTTAATGACTCCGGCAGCAGCATGGCTGCTACACTCTTTTTTTCACATTTTGAGGACATTTGAAACAATTCCCAGTGTTATCTGGTCTGAATCACTTACAGTAGGGAGAAAAGAAAAAAAAAAATTATAAACGAATATGCCATTTCAGTAACACTTATCTTGGGAGTGGAAAAGCTTGCCTAGCACCTTGTCTTGGCAGAAGATAAACCTCAAGGATAATTTTACAATGTTTTCCCACCACTCTTTAGAACTGAATAAACTGATGGGAGGAGCAAAAGGAGAAGAAATCATATGTGCATGGCAGAAAACACCACAGGGGTCCTGACCTGGATCTCAGTAACCTGTGAAGAGATGCTTAACAAACAACAGAGCAATTTCATGCAGCTTCACAGAGAAGGAAAGCAGCACTGTGTAACACATGTTGATTTAAAAGACAAGTGACAAGAGCACAGCAGCTTTGACTAACACATAAAACTGGGACATTTCAGGCTCTGAGTTCCTTCACCGAAACCAACCCCCTTTCCCAAATGCATCAGCTGGTCCAATTAAAAAAAAAAGTTTCCATGTTACATTTGTTATTTCACCATCCTTGATTTCTTATCTTTCTCTCAGATGTTTCCCAGAAAATCTAATGAACAAAATACTGTTTTAAATATAATTCCAGATCCCATATCTTCACCAGCTTAAGCTAACTGGGAACTGGTTTTGAAGCACACTTTGTTAAGTAGAGCATTGTGGATGTGGATGGTTTCAGTGCATTCCATGGGACCACCCCTCTCCTCAAAATTAAAGCCATGCCTTTAGACTTTCCAGCACTGGGGTGCTGATCTTCCCACACAGGGCTTCCCTTTCTGAACAAAGCAGGGAAAAGCTCGTTTTTGCCTCTCAGCCCTGATAGCACACACCAGAAAAAGGTTTGTGACTATTCAGAAGGAAATATTCAACTTCTGCCTTCCCACGACTCTGCCCTAAGAGCTATAGCTGGTACACACAGCTCTAATTCTGCTCAGGAAACCAGGCATTTCATAAAAGCACTGCCAGAGAGCTGAACTGTGCTTGTCAAAGTGTACTGTGTATGATGGGAAAAGAAGTTACCCTAAAACAAGTCCTTCAGCCTGTCTTTCTCAAGCACTGCTGTGGGAGAACAGTACACGAACATGTCAGAACAATTCCTCCGTAACTGCAACCTACTTTCAGTCGCTTCAGCTGCTGCCAAACCCAGCATCTCTGCCTTCTACAGGAACACAATTCTTGGTTTTGCTTGGTTGGTTTTTTTTCTTAAAACAACTGTGTGGTTTTGTACCAAAGCTAGAGCCAGCTGCCAAAGAGTTTCAGATCCATGCAGGCTGACATTCTGCGGAGTAACTGCACAAATAGAAGAAATCTTTGCACTGTTCACCCACAAAACAACTACCAGGTCTGGTCTTGCATAAGCTACCAAGAAAAAGAAGTATCTGCAGTTGTTCTCCGAGATATTTTACACTTGAGATACTAAAGAAAGAAATATTTACCGAACTGCCTTACTGACAAGGCAGAAGCAGAAAGGAGGTGCTCCTGGCTCGCAGCTACATCGGGTATGGGAAAACCAGGAGGTTTATGTGGAACACACAAAGGAGAGGAAGTCTGAACACTGATTTATTCGGGAGGTCACAACACAACGACTCACCTAGAGATTTAGCTTTCAGGCAAAAAACACCTGCGGGAAATCCCCCCCTTGCCCGCTATGTCGCTCCTCAAGCGCAGCAGACCCCCAAAATACAAATCCTCTCCTGACAGACGCTGCAGCTGCTGGGCACGAGCGAGGCTGAACACAAGCAGCCTAAAGCCGCAAGGTCCCGCTCCCGAGGTCAGCACCAGGCCCCGGGGTCCAGGGCCGCTCCAGCGCCGGGGCACGGCAGGATCCGGGCCGGAGTCCCCGCGGCCGCTGCTGCTGCATCATCCCCGGCGCGGCCCGGCCCCCTTCCCTCCGCACAGCCCCGCGGCCGCGGCCCCGCCGCCGGGGCAGCAGATAATCCACGTCACGCAGGACCTGGACACGGAGTTGGAGGCGCTGTTCAACGCGGTGATGAACCCCAGGCCCAGCTCCTGGCGGAAGAAGATCCTGCCCGAGTCCTTCTTCAGGGAGCCCGACTCGGGCTCGCACTCGCGGCAGTCGAGCACGGACTCGGGCGGGCCCCCGCCGCGCCTGGCGCCCGTGCACGGCCGCTCGCACTCCTCGCCCGCCTCGCTGCCCGGCGCGGGCGCGNCCCAACGGCGCGGCTCGGTGCCTCGGGCAGCGGAGAGCAGCCGGGCGAAGGAGCCACGTCGCGCTCCAAGGACTGGGCTGTAACCCCGTGTGTGGGACCAGCGCTCCCCACGGCGCCCCTGACAGGCACTGGCCACCGGCGGAGGGTGCGCTGCCGGGATTGCGAGAAATGGAACGACCCTCGTGATTTACAC
>VZTJ01003414.1:195344-205626 GCA_013397795.1 Orthonyx spaldingii | reverse complement strand
CGCTCCAGCCCGGCCGGCCCTTTGCCCCCGGCCCGGGGCTGGCGGCCGCCGCGGCGGGCGAGCTGACCCCGCCGCTGACAGTGTGGTCTCTCCACGCAGCTCTGCAGGAGAATTTGGACAAGAAGCTGTTCGGGCAGCACTTGGTGAGCAAGGTGGTTGTAAAAGCCGTGAGGGGCTTCTTGAACAACACCAACGCCAAAAAGCCTCTCGCGCTTTCCTTGCACGGGTGGACTGGAACAGGCAAAAACTTTGTCAGCAAGATCGTCGCTGAAAGCATTTATAAAAAAGGTCTGCAGAGTAAATACGTCCATCAGTTCGTAGCAACTCTACACTTTCCTCACGCTCACAGCATCAATCTCTACAAGGTAAGAATGAGCTGTGCTGCAATGAGTTATGAATGTCATGGCATGATCAGTACTACGGACCTAGATGTTATTTTACGAAGTAACATGTATGCTATGCCAGTTCTGGAATCTTCTGTACAGAACCATGTGGATCCTAACATACATCAAGATCGGTTTTCTCGTGAATGTCAAGTTTTTTGTGTGTGTTTTGAGCCTCTCTTTAGGGAAGAGTGATACGGTTTAATTTTCATTCTGCACTTTGCTAAGAGATGGGACTGACTTAAGGATAAACATGATTCCTGGTTAGGTGGTATGTTGGTGGGCACTGCAAAAAAACCAATTAGTTCATGACTCTGGGAAACAACCCAGTGACCCCCAGGTTTGTCAGGCACCATGGCAAGCTGGCACTGGGTCTCTGAGGCATCATTGTCTGTTCTGCTACACACTGAGCAGGTTATTTAGTTTTCTGTGGATTCATTTCCCAGCTGTAAAGCAAAATCACAAAATACTCTGCTGTCAGAAACATACAGATAAATGGATTTGGAGTTGTATCAGTTCTGTAGGCAGGGAGATACCATGGAGCAGTACCTCAGATGTGTTTTATGAGTTTTTTTGTTCCAACTTTGTTCACAGCACAGTCTGAATGAGTACTACTGTCTTGTACTGCATGTTGATATTCAGTTTGTATATGTCAAAAATGGGAACAGGATGGTCTACACACCTCATTTCTAAATGGACAAAATAGGCACTTCCTCTTTTACAACTTATTTTCCCCCTTCTTTTAACTGAGCTGTTTTGAAATAAAATTATACTTTTCTGCAATTATTTTGAGGTGAATACACTTGGAAAATTTGCTGCCCAAGGCAGTGGGAGGAAGTATTGCTACTTATCCCCAATACACCTGCAGTGCAGGGACTGGGTAGAGTAAATTAAAAAGTGACGAATCATTGAAAATAGTCAGAACAGTTATCTCTCATTCATCTACTAGCACATCAACCCCTTTTCCCCCAATTAATGCATTATTGATCCTGAATGTAACACTTGAGAGAAAAATGCAATGCTTAAGTGACTCTTTCAATGCAATAAAGCATTAGCCCTTCTGAACAACAGTGTGTTTTAAGAAAGACTTGTCATTGTCTTCATTTAACTTCTGATTGATTAAAACACAGAGAATTAAAATTTTTTTCTGCTTCTGCCAGTGACTGCAGGTGCAGTTCCTCACTGCTACTGTCCAGGTAGCAAATTTAATATTTAATATTGCTCATATTAAGGATGTGGAGACCAAAGTGCTGCCAGAAGTTATCATCTGGTTTGTCGGGGCTTGCTTTTGTGTGGCTTTTCCTTGGTGGGACCCATTTTTTGTCCTACCATGCATTTTCATGTTTGCTTTTTATAGGAGTATGTAGGAGAATTCCTGCTTGTCCCACCCTGTCTCGTGGTATTTTAAAATTTTTCAGAACCAGCACAAATTTTGTTGAGGTTCATTTACAGCTTTTAACCATGTTTTAGTCAAGAGGCCAAAGCTATTAAAATGGCACCACTGAAATAACTCTTTCAAGGACAAGGTTCCATAAACAGAAGGTGCTGTTTTCTGTCTTTTCAACACAAACTCTTTCATCATCTTTCATTTTTGTGGCACCCAGGACCAGTTGCAGTCGTGGATTCGGGGAAATGTGAGCATCTGTCCCCGGTCACTCTTCATATTTGATGAAATGGATAAAATGCACGCAGGACTCATTGACTCAATCAAGCCCTTCCTGGACTACTATGAGCTGCTGGATGGGGTGTCCTACAGACAAGCCATCTTCATCTTCCTAAGGTAAACAGTGGCTTCTCAGATTTGCTGTTCTGTACAATCCATGCTTTTATTTCATAACTTCGACTTTTGAAACTGCCCCCAGCTACAATCTCTGTTTTCTCTTTACTTAGCAATGCAGGAGCTGAAAAGATCACAGAGGTGGCACTAGATTTCTGGAGAAATGGGAGGACAAGGGAAGATATTCAGCTCACAGATATCCAAAATGCACTGTCTGTGTCTGTCTTCAACAACAAAAATAGTGAGTAAAACTGGGATTGCTTTTGAGGTGGTAGAAGTTATACAGAAGGGATGGGCTGCATTTAGCTGCATTTTTACAAGCTATGGTTTCTTCTTGATGTGGCCTCCAGTTTTTTGCTGGTGAGGAGCAAAAATGCAGTTTTGGGGCCTGCAGTTGGCTCCCAGGATGACTGAAGGTTAAGGAGCTCTGTGTGCACCTTGGCCACCAGCCTGTTTGCTGCCAGCTGGACTGCATGTGTTGGGGGAAGTGCTTCTTAGGTTTCCTCACACAGGACTTCTGGTGAAGAGGAGTTTTAACACAATTATGCTCTAAATTTAGCATTGGAAGCAAACTCATTGTACTTCTTAAAAAGTTTGGATGTAAGCTCCAAAAAAAGGAGTAAGAAAACCAGTCAGAGAGAGCTGATAAGAGACAGAAAATCTGTCCCTGTCTAGGTGAGAGAGGGGAAAGGTACGAGACCAGCACCCGTAGAGCAAGGCTCAAGCACAGTCAAAATTCATTCATTCAGCCTAAAGGACCACATTTATGTGTCTATCTAAAACTTTCTGCACAAAGTAACATGAGAAGGGGCTTGTATTGACTTGTGCATTATAGTGCCCTAAAATCCCAGGTGAATGCTTAGCTGTGGGAACTCCTTGCTCCCATTCAACCCGTGGCAGTGTTTAACTAGAGAAGCACTGACAAACTTCTTCTCTTTGCCTTTGCAGGTGGATTTTGGCACAGCACCTTGATTGATAGAAACCTCATTGACTACTTTATTCCTTTCCTGCCTCTGGAATACAAACATGTGAAGATGTGTGTCAGGGTTGAGATCGAGTCACGTGGCTACGCTGTGGATGAAGACATTGTGAGCAGGATAGCTGACGAGATGACCTACTTCCCCAGAGAGGAGAGAATTTACTCAGATAAAGGATGTAAAACTGTGGATGCAAAGCTGGATTATTATTATGACTTCTAATGCTTTATTGCTACAACCTGCAAAGAAGCAAATTTAACTTAATCACAAAGTGGGGGACCTGAGACATTTCATTTTTAAGTACTTTTTAAAGAAAGGAACACTATTTTGTAACTGGTGTGTAAATAAGCAGCAGTGCCTCTGCATTTTTATTTTGTCACCAGTCACGGCTCCCAGGTGCTTCAGCCTTGTGCTGTGAAGGTAAGAAGGAACTGCTTTGGGAATTCCTGGATCTGGCAGGGCTCAAGACTCCTTGAATCATGTGTCAATCATCGGAACCCTTTGGCAGACTCCTGACAGGTACAGAAGGACTGAGACTGTGACCTAATTTTAATTTGATTTTGCTCTGATGAGGATGATCTCTAGACAATATTGAGAATTTTAATCAAAGTTCCGGTGTCTCTGAAAGCCTTTATTGGTCCTGTGTGGGAATATGCGTTAGAAATAGAGTAAGTGTCTTTTTGCCTTCAAGAGCTTGGGCCCAGTAAAGATAAGAGGGGGGATTCTGGAATTAAAAAATCTGGGCTCTTCTATCCAACACCATACAGTGCCATTGTCTTTCTCAAAACAGAGGTATAATTTGGTCTCCTGTGAGTCAAACCAAGAATAGAAAGCTCCTTGTTCTGAATAGTGTCCAGAGAGCACACTTAGTATTACAAGGAAGTGAGTTAAAATCCTTAACTGCCACTTTGGTGTAGTGAGTTCCTATTTTTGGTTAGTTTTTAAGTATAAAGTTGCCCACAGGAGGTTCTCCCATGAGTGATCTCAGGAGGGAGAACTGTGCTCTGGGAGTGCTGAGTCAGCTTCATGGAAAGGGTGCAATGTCATGGGAAATGTGTGCAGATTAAATTTGACACCATGGAAATGGAAAGGAGGTTTCTCTTCTTCACTTACATGTTGAATTCCGGAACCAACTTGCAGGGGTTTCACTTTTTCATCTTTTCACCATACTGTGTGCCTGTGAGGCAGGGATGGAGGCAGATCTAAAGGCATTTGGAAAAAAAATAAAATATGAAATGTGTCCACTGAAGTACTGCAAAGGGTGTCAGACTCATTTCTGAATGTGAGCACTGCAGAGGCTTTTTTCATTCCAGTTGCTGTTCAAAATAAACTTTTCTCATCAGAAATGTATTTCTTAGCTACCTTCTGGTGTTCTTCACATTCAGTGATTTGATATTAATTTTGCACAAATTAACTCCATGTTGAGGAACGGCACACTGCATTCCTGGCTGTTCAAGCTGTGCTTGAGTACAAGGATGTCCTGGAGTTCAAAGGGCAGAGATAGGAGATGTGACTCTTTGCTATCTGGTGAAACAAGTCAAGCTTGGAGCGGAAACTGCACTTCTGAACCATTGATACTAATTACAGTCCTGTGGTTTTGTAGAGGCAGACTTCCTAGATATATGTGTGCTCAGTAAGGATGAACTTGTCTTCTAGAGACCAGTTAAAACCCTGCTGCTCATCTCCTCCCACTGTGGCACCACTGCCTGAACACTGCAGGCTCTGTTTGAAGCCACCCACATTTTCAGTGGCAGCATCTTGGAGTTTTCTCTGCAAGGGGGAAAGAAAAGGGCCAGTGAAGCTCCAACTGTCCACTTGCTCTGAACGTGTGTGGTATGCAAATTATCAATCCTGGTATTTGTCAGCAAATGAGTGCTTTGAGCTCAGGTATTTATCTGTTTCTTTGGCTTCCTGATTATAGCAAATAACTGGCTAATGGAAAAAAGCAGATGTAATAACGATAAACTTGTACTACTGCCTGGTACCTTCTCAAGAGAATCAGTACAACCAAGCAGTCTTGTGGCTCTTCCAGAACTACCTCAGTTCTGCTTTGTGTGCCAGTGCAGCATCCATACAAGCATTTGCCATACATCAGTAGCCAGTATTTCATTTTATCACAGCCCTGAATGGCCCAGGGTAGACGGAAGCTTTCTCTGGAGAGTAGGAATGATGTGGAAAGGGTGGAGACTGCCTCTGTTTAATCTCTCTTCTGTTCTGCAGACCTGGGCAGGAGCAGTTCCATCTGGGTGAAAGACATACCTGTGGCCTGAAGTCACTCCCAGATTGGATCCTTCTGATCCTGTTGTTATTTCTCCCCTGTATGGTTTCAGAGCTAAGGTCCTCACTCTTTCTTGTTGTGACTGGATAACTCTGGCCATTATTCTATTTAACAGGCCATTTAGGAAGACTGGATCAGACAACTTAAAGGAAAATGTCATGGGGAAGGGTCTGCTGCTGCTGAGCAGTCCCAAGAGTGAGTTCTGTTCTTACCAGCCCAGTACAAGCAGCTGCTGCTTTAGTTCAGTCTTCTGCAGGGAGTGTTCTGAGATCCCACACTGTGCTCGTCAAATCAGAGGCTGTGGTTTAAATCCACTGAAAGAGGAAGTGCTGCTGTCCTGCCAGCCAGGGACAGCCTGGCCCCAGCCTGGTGTGCTCAGGGAGGAAGGGACAAGCAGCTGGGCTAGGCTGTGAGTGGTGAAGTCCAGGGGAACAGCAGAGCCTGTGCTTCCCAGGCAGCTCCCTGACATTTCCTGGAGCATCCTTAGAGCACAACACGTGGATCACAACTGACCCTTCAGTGAGGTGTGAGCTGCTGTCAACAGCTGCCCCACACTTTTAAAGGAAGTGTAACAGAAATGTGCAGTGCAGTTGGTTGCAAACTGCATAAACTGGTACTTTCCTATAGCTGAAAATGATTAAGCAAGAGAGAAAAAGTAACTTAGGATTTATTCCAACTGCAGTACAGTAGCATTTAGTGTTCTGAAATGGCACAAATATTTTCTTTTTGGAGTAAGTGAAACTGGATGCAGCATATACAACTACAAATAAATCAGTTAGTAGGCAAAACATCACACTGAAAAGTGACAGTCCAATGTCCCAAGGTTAATGGCTCCCAGTGTTTGGCTCTGGAGATTGCATCAGTGTGAAGAGTTTGCCAACGTTTGACAAACTTCAGCAGGGCTGTAAAATGCAATCAACACTTTTAATTGAGAGCTTAATAGAGCGCTAAACTCTGCTGCAATTTGAATGAACATAATTGTAATGAGACCTATAATTTAACATCACCTCTTAAAGGAAGTTTAAGAACAAGTGAGGGAATAGATGATGCAGCCCCATCCCTCGTACCAATTTAAAACCACAGTACAATCAACAAAGTGAAAGGCACTTCTGTCTTGCATTACAACACTCGATCCACAAGAGATGGGAGACTAAGAGTTAAAGCTTGCAACACTGTGTACACCCCAGCCTCCCCACTGGGTGAAGGTTAAATCGATCTCTCCCAGCTTCTTAACTTGTCACTCACCCTTTCACACAGGCATTCTTTAACGTCAAAAGCTACTATAAAACATACTTAACTAGTGAGGTATAGGATTGTTGCTGCTGCTTACACTTCAGCATAAAAATACGCTATTAAAAAAATTTCTTCCGTCCAAGTGTCTTCCAAGCAAGGTGAGAGCAGCATTATCCACACCCTGACCATTGGGAGCAGCGGGGAGGGACAACTAAAGACCTTACAGACTTCAGGCCCTGGAGCCCACACACAGATTGACCTGACAAACTGCAACAGTCAAATCCTCATGAGAGATTTTTCTGCTGAAGTATGGAAGACTGGCCTAATATGCTGTAACAGATCCCTCAAATGGGTCCCTCAGTTTAGGAGGACCTGGAGTCACAAATTTACTTAGCCCCTTTAAAGAATATAAGGTTTCTTTAACAATTTCTTTTTCCCCAAAGAAACACGAGGCAAGCTCTTACTTCCCTTTTCCCTGTCCTCTCTGTTATTTGGTAACAGATTTCTTGGAGCTCATAAGGACTTTCCAGGAGTCATTACTGTACCAGGAGATGTAGGATGATGCCCAGCTGAAGCACAGGAAGATTTCTACCATATCATCTTCTTACTGCAGTGCACCAAGGAGTTCAGCCTTGCAGACATGATCATAGTTCAAAACACAGCACACATCCCTCCATTTCACTGTGAATGTCAACAGGACCATGTACATGGAAGGGAGTATGACTACCTGGAAAAACACCTCTGTTTTCCTTTGGTCGAGTCTAGTTTATGTGGAAAGAGGAATTAAATACTTCATAATCCCAGCACTTGGAAGAATAAAGCAGGAGGGGCTGTATCCAGTGCTCTGTGTCACAGCAGACATTCTCTATAGATTAAAAGAAAACTAAAGGGGGCAACATTTGGATACCAGCCAGTTCAGAGATGAACAGCACTTCAAAGCCAGGCTGGATGGGACTGTGAGTGACCTGATTCACTGGAAACTGTCCCTGCCCAAGGCAGAGGGTGGCACTAGATGATCTTTAAGTTCCCAATTCTATGTTAAGTTAAAAAACAAAAAGACAAAAAAGCTACCAAGCCTACACAGCTCTCTCTGGTATTTTAACCATACTCCCTGCAACAGTAAAAAAGCTAAGTGCAAATACACAGACTTCCAAAAGCTCTGAAAGTGCTTTGGAGACTCAAAGGGGAAATCAACCCCTGGCTTTCATATCTCTCATCACAAGGTCTTCGTGAATATCCAACTTGGCCTGTACAGTCTTGCAGCCTTTATCAGAGTAGATCTTCTGCTCCTTGGGGAAGTAGGTCATCTCATCAGCCACTGCCTGAACAATCTTCTCATCCACAGCATAGCCACGGGCTGTCATTTCAGCCCTCACACACATCTTCACATGCTTCTGCTCCAGGGGCAGGAAAGGGACAAAGTAGTCAATAAGGTTCCTGTCAATGATGCTGCTGTGCCACAGCCCACCTGGATAAATTGGGGGGAAAGAAAAAAAATCATAGGAAGGAGTTTCTCTAAACTTGATCCTGCCTGTAACAGGATCCACAGGCCAGGCTGAATTCACAGTTTTTCTCAGCCACTGGGGAATGAATTTCCCATTTTTGGTGCAAAGTGACTTACTATTCTTGTTGTTGAAGACTCCTACAGAGAGCAAGGGCTCCAGGTCTTTCAGCTGAATATCTTCCCTGCGCTTTCCACTTGTCCAGAAGTCAAGAGCTGCTTTGTTAATTAAATCACCACCTGCATTGCTGATCATAGAAGAAAAATGTACAGTGGTGAAATACAGACACAACCAAACCAGAATTTCTTTTGCAGCCAGTTACACATATTGCTAATCTCCTTGATATCAAACAGATCATCACAAAGAATCCTGTAAGGCAAAATTTTGGGGAAGTCCCCAGTTCTTTAAGTAGCCATCACTGTGTGGTGGGTTGCCCCCAGCCAGCAGCCAAGCACCTACACAGCCATTTGCTTACTCCCTCCTGCCTCACTGGGATGGAAGGAGAAAATAGGAAGCACAAAGGTCTGAAGACTTGTGGGTCAAGATAAAGATAGTTTAACGGGAGGAGAAAAAAGAGGAGAAAAAAACCCCAAGGAGGACTAAGGAAATCACTCACCACCCCCACAGTCAGCCCATCGCCCAGACAAGTGCTGAAGAACCATCACCTTAAAGCTGAAACCCCACTTCTTTCTCCACCCCTGTTTCTATTGCTGAGCATGCCATGCAATGGTATTAAATATCCCCCTGGGCAGTTCAGGTCAGCTGTCCCAGCTGTGTCCCTCCCACCCTCCTGCCCACCCCAGCCTACTGTGGGAAAAGCCTTGAGGCTTTGCAAGCATCATCCAGAAACAGGCGAAACATTGGTGTGTTATCAACACTCCCATAGCCACAAATCCAAAACAGCTGCTCTGAAGAGAGTTAACTCCACACCAGCAAGGTCCAGTGCTTGGTGCACCTGTCCCAAAATGTGAATTCTCTTATGACCTGTGCTCTGGGCCAGGTTCATGAGCTCAGCACGCTGCAGTGGCCATGCACAGCATCAGACCTGCTCCACCACAGCCACAGGCACCAGCTCAGAGTGCTCCCCACTGTCTCTGCACAGAGAATCTTCCCTCCAGAGCATTTGGGTTTTTTGCTGTTCTTTGAATGAGGTCCCCAAGAAACATCATTATCATCATAAATAAACATTCAGTATCTCAAAATGACAGAAATGGGTGCCACAGACCTGAGGAAGATGAAGATGGCTTTCCTGTAGGACACCCCATCAACCTCCTCGTAATAGTCCAAGAAGGGCTTGATGGCATCAATGACACCTGGATGCATTTTGTCCATCTCATCAAAAATGAAGACAGAGGAGGGACAGGCACTGACATTGCCTCGAATCCAGTTCTGCAGCTGTTCCTGGAACAAGAGGTTGGAAGCCACTGAAAAACAAGGTCTTCACTGGATGTACTGCAAGATTCTTGTATGTGACAGATGCTGGGGACACACTGCCAAAGCTCAGTATCCCATACTCACTGGCTGGTGATGGAAAGAGGAAAAACCAAGCAAAGGGAATCACCCAACACATGCAGACCAATATTCAGCCAGAGCTACAGCAACAACCACCTTGGAAACCAATGTCCCCCCGCTTTTTCCTTCTTTGACCCCCGTTTTTATGAGCATGACAACATGTGGTATGGAATTGATGCCTCAGGATTTTCAGCTTCTATATTTTTCATGTAACTCTGGAGCTGCTGTTCTCGCATCTTAGACAAAACAATTTCTCTCTAGCCCTGAAACTCAAGGACACCTCACTGTCTTGGGCCCCAAAAAATGTAAACAGCAGAGAAATTGGGGAGGCAAGCTTGGGATAGATGATTTCATTACCTGAAGTCATAACTGGAGGTCTAACCCCGATATGCAAATGGACCAAAAGCTATAAAGCATGAAAAACCCGTGACCTGTGGTCCATTTTGGGTGCAGCCCTGGGTGGGCTCTGCCTGCCCGAATGTACCGAGAAGGCCTTTGAATAAATATCTGCTTTTTATTCTCTTAATTTTGTCTAACTTGTTCTAGGTAGTCCCAAGAAAAGGCATCAGAATATCCCTTTGATCAACAAGGGTCAGCTGTCCAGGCTGTGTCCCCTCCCA
>VZTJ01003414.1:142121-194950 GCA_013397795.1 Orthonyx spaldingii | reverse complement strand
ATTCTGAGTTGGAAGGGACCCACAAGGATCATCGAGTCCAACTTTTAAGTGAGTGGCCCATACAGGGATCCAACTCACAACCCTGGCGTTATCACCATCGTGCTCGGACCAACTGAGCTCATCCCTGCGGGAACCTGGGGGAGCTGTGCAGGACAACGCCCCAGCTGGGGGTTAGGCACCGACCGTGGGTAACCGGGCCACCTCGAGCCCTCCTCACCTTGTAGAGCTTGACCTGGTCGTGGTGGGGAAAGTGCAGCGTGGCCAGGAAGAGATGGACGAACTTGCTGCGCAGGCCGGCGGGGTGCACGTTCTCCGCCAGGATCTGGCTGAGGAAGTTCTTGCCGGTGCCGGCCCAGCCGTGCAGCGACAGCATCAGCGGCTTCTTGGGGCTGGGGTTGTTGCTGAAGCCCAGCACCGCCTTCAGCACCACGTCCTTGGCCAGGTGCTGCCCGAAGAGCCGGTTGTCCAGCTGCGCCTTCAGCGCTGCGGGGAGAGGGACAGCTCAGCACCGCCGGTCACCGCGCACGCCCCGGGGCCCGGTGACCGGCCGAGCTCGGGGGCAGCCCGGCCGCCCCCCCGCCCCCGCCGCCGTACCGGTGGCGTTGAGGCGCTGCCCGGCGCGGGGGCAGCACTCCACGTAGCTGCAGTAGAACCTGGGGTGGGACAGGTAGCCGGTGAGCGCCGAGGCCACGCCGATGGCCAGGCCCACGCTGAGCGGCTCCAGCGCCGCCAGCCCCGGCNCTGCGCGCCGCGCCCGTGAGGCGGCGCCGCCGCCGCCATCTTTGTGCCGGGCAGGGCGCTGGGCCCGAGCGCCTCATGGGGTCACCGAGCCCGCCGGGCACATCAAACCCTCCAACTCCGGCCCCGCAGCCTCAGCGAGCAAGGCGTTACTTTGTTCTGGTCAGGCCTGGACACAGACACAATTTTTTTTCACCTGTTTTATGCCTTTTTTTAAGAAGCAAAGAAATTATTGCTCATCGGTTCTAAATAGTGTAATTTTCTTTCATTCATTGCTGTTCTGCCCTCTGTTGGTTATTGATTTCTCGCTTCTCATGCTAATTAGTCCGTAATTTTAGCCTTTTTTTGTATCTCTTTCCTCTGGTAGGGACTTTACAATGCAAAAACTGAATCTTTGCCAGTCTCTTCTTCGACAAAATGGTTTTCACAAAATGTTCTTGTGGTCCATAATTTCTACACTCCAGGTGTTCAACCTCAACAATACATATTTCTCAGGTTTTGTTCATTGAGGCATATCAGAGTTTATCAAAATGTAAAGTTTCAGTAATTTTCCCGAGCTCTGTTCCCTGCCTGTTGGCTCGTGTCGTTGGCACCACGGGGAAGAGCCTGATCCGCCTTCTTGGCACCCCTGCTTTAGATATTTATACACATTTATGGGGTCTGTCAATGGCATTTGCTGTCCTGATGGTGCCATAAACCAGCACAGCCCATTTCTGCCAATATAAACCAAAAAAAAACAGCAAGGAAAATGCTCCAGTACTGCTCGGAGAAGCAGGGCACAAAACTTCTTGTGGGATAAGGAATATTAGGTGAGTGCAGCCCCTGCGTTGTGGAGCCACTGTTGGTGTGTCCTAGGGTTTTTCCCTAATTTTTCCCAAACCGGTCTAGCGGAGGGGTCACTGAAATCTGCTCTTCTGAAGGAGACCCCTTTGGAGGTCCCCTCTCCAAATCTACCCTAAACCAGCACCAGGTGGTAACCCTGATCTTCCACAAGCCCACCACAGGACGCTCTCACCACCCTGAGAACCAGCTTGGCCCCACGTCCCCTTGCCCCTGCCTTACCTGTGAAGTTCAGAGTGACATTCTTTTTGCAGCACTCCTGGAAGCGGCACTTAAGCCAGGAGTCGGAGGAGAGGAGATGCCAAGCCATGGCAGCACTTCCCACAACGACTGAAACGCTGAGAGGGTCAAAAGCCGGCGTCAGAGTGGGCACAAGAACAAGGACTACAGCAGCCTTCAGGAGCTTCATGGTGGGAGCTGAGTGCCAGCCTAGCTCAGCAGGAAAAGAAACCAAAACAGAAACTGCAGGAAAACTTCCTGGAGCGTGGAGCCTGGGGCTGCTGAAGGGGCTGGAAGCCAAGTCTCCTGTAAGCTGGAGGTGTTAATGAGTTAACAGATTTATCACGCTGCTCCAGGAGAAATGAAAGTGTTGTGAACAGAGCATTGCATAGGCAGAGTGAGAGTTTCACTAGAACAATCCCAGCTCTGATGGGAGGAGGACTGGAACCTCTCTGCATCTTAACCAAGGTGCTAATTGGGCTGGTGATTAACGGAGAACACAGAGATGCTTGTTTTGGGCTTAATTGCGAGTGGTTGTGCACACATCATCACACAGCCCAAGGATTTCCGTAGCAGTGCCTGGGGCTCTGCAATTCACAGCACTGAACGTGTCAGAAAGCTGCTGTATTAAAACCAAGTTCTCAGAGCAGATTTTTTTTGTCCTGACAACTTCACTAGTTCCCCATCACCAAAAAAGTGTCTTTGCAAAGAAGGACAGACACCGAAACAGGGTTTGTTTTCTCAGCAGACACTAAAAAAAAAAAAAAAATTGTGAAACGCATTTTTCAGTAGTTCCCATTTTATTTTTAACATCTCGTTGGAAAAACACTGAGCAGCGTTATTTAGTATTCAAAATACCTGCTTAAGATTGGATGACTCTCTTGACAAGAGTGCCAAGTGCTGCCGAGCAGCCGGGAAGTGCCGTTGTTCCCTGTTTGGAGAGAATCCAGGCTGTCAGCTGCCATCGAGCCTTGAGGTGGGCACAGCTTGAACTCTTGGCTCCTCGTTCCAAAGCTGGAGTGGGTTTCATGCCCGGGTTTGCCCCAGGTGGGCTGCCAAGCACCGAAGGAGCTGGTTTTCCGGGGCTTTCCAGCTTCCATCTCCATTTGGATACCCAGAGGCTGCAGAGAGTCCAGAGGAAGGAACTGGCAGTGGGATATGCAGGATTCCATGTCGCCTGGGCTCTCTCCGAGCTCTCTTGGAGACAAATAAGTTTTATAAAAGTGGTTTAATACCGCTGAAAATGCTGGGAATTCTCCAGTCGCCTCTTTCCTCTGCACCCACCCGTTCTGCATCTGTCCGTGCTGAACACTAGATGGGGCATCACGCCCAGGGTTTGGGCCAGGATTTACATGGGAGAACAGTTTCTGCAGAGAACTGAGTCATGTTTGAGAAAAACAGAGGAGTGTGGACTCCCATCTGCTGAGCTGACCACTTGTGTTGTGAAACGGGATTTCTTGGGATACACAACAACCCCGCCCTGCTGAGGGATCACACAGAGCCAGAGCCGTCTGAGGGTCGGTTCAGCCAAACAGCCAGTCATCCTACAAAAGGAAGATGGAGAGTTTGGATAAAGAAGTGAGGCTGTTTAGCTGGGATCTGCAGATTCTTCTCTGTCCATCTGAATTAAAGTGTGAGCAGGTTGACCTGCTCACCTCTCAGGCTTCAGCAGGTATTTCACCATTCCCTTGTAGAATCAGTGTGACCCAACAAACACAGACGTGGACAGTCACCCCTGAACCTTTCTGGGATAAAGGGTGGTGCCACATTGTGACCTGCAAAGGGTGAATCAGTTTCATGGCAGAGTCTGTTCTGACTCTGATGTGTGAAAGGGGGTGAGGTGCCTTGAGCAAATTTTTCGTTGTGCTCTTGTGTGTTTTCACAAGGTCTCACCAGCCTGGAAGGGACTGCATCTACCAAAATACAGATGGGAAATGCAAATTGGTGTGCTAGAAACAGCACAGAGAAGGAGAATTACCTCATCTGTGCAGAAAGAAGGGGTAGCATGAGACACATCTATAGATCTTCTCCTTTCCATGTGGAAGGGAGGTGGCATATATTTCCTATACAACAATAGGACGTATGCTGCATAACAGGTACCAGATGGATGTTTAAATAATCTTCAGCTGCTGCATGTCATGCTGTTATCTCATTATCCCTTACAAGTTAAATGGGTTCAAGCTGGGCCTGGACATGGATGAGATGTCTAATAGTGGTGGTGAGGCTGACATTGATGGCAATTTCCTTGAACAGCAGTCTGGAAGCTCCAAGTGGAGCACAGACCCTGCAACATGCAGTCCACAGTGCAATGTTTTGTGCCTCTTGTGTTGGACATGCTGTTCTTTCACCTCAACACCCTCCTGTGCCCTAGGCACAGAACTGGCATCCTGTTCTGCATTGCCATTTCTCTCCTAACCAGCACAGGGCGTGGGGTGGTTGGCCAGTAGTGGGTCATCCTGAACCAGCTGCCACAAGCTGAAAGTACTGAAAATCTGCAGCAGAGAAGAACTTTGGGAAGGTGTTTAGTGTGCAAGAGGCTTGGGGTGTCTGTGATTTGGGGTGTTGATCAGCAGTGGAAGTGGTGTGGTGAGAAAGAGAGGGTGTGGTAAAGGAAAGAACAAGGCAGAGTACAGGAAGAAGAATGGTAGGGATCTGGGGATCAGTGGTATGAGCTGGAGGATATGGGGTGTTTGTAGTGGGTAATTTGGGGTGCTAAAGCTGTTGTGGTAGAGGAGGCAAGGGAGATGGGGCATCTGTGTTGCAAAGCAAGAGATAAGGGATGCAGAGATGGAGTACTCAAGGCCAAGGGTGAGGAGAGAGAAAAGTCTCCGATGAGATTTTTCCCTGGCCTGACCCTGCTTCCAGTGTGTTGTAATTTCCTGCCACCTGCAGTTTGATTGGTTTAAAGTCAGCATTTTCAGGACTTTGGGCTGGCTTGCTTTGAGCTGTGTGGCAGAGAGCTCAGAGAATCTGGGATGTGGCTGGTGAGCAGGGCTCTCCCATCGCAAGGCAGCAGACCTCCCCGCAGGCTGGTGAGCCAAGGGAAATGCCCCCAGCCAGGGGACAGGGTGCTAGGAATCAGGGCTGCAGCCCCATCTTCACTTCATGGAGTGCAAGAGCTTTCCAGGTAAGAATTGCAGGATCAATGAATCAATGCTTTTCCCAGAAAAAGTATGGATTTTTGTTGGAGGATGCATAAGGTCCTCAATATTTCCAAGTGTTTTGTGAAAGAGGTTTGGAAATGTGCTATATTACATGAGGTGCTGGGCTGGCAAGAGGTTCTTGCTGAAGGTTTCTGACTGGAGAAGATCTGGGAGACTCATTTTTCCCTACATTCATTTCTTCATAATCTCTCCCTGCCTTCTGACTCTGGCTAGACACTCTCTAATGGCCTGAGTTTTTCTGAGAGGATTTTGCTTTATTTTTACTCTTTTTCTACCTCCTGCCCAGTAAATGTGGTTTTGCTTTGTTTTCTTTCCCTGCTTTAATTTCAGCATCATCTTCCAAGTGCTGCTTATCCTAAACATAGAGATGAGGCAGTGACAGGAAAGGGCTGCCACTCTGACGTACATTGGGTTCTTTAAAGAGTGGGATTGTGGTGGGCTTTATCCAAATACACAGTCTGGCTAAGCTCTGAGGACTGCACTAATGCTGTGGAAAAGCTCTGACTCATGGAACGTGTTCCTTGACCTTTCTGAAATGTGACAGGAGCAATAACACAAAACACCAACATCTACATTAATGTTGAGCAGACTGTCTAATCCTAGAAACACCCAGAGAGTCAAGAGCCTGTCATCCTTCTCTTGCAGGTAGGAAAACTGAGGTTTGCGGATGATGAAAGTTTTTTTTTTAACACAGTAGTTCATAGCAAAGGGTTTAACAATCCTGTTTTGTCACTGAAATATTTACTCAAGAGCTTGAGCCAAGGAAATGGACAGGCTTCAATATCCTTGTGTGGGGTACAAAATCACAGAGTCCCTTGGGTCAGTGTGTGGTGCTGTGCTGTGTGGAGAAGGACAGTCCAACAGGGAAAGATATGGATGAGTTCGGGATCTTTTGAAATAGAACATATAGTTGTCCAGTAAATCTGCCCTTGGGAAATAATTCCTGTGATCATGTCTGAACCCTTGTGAAATTCTGAGGTACCAGGAGGGTTGGATTTTGTTCTGGTTGCTGTCTCTGAAAAATTCAATTCAGAGCTTCTTCCCTACAACGGGAGAAAAGTGTTTCCTGTCTGGATGCCCAATCTCAAAGCCCTTTTCCCTGAGCCTGGGCTGCAGTCAGAGAGCAGAGTGTCCCAGCAGGGTGAACAACCAACCCTGAGGACCCACCAGGCTTTGGATGCTGAGGTGCTCCAGAGCAGAGCTGTCCCTGGTCTGCACCGCCACAGCTCCTCCCCAGAGCAGCTGGGACAGAGCAGCGGTTCTCAATGCTGCCGGTGCCCTTTGAGCGTGGTGAACGCTGACAGCTCTGCAGAGGGAGAAAAATGTGATTTTTAATCTGATCCCGAATGGTTTGCAGCAGGTGGAGCTACACAGGTCGTGTTACCTGGTAGGGACAGGAGTGAGAGGCAGGGAAGGGGAGGTGTTTAAGCCGTGCTCGGTGTGTGGGTGAGGGAAGCTGCCATCTCACATTTCTTGCCTACCGTGGGAACTTGCTGGAAATGTAATGTTTTATAGATAAGCACAAGGTGACAATGCTGGCACGACACTTCTCTGCTCTTTGTGGAGTGGGTCGTGGTGTTGGAACCTGTTTGATCTTGCACACATATCAACTCCATCAAGCCATGATGGATGGAGATGGTCTTTCTCAGAACAAGCACAAGGAATTATTTAAGTGCCTGGCAGCCAAACTGGCTCTGTTCCCCTGCAGGCCGCTCTGTGTTCCAGAGGCAGAAGGGATGGAGAGAGGCAGCCCTTTGGCTTTGGATAGAATCAGAGGTTTATGTTCATAGGAACAGGAGTTGCCAGGACTGCCACAGTGGCAGGCTTTGAAGAGTTTTTAAATCTGTACTTGGGTGCTCTTAACAGGTATCCATTTCTCAAATGGACTTTTATGTCCTGGACACGCTCCAGTCTCATATTTTTGTGCCAGGAATAAAGAAGTTAAGGAATAGCTTGGAGAAAATTGCTCTTAAGAGTTTAACTACTGTTAACCACCAGTGCTGTGAGACACTGGGGCTCGGGTGGGTGTTTTATGGGCTGCCTTGGGTGTCTGCTCTTGCAGGGCAAGGGAACACAGCAGCTCAGTCTGGTTCACCCTCCCTGGAATTGTTGGAAAGTCATGTGGATGTGGCACTTGGGGAAGTGGTTTAGTGGTGAACATGGGCGGTTAAGGGATGGATTTGATGGTCCTAGAGGTTTTTTCCAACCGGACTGGTTCTATGATTCCACGATAATGGCACCATCCAAAGTCAGGTGCGGATAAGCAGCAGCGTCCCCTGGACCATGCAAATCCACCTGGGCTGGCAGCTGAGAGAGGCACCCTCAGGGCAGGAACTCGCGAAAGCAAAGCAGGGTGTGGACGGTGGTTTACCTTTTATCAGCCTCGCCTTTTCACCCCTCCTGCCGAGCTGGCTCTGCTCCGACCTCTCATGGCCTCCGGGCTCTGATTTCAAGGTCTGTGTCCTGCAAGATGGAGATGAATGATGTATGAAATGGTAGCGATAGACTCAGTGGATGGGCTATCGATGCTGGTAGTTAGGCTCTGTTTTGACTTGTAAACTAAACATTCCTGGCTCAGACATCCTCTGTGGTTTAGTGATAAGATCGGGGAACTGCATTTAAGGTCAAATCAAGGTGCTCTCACCCAGCTCCAGCAACACTGGCTTAGTCACATCATCTGTTCCTAATCCTCCACTTGTCTCTCCATGACATGAACAAGAGGGGAAGGAGATCCCAGAAAAAGGTTGTGATGAAAATGATCGTCATCGTTATCTTTATTACCATCACCATCATCATCTCAGTTCAGATTTTGTTTCATTATGGAACTTATTGTCCAAGGCTATAGTTTAGTTTGAATGATGTGGACAGTGAATTTGGCATGTAAATATCAAACATTCCCATCATTTATATGACCCAACACATCCACAAGAAAGAATTAAACCTTGTGCTGCAGGTGCTCACTGGTAAGATGGGGACACTGTAAGAGTTAAACTTCACCTGCCTTTATCCTGCCTTTGGTTTTCACCTTTGTTTTTAAAATTGAGCCCAGAATTTGAAATTGGAGAGTGCTCCTGTTTGGCTTGGCTTGGCAGGAGTTTCTGGTTTTGTTCTCCAGGCTGGCTTGGAGTGGAGTAGGTCATATATGAGCTTGTCTTCCTGTGTAGCAATAGTTATCACTGAAAGAACAAGAAATAATAGGGAAACTTTAGCCCATATTCTATCCTAAATATAATTCTGTTGTAAATAATAATTTAGGGATAAAAATGGTGTGAAAGAGACAAAAATTCAGCTGGATGAACTAAGAAAACACTGTGCTCACATGGTGTGGGAGGATTCCTACAGGAAGAGCAGGGCATGAGTAATGCTGTGCCCTCACTCCAGTCACGGGCTCTGATGTGGTGAGCAGCTTGTATCTCTTCCAAAGCACACAAGGTGGTGGTGTTTTTAAGCCGACAGCCCCATCCGATGATTTTGGACCCTTAGGTGAAAGAGGATTTAAAAGGTCTTGGGTTGGACCCGATTCTGGTTGGACCAGAATGAGAGGCTGTGTTTGGCTTGGCGTTTAGCAAAGCTGACACCCTGCCCTTACACGCAGCTCCCGTGGAAGAGCCACGAACGCAGGTCACTAAAGTCAGTCTTGCAAGGCAGCTATCCTGACTGACTGAACTATCCCTGCTCTGTCTCCAGTTCATGCCTGAGTAAATACCTCTGCCTGGTTTTAATCAGCTCTAGCAGTTGACACTGAGAACCAAGTAGCTTCATCAGGAGAAAGTGACTATTTATTACTGTAATAGCTTCCCTGTTTGTTCAGAGAGGCTGGGTCTGGACCCCTTGGAGTGCTGGGCAGGTTATGGAGCAAGGCTGGTACTTCCCAGCTGGTTGCAGGGCCAAGGAAGAGCAGCAGGCAGTGTGCCAGCCAAGGTCAAAGGACAGCACAGGCTCCTGGTGTGCTGGAGAGCCTCAGAGGATCAGTAACCAGAGAGCAGCAGGCACCAGCAGTGAGGTCTCCTGAGCAAGGAGGGATTTGGTGATTGCTGTGGAAACCACAGTGAGGCTTCCACCAGGTCTATCCTTCTCTGTGGTTTGGACATCAGAATGTCATTGCAGGGAAGCCTGAGGATCTGTTAATTTATGCCTCGACTCTTACTCTGAATGACTTGTAAAGTATCATTTCCGTACAGATTCCCCAACGTTAAATAAAGGACGGAGGGTCAGGAAGGGATCTAAAACTGTTAGTTTCTTTTTCCATGAGGTATTTTATCTAACAGGAAGAAAAATGTACTCTGCTAAAATAAAAGGTTGCCTGCAGGACTCCGGTTTCCAGCTATTGCTGTGTCCAACGGGGAGCTGGAACGAGTTGAAAACAGGAGAACGGATGTGCTCTGCAAAGAACAATGTTAGGTCCATGCTAACAGCACAGAAAAAGAGGAGATTGGCTGGAGGATACAGAGAGGCCCTGCAGGAACAGGGATGAGCAGCCAGATCTAACTCTCGATAGCTGTGAAGTGTCCCAGGGCTGTCTTCTACACAACATTGCTGGAATTCCTTCAGTTTGGGAGTAGCCCCTCCAGAGTACTAAATAACTTGGTGTGGAGTCATCCTGGACCCCTCAGTGAGGACTTGTGGCATTTTAAAGAAAAATGAGCTTTTAGGAGGTTGAAGGATGTTTGAAGTGCAAGGGGTGAGGGAGTTGGCAGTCATGTGCCGGTCATCTGCTTGCTGAAGCATTGGAGGGAAATATGAAAGTATGACTGGGATAATCAAAAGCATGGAGAAATCTCCTTTGAAGAGAGATGAAAGTGAATGGGACTGTAGTAAAGCTGAGTAAGAGGTGCTTTCACAGACATGTTTCAAAGGAGAAGAATGCTGGGCAAAGCTGAGCAAGAACTGCTGTTCTTCTTTATTCCCCCTTGTGTCTGTCTTTGATATGAACAAGAGGGGAAGGAGGTCCCATAAAAATACTACTATTATTTTTATTATCGTCATCATCTCAATTTTAATTGTGTTTCATTATGGAAATTATATTTTAAATTGTGTTTCATTATGGAACTTCATTGTCTTGAGAAGTAATTTAATTTTAACAGTTTGGACGGTGACTTGACGCATGTAATTATCAAACATTACCTTCATGTATGACAACAAATTTACAAGAAGGAGAATTAAACCTTGTGATTCAGAGCTTAAGTTAATCTCTGACTTCTCAAGATTGGATGAATCAGGGTGAATGGGACCAGACAGCCTCAGTCCATTGGTGTCTCCCACAGGGGCACGTCCTACCTGGAAACCACAGTGTGTCCCACAACTGATACAACCCTGCAAGGGCCTCACTCATGAGCAGCAGCTCCTTCCACCACTGAACATTCACACCAACTTCCCCTGCTGCAATAATGGTGCAGCACAGCTCCCTGCCCCTTCCTGATGTCCAGCTCTGCTTGTGGGACAGCTCTAGCCCCACTAAAGTAGCATCCCACAGCCTTCTATCCCTACAGCCTTTCCACAGCTGGGATCCAGCTTCTCTCCTGCTAATGGGGGAACACTTCTTGTTCAGTTTTGCCTGAGTCAGTTAGCAGAAACGTGCTGTGCTAGAGAGATGCATTCTGCTGCTTTGTAAATCGTTGCAAAAAGCACGTATTCCCCTGTGGAGAGCTGCAGGGTTGCATAAACACAGGGTGGAGCAGATTCCTGGAAACATCATGAACATGAGGATATCGGGTGTAAATCAGGGGAGCAATCGACGCATGGGACCTGGGCAGGGTCCTGTAGTCCTGCCAATGGGTCATTCAGGCAAAGAAGAAAACTTAGGATGGTTATCCCAAGCATCACGGCCTGCAGAGTAGACTGGAGGGGTTTTTCTCCTTTGCATCATTCAACCCAAATTCTGCACTGGATGAAGTCAGGGTCATGCAGCCCGGGTTGTGTTGTGTCAGTGCTCCCACCACTGTAAGCAAGAGGCCAACTGAGACAACAGCACAATAAAAAGCTTCCAGGAAAAGGGGCTGTAACTACAGATAAACTGCTCCCTGCTTTACAGGCTGGTTGTGGGGAGGGTGTTTTTAGCATTGCTACTGAAGGGTGTTTATTAACAACATCAGAATTAAGACCCAGACCACCTTTTGGCCTAAAAGCAAGCCCAAAAGATATGTTGTTCGTGACTCAGTACAGGGAAAAGGGAAAGTTTTAGGATGTGTCTGGAGCTGTGACCAATGACTCAACTCATAAAACCTCAAACTGCGGAGCAGCTCTGACTTCTGCCTGAGTCAGGTCTTGTGGAAAGAAGGCCCTGATCTGCTCTAGGAAGCCCAGTTGCCCTCCAGGACATTGCAAAGTGATAGCGTTTATGAGATCAGCATGTGTGATAAAGAGATTTCAACAGCATGACCTATACAGGAGGGTGGGAGGAAATGCTGCTGTTTAATTTAGGGGTGATGGAGGGGACACAGAGAACTCGGGAGTTTAAAAAAAAGCTCTCTGTGTTTTGGAAAGCTTTGTGGTGGGTGAAGCTCTATGGCAAAGCCATGAACGAAGGCTCCCCTTGGAGTTAGTTTCACCGGGATGGTATAGCCACTCTCAGCTCAGGGTCAGGAACAGGCAATGATGTGCTGACCTTTCCATTCCCTCTTGTCCTGTGAGAACTTGAAAATGCCTCTCTGGTGAAAACAGGGCTTAAAAGACTTCAAAATGGACAAACTTTGCAGCCTGTTCTTTCTGGGTTGCTAGGCAGGGTTAACAGCCCACAGAATAAGAGGTTTGTTTTCTGCTTTTCACCTTGAAGTTGCTCATGCTGTTGAATGTCAGGTCTCCATAAGGCTGGAATCAGGGACCACAGTTGCTTTCTCTCCCAGCTCTGTTAGTGAGCAAGAGCTCTTAATGCTGTGATTCCCATGCCCTGATTCCCATTTCTCCATAACACAGCATGTGGAGGCAGGACCATGCAGCATCCTTTACCTTTGCTCTTAAGAGCACCCCACCAGGGAATCTGCATCTATGTTGTAGTTTTTGCAAATGCTTGAAGTCGAGGAAACATTTCCAAATTCTGAAATTCTTGGCACAAATTTGTTCTTCTTCTCTCTGTCTGGAGGGGAAACTCCCTCTTTTTGGGCAGTAACATAAGTGGTTTTTGCCTGTTGTTTACAGCTGATGGGATCTGGTTCTTGGGAAGCAAAACACATCACGAGTTGCTGCGGTGTGGCTGAGTGAGAGAGAGAGACGTGGCTTCCCCACACCCCAAGCCCTGACACCCATCTCCCCACTTTGCCCCGTGGCAGCAGTGGCAGGTGCTGCTTTGCCTAAAGACAGCTCTTAAACCAGCTGGGACACAGGGAGAGAGCAGGAGAGAGGAGAAATAACTTCCCTCAGCCCCTCTTCCGGGGGGGTTTCGTCCCCAAGGGCACAGAGCAGCAAAGCCAAGGAATTCTTTCCTCTAAGAGAAAGCACAGGCATGAATCCATGTGAGGCTCAGAATAAAAGAAAATCATCTACTTCCCACACACTCACAGCCTGATGGCCTCTCTTCTAGTGTCTCCTCGGTGTCACAGCAGCAGAGGACGCAGTGACTCCTCTGCAGCCAGGGTGGATGTGACAGTTTGGGACAGGAGAGTGGTTGGGAGCAGGGCAGCAGCTCAGGAGCAGACAGGAAAGGATGGTGAATGGAGCTGGAGGAAAAAGGCAGGAGGAGGACGTGCCACTGCCTCTCACTTGGCCCTGGGCCTGTTCCCTGGGACTGGCTGAAGAACAGCAGCTTCCTCTGCTCCGCCTGAGACTCAGAGCCACCACACCCCTGCCCCTTCCCTGGGCCTCTCCCGATGGCTTTCTCCTGCTGCAGCCATCTGCCTTTCCAAGTGTGAAGGACAATTTGGGAGAGTCCGATCGTACATTCCTCATGCCTGAGGCCTGTCAGTTGCAGCCAGTACTGTCATTTCAGAAAATACAATTTAAGCCAGACAAAATCTGCCTGAGTTTGCCAAAGGCTGAAGCATCCCAGTTGTTTCCTGAGATGCTAATGCTGGAGGCCAGAGATGCTGGTGGTTCCACTGCTTACTGACTTTGCAGTACCTTCTGTGTCCTGCTCACTGAAACAAGCATGAGGAGCCCAGGAGACTGGGGATAGGGAGCTGCAGGTGAAGCAACAGCATTTCACAGATCCTTGGGAGAAGGTGTGTCACGGTGGTGGGAGCTTTCGTGCAGACTAAGGAGGGAAAGCAGGTGGAGCACCGTTCTCGCTAATAAACAGCTAAAACGCTCATGCCTTTACTTGAACAATCATCGTGTTTGATGAGCCAGCACAGAACAGCCTCCCTTGGCAGCTGGGTTTCCCAGGATGGGTGCAGCCACGGGCAGGTGATCGCTGGAGTGTGCAGGCTCCAAGGCTTTGTGCTGGGAGCAGCAGGAAGAAATGGCAGGGAAGGAGGGTACCAGTGTCCATGGTAGCATTGGAACAAGCTGGGAGTGTGGCTCAGCTCCTGGGCTGAGCTGTGGGCCCAGGGCAAGCAAAATCCCAGCTGCACTCTGCACCTTCTCCACCAGTGTGTGGAA
This sequence comes from Orthonyx spaldingii, assembly GCA_013397795.1. NCBI lineage: Eukaryota > Metazoa > Chordata > Aves > Passeriformes > Orthonychidae > Orthonyx > Orthonyx spaldingii. The sequence continues at coordinate 181,457 of VZTJ01003414.1, read as the reverse complement.
GCATGCTGGAGAAGTGCCACCCACCTTCCTGTCTTCTCCAGCCTGGAGCAGCCCCCTCGGGCTCTTTGCTTAGCCCCCTCAAGACTTACCAGCTGTGGGATATAATTGCTCTTTTGGGAAAATTTTGGGGAATCTGAGTTGTAATTGCTCAGTGTGTCAGCTTCCCTTTGGGATCAGGGTGGAGCCCAGGCTGTGGCACCCCAGCAGGTGTGCCAGTGCTCCACTGAACCAAGCCTCTCCTTTCCTGCCACCAGGAAATTCCCCAGCATAGCAAGAGTGGAAAAATGTAGTCACAATATTGTAGCGTAATTCAGTTGATCAAATAAATAACCTGTGTGGGAATCGAGGGTGATTTTTATTCCCTAATATTTCCAAAGCAGAATTGCTGTTACAGGCTTCTGTTTTTAAGTACTTGAGCACCTCCCATGAATTTTTCATTCCTTCTGCTTCCTGCAGTTCAGTTCCTCCTCCAGCAAAATGCTCCATTTTTTCCTACAGCTCCTGCAGTCAGTCTAACCTGACGACCTAATCTTTCAAAGCCTCACACGATTCTTATTAATAATTTCTCAGGGGAAAAAAAAAAAAAAAAGCAGTGTTTTTGGCTAGTGGTGTTGGTTTTAGGTAGATCTTGTTCTGGGTTGAGACCTCTCATGCTCAAGGCTTTAAAGCATGACTTGTAGTTTAAAGACATACTGCCCTTAGGACCTGGCCTTCTTCAGGCAAGGGCTCTGTCCTGGCAGGATGTGATCTGTGGAGGAGGATCAAACCATTAATATTAACAGGCTGCTTCCGCATGGATTGATGGCATGGTTGAACACGCTTCCGGCAGCTGCATTGCCTTGGGTCCCAAAAGCCAGGAAGGTGCAAGTGTGGATGTGTCCTACCCAGCATGGGACCCCTGAACTTGAAAAGGAGCTGGGATCCCAGGAGCAGGAGCATTGCACCTGCCTTTGCAGTCATCTTCTGCCCCTCATCCCCATCCATAACCCTTCCCACTGGGGTTCTACTCTGTGTAACAGTGAAAGGGTTTGAAATGCATAAGCACACAGAAAAAAATCCTTTTTTAAAATTAACACATCCACAACTGAGTTTGCCTCTAGGGCTTATACCTAAACAAGGCAGGCTTCTTGATCTCTCCATTCAATGTAAATTTGTGCCAGTTGCTGGTGCAACTTGTCCAGGGCTCCTTGCCAGTGTTTGAAGGATACCAAGGAGGAGAAGTCTGGCAGGAGGAGTCCTGGCTTGTCTGCAGGTGCATATTCCTGCTGCTCAGGGAGGTGTTGGCTGCCTCAGGAAGGGAAGAAGGTGCATGAAGGAAAAAGGTCCGACTGCCGAAGACTCCGTGGACTGGATCCTCAGCTGGTAAAAACTGGAGCTGCTGGAGGGAGGGTGTGATGTGTTGATGGAGGGTCTGGCTGCCTGCCCTCTCCCAGGCTCTGGGAGAAGGGGCTGCTGGAGAAAGTCTCATCCATGCTGTGGGGCTGGTCTGGCCCTGCATAACCCGTCCCTGGGCACCAAGGTCTTCTCCACTATGGGTTGATCCCTATCAGCTGTGGAGAAAAGGGATGGGAGGGAGCAGTGTTGGGGAGGTGGCTTTGCCACCGTCTACTTATCCTTGGCATTATGGTGTTTATAATACCCTGCTGAGCTGCAGAGATACGTGGGTGGGTTTGGGTGTAGTTTGCTGGTGAACACCCCAGCTCTTACCACAGAGTCTGCATCCACATGGCTGCAGCCTGTCCTGGTGTCCCCACTCCCAACCCCAGGGAAGCGGCCTGCCAGAGGCCGCAGAGCTCCACATTGGGCTGTGCCAGGACTTGTTCTGCAGCCTCCCCGACGCCAGGGTGGTGGTGACCAACTGCAAGTGCCTCCCCCTTGAAACCAAGTGTTTGGGGTTTCCAAGGCTCTCTGCGCTGTTGAAAACATGTACCTATAAGGCCCCACGCCAGGTGCATGAATAGTCAATGAACTATAGGTTTGGTCACGTTCGAAAGAGCCAGCTGGGTTCAGGAATAGCACAATTTATTGAATGCAACATATATGGTTCTTTTGGATTGCCCATGATAAATGCATGAACTGCAGAGTGACTTTATAGAGCACTAAGAATACAATGGCAATCACAATCTTAATTTCCCAGGTTAACACTCAGCGTATCTGAGGACACAAGACTTACCAAAAGACAATCCTTCTGGGGCAGCAAAGGAGGACAAATCTGTGAAACCGTTCCTGGAATTTCAAGTAAAATTCTTGTCCACCAGTTGGATATGAAACCGGGGGGGGGTTTACACCTTACTAACCACTATGGTGCAAAGTGCTGCCAACTGTGATCAAATCTTCCGTTGTTTTGTGGGCGTGTTGCACAGAATATTTCTTGGTAGGAGGTTTTGGTTTGTCAAAACTTTTCTGGGTATCAGGTAGGAAAACTAGACCACATGGCCTCCACTCCACATCCCCCCCATGCCATGGCAACACAAACCACAGGAGCTACATCCAGTTTCTATGCTTGCACCGCGGGTCCCATTGCACATCCGGCTTCACATTTTCTTCACTGCTTTATGCTTCCACCTGCACACGCCGATGTCGTGGGGCTGAGCCAGAGCATTGCACTGAGCAGTGCAGTGTTTTTGGGTTTGCATCACGAGGGCAGAATGGCCATGAGGAAGATTCAGAGGCAAATGCAAAGAATTTTCTATTTTCCTGAAATAAATATATAAGTATTTTCCTTCTTTTTTTTTTCTTCCTTTTCCTCTTTGTTGAGGAAATGAACACCAAATCCAATCCTTCCACTCTAATAAACTTGGAGAGCTCCTGTCAGCCCCCACACCTCTGACTCACTGAGGTTTGCTGCTGTTAGCACTGGGGGAGAAGGAGTTAAGCTTGCATTAAATAGCAGTCCAGCTGCCTCCAGAGGCTCTGATCCCACTCTTTATTCCACAGTGGTTGGTGGCTGAGGAAAAGCCAGCTCCAAATTCACGTGGCGCTTTCTAAACCAAGGACAAAATTACATCTGGCTGCCTTGGTTCATCCTCTCGGAGAAAACCAGGATGAGCTGACTTTGGGGCGAGCAGGCGGCTCCTCATTTCTTGCAGTTTTTGGGACTTTGCAGTCCAGGACCTGCCTGGTTGGATTCCAGGCTGGTCATTGCCGGGACTCCCCTCCCAGCCGGGGGTGCGGGAGCAGTCCAGGCTGCCGGGAGGTGGGCGCCGGTGGGCCCAGGGACAGCTCTGTGCCCTGTCCATCCCTCGGCAGGTGGATCGGGAGGGAAGGGCTGCCTGCCTCTGCTGCGGGAGTGCGCAGCCCTCGCTGGGCGGGACTGGAAACGCTGCCACGGAGGAGTGGGCTGTGGGATAGGGGACGGAGTGAGCAGAAGCACAGGGCTGGATGTGGCTGAGGCAAGCGCTTACCTTCTTCCTAACTCCTCCTTCGAGGGCTGAAGAGGTTCGGGTGCGGGTGAGCAGTGCCCGGCCGGGCGAGGGATGCTCCGTGCGGCTCCGTCCCTCGGGGCACACGCGGGGCGCTGGGACGGGGGACCGGGGTGGGCTGGTTCAGAGAGGTCGGAGGTCAAGCTGTGGCCAGGCCCCCCCTCCAGGGCGCTGTGTCCTGGCTCGGGGCAGCTCCTCCGCAGGGAGCTGGTGGTGGCAGGGTGTGTGGAGCAGAGGAAGCCTGTTCCATGTGCTGGCTGGGGTTTCCTTACTGCCCCAGCAGCCTGGCGGGGGCTGCAGGCGCTGGGGGCTTTCACTGGCAAATGAGAGGATTTGTGTTGTGTTTAAACGCAGCTGTTCCTGCCTCTCCTGCAGGGCTCTCTCGCGGCCGAAGGTCTCCCCTGGCTCTGGGTGCTGAAGCGATCGAGCAGCACGTTCTCCCAAAATGATGGAAAATAAAGTGTTCCTGTCATTTACGTTCTACAGCACAATTTTGATTTTAAAAATGTATGCCGTTGCCATCATTACGGGGCAAGTGAGACTCAGAAAGAAGGTAAGAGCCAGTTTCGTTTTCCTTCTCCTCCCTTTCTGGCTCTTTGCTTGGGTTTCTGTGGTTTTTCTTTCTTCTTTTATTCCTCTGAAGTTCAACAAAATTTTCCTGAAGCAAGCTGAGTTTTCTTTGACTTAAGTTGAAAGCAAAAATTGTTTCATAGCTGCAGCAGATAAATATCTCACTTCTCTTTGACCCTTTTTGTTTGTTTCTACCATCTGTAGCTGGATGTTTATAATTTTGGAAACCTAATCTAAATAATAATCAGATCTAAAATGCCAAGCAGGTGAGATGCTTCTAGAAACAGTCTGTTTACAGTTAATTTGCAGTGTCTGGAAGAAAAGGAGAAGGAAAAAAAAAAAGGTTTAAGAAGAAATCATTGCCGTGATTTTTTCTTGAGGTACAGCAGAAAGCTTTTGAAGGCTGACTGGCTATGGGAATGCTCCAGGAGAGCAACAAGTCATGGGGAATAAAACAATAACTGAAGGAAATGGTTCTTGGTCAGGGGGGAAAATACAGGGAGGGCCAGCTGCCATCAGGAGTTGGGGCTAACTGGATTTTATCACTTTCACCCCAACTCCTGGTAAAATCCAGCTTTCTGTAAAATCTGTTTTAAAGTATTTGAGGAGTTTCTGACTGTGTCAGTGGAGCGTGAGGGAGACATTTCTGCTCTCAGGTAGAACACAAATGCCCTATTCTGTGGCATCATTGGAACTGATGATTTGTCTTCTCCCCTTGTGATTCTAAATAATGATCCAGCCCTGGGACCATTTGGGCTTGTAACATAATTAAAGTAAGCACCAAGGCCCTTTCCAGGCTACAAAATGGAGCTGTCAGATGTAACCAGGTCCCTGAGGAGCTTCTGAGCATAGGTGGGGAGCTCGCACAAATCAGTTTCATTTGTAACTTGATTAGTGTAGGATCCCAATTCCCCGTGGGAAAGTCACACGGTACCACTGCCAAAAAGCCAGCCAGGGAATATTCTCTAATCTGTCAGTCCTGGTTATCTTTTGGAAGCCACATTGTGTCTGCAAGCTCTCTGCCAGCAGTGATCTTTCTGGCTGCCAAAGTCTCTTCTAAATGGGTTTCATGGGAAGAAGTGGACTGGAGTGAGGTGGGAGCTCCCTTGAAGCCCTCAGCTTGGGTGAGACCTGCTCAGCAGGCCGTGTTGGGTTTTTTGGAGGATGAGGAAAACCCCTGGGAAGGTGCAGGGTTTAACCCCCCAGACCATACGCATGGAAGCGCAGTGGCCCTTGTTTTTATGAAGGGTGGTGACAAATTGGGGCAGGTGAAAATCCCCACAGACTTCAAGATTAGGGGCAAAGCTTCTACCTGTGAGGTTCCTGAAGACTGTAAGCAGGTGGGGACTCTCTCTTGCAGGCATTTGCAAACCCAGAGGATGCCGTGCGCAATGGGGGGTTGCAATTCTGCCGCCAGGACCCTGACGTGGAACGGTGCCTCAGGTGAGCGGTGCTGGCATTCCTGGTGCCAGCATTCCCTCTGGTGTCAGCATTCCTGGTGCCAGCATTCCCTTTGGTGTCTGCATTCCCTCTGGTGTTGCCATTCCCTTTGGTGCCAGCATTCCCTCTGCGTCAGCTGCTGGCAAAGAAGGAGTGGGAAGCTAAAGGGCTTGCTAATCAAGTAAGATTCGAGATGGCTGGACTGCCTCGAGCTCTGCTGTGGGACCCTGCACACCAGAGCAGTTTAATCTTTAACAGGAGCATGGTGTGCACTGGAGCAAGGACAAGAGAAGGATCCGGGTTTGTGTTCAACAGCCAGCTCTGTCTAACCCTTTTCCAGGTGCTCAAAGTCCCACAAGCTCTCTGTATGTCCCACAATGTCTCGTCCCGTACTCACACTCAAAGGCTCCCTGTGTCCTGCTCCGACAGGATCCCAGATCCCCCCAGATCCCTGCACAGCTTGAACAGGGAACAGTGACTGGTTCCAGTGCTGTAGCCAGCTGCCCCCTGGGGGGATTTGGGAAGAAGCTGAAAATTTCTTTCTCTCTAACTGGGCAAACTCTGAATGTTGCCCTCTCTTCTGTGTGAACCACAGATTCTCAGAGGTAAAACACGGGGTTATTCAGCCCTGGGCTTGATTTGCTGTCCCCCTTACCAAAGGAGGTGCCCCGAGTGCTAGGCTGGATTGCTGGTGATGTATAGGAAAGGGACGGGAGCTGTGCCCTGCTGTCATTGAGCCCTGCGCTGCACATGGGGACCTCATTGCTCACGTCCCACTGCCTCCAGCATTTGCTTTGAAAACATCCAGTGCCACTTAATTGTCAGGCTGCCAGGGGGAGGAGGAGGATGGCAAATGAGCCATTTCCTTCCTAGCAAAAAGAAAATAATAGCAGAAATAACAATCATAATCCTCTTTTGATTATTCATAATAAACAAACTTCCATAAAAATAAATCACTGGAGCTGCAGCAAAGACCTGGGGCAGCTGGGATCTGACTTGGGCAGCTGAAGCTCTCAGAGTCCGTCCTTGCTGATCTGTTTGCAGCCCTGGGAAAGACAGATTAAATCCAAGGTGTTTCCCCACAGCAAGGGCAATGTCAGCTTTTCATCTCAGACTGTATCTGGAGGGGAGCAGAGCAGGGGTCTGTGCAGGGCAGGGACAAAGCAGGGCAGGCCCTTTACCACTGCCTCTTAAAGAGGCCCCTGGCTGCCTCTCATCTCTCTCCTTGCTCCTCCCTCTTCTTCCATTTTTCCTTCCAGCTCTGCTGAACTCCTGAGTCCTTGGGGTTTGTTCAGAGGATGGTGCCTGGGGGAGGAGGGACACAACCCACACTCATGGCGTGCCGGATCCTGTTTCAGTAGTGCTGTGGGTGGTGGCAGTGATGCTGTGACACCCAGGCAGGTGTATGTTCAGCTGGAGCACAGGGTTTGGCCCCATCAGTGCTCCTGCGTCACCACATGGCCACAGCAGCCCCTCCAGCCATGCTGTGGTGCCGTTACCCAGGTGCTGCTGGCACGGGGTGAGGGTCCTTGGGGCGCTCCTCCCCAATCCCCTTTGGATGCATTTATGGAGAGATGAAGCCACAAACCCTCCCATCCTGTGAGTTTCTCCTCTGAAGAAGCTGTGGTCTGGAACTGCCTTTTATTATGTAGCATGGCCACATCTGGGGCCATGCCATGCTGGCAGCACCCCAGTTTCAAGCTTTTCACAGCTTCACAGGGTCTTTGTTTTGCTCTGTTTATTTGAAAGCTCCAACCCTCGAGCTGTCATCTGCCATGGCAAAGGCGTCCCAGTCACGGAGAGAAAGTTTCAGGAGCTCAGCATCCCAAGGGAGAGACATGGGGTATGAAATCCTCCTGCCTCTGTGTGTAAGGGAAAACTGATGCTTTTGAGGGTTGTGTCTGCCCCATCCAATGGAGGAGAGGCCCAGCAGCACCTAGGGATGGGTACTCTGGCTAGAAGGAATGAGAGAAAACAGGGAATTCCATTGGGAAGGAACAACCTTCTCTCACTTTTCAGGGCCCACCGCAATGACATGGAGAACATCTTTCCCTTCCTCTTCCTCGGAGCCATCTACTCCCTGCTGGATCCCAGTCCTGCCGTGGCCAGGATCCACTTCCTCATCTTCTGCGTGGGACGGATCATCCACACCATTGCCTACCTCCTGGGGCTGAGGGCACCCACACGCTCTGTGGCCTACGGTGTGGCCCAGCTGCCCTGCTTCTCCATGGCCCTGCAGATCCTCCTGGCCACCACCCCGTACTGGTAACACCCAGAGAGACTGAACCCCCTCATCCTGACTCTGCTGGTCCCCCCTGCGAGTGGGAGAGTGAGTGTGTGTGTGTGTATGTGAGATGTCACCAGGGAGGTCACCTGCACCCTGCGGATGTTCAGTGCAGCCTTGATAAAATTCCACTGCCATCAGAATTTGTCAGGGAAGTCACCAGAGAGAAAGGACATGCAGGAAGAGGATGTGGAGGCAGGTGAGAGAAACCTGCTGAGAGTTAGAGGTGGAAAGCACATGGACTACCCATCGAGGAAGGGGTCATTGAAGGAAAGGTTTTCTGTGTTTGGAACTGGGAAGGGCAAGGTGTGCCTTTTCGTTTTGGTCATGAACACCCCATGAATCAGGAAGGGGAAATAGTGAGGGTCCCACAAAGTCTCTTAGTCAGCAGATGTGGTTGGTAGCAGAGATTATAAAGCAGCCACCTTTCTCCTGTCCAGCCAGGTGCATCTGTGGGGATATGAGTCCCTTAGGCCTTAGTCCCTGTTTTAGGTTACAATGTAAGATGTAACCACAAGTAAGTATTCTATTATCATCTTCACAAGCTGTTAAAGCAGGTGGGGCAGTGTTCCTTATCTCCTACCGTGACTCATCCCTGATACCTCCCTCCGAGGGCTATCTCTCTTAATGGGCCATCAAGATCCAGTGGAGAATGGAGACTGAGGTGGATTACTGTGGCCTGAATGAAGTCACACCACCACTAAATGCTGCTGTACCGGACATGCTGGAACTTCAGTACGAGCTGGAATCCAAGGCAGCAAAGTGATACGTGACCATCGATATTGCCAATGCCTTTTTCTCCATTCCTCTGGCAGCAGAGTGCAGGCCCCAGTTTGACTTCACCTGGAGGGGTGTGCAGTGCACCTGGAACCGGCTGCCCCAGGGATGGAAGCACAGTCCCACCATCTGCCATGGACTGATCCAGACTGCACTGGAAAAGGGTGAGGCTCCAGAACATCTACAGTACATAGATGACATCATCGTATGGGGGAACACAGCAGGGCAAGTCTTCAAGAAAGGAGAGATTATCCAGATCCTCCTGAAAGCTGGTTTTGCCATTAAGCCAAGTAAGGCTAAAGAACCTGCTCAAGAAATTCAGTTTCTAGGAGTCAAGTGGCAAGATGGACGTTGCCAGATCCCGATGGAGGTAATCAACAAAATCACCACTATGTCCCCACCTACCAACAAAAAGGAAACCCAGGCTTTTCTGGGAGCTGTGGGCTTTTGGAGGATGCATATCCTGGAGTACAGCACGATTGTAAGCCCCCTTTATCTCGTGACATGAAAGAGGAATGATTTCCAGTGGGGCCCCAAACAACAACAAGCATTCGGACAAATTAAGCGGGAGATTGCCCGTGCAGTAGCCCTTGGACCAGTCAGAACGGAGCAGGATGTGAAGAGTGGATTGCGCTGATCACACAGCGAGCCCGGATAGCACATCCTAATCGCCCTGGGATTCTGGAGATTATAACAAACTGGCCTGAAGATGAGACTTTTGGATTATCTTCTGAAGAAGAGGAGGAGCAAGTGACACGTGCCAAGGAAGCCCCACCATATAATGAGCTAAGGGAGAGTGAGAGAGATACACCCTCTTCACCGATGGTTACCAAAGCATGTATTCTATTACCATCTTCACAAGGTGTTAAAGCAGGTGGGGCAGTGTTTGTTATCTCCTACCATGAGTCATCCCTGATAACTCCCTCCGGGGCTGTCTCTGTTAATGGGCCACCGAGATCTCACTGCATGACTCATGGAATTACCTCATCCCATTGTGAAATGCTCCGCCCAGGGGGGAGGAACCAAGCATTCCCACCTGGATATAACCTGGGCTTTAGAATAAGACAAGCAGCCCCTGCCTACTGGATTCCCCGAGGACAAGAGCTACCACTGGACCTTCAGGTGAAGACCAGACCCTTCTACAGGATCACTGCTTCCACAGAACCACTTCATCTGTACTGCAGCCACCATTTAACTGGACTGCTACCACCACTCTGAACAGCAGGGTGTCGGGTTGTATCCTGACTCTGTCAGTCTTACTGTACTATTGCATTTATTTTAATTTTCCTATTAAATTGTAACTCTGGCTTGTGATATCCCACTGTTTGTTTTCAAACTACTACAGTCCCCTAGGTTCCCTCTCCCACAAGGAGGACAGGAGGCAGGTGCCTTCTGGGCAGGGAAGTCAGAATCTCAGTGGTGATGTTGTGAAGCCATTGAAGCATTCAGTGACACCTCATCTTATGCCATGGGACATAGCTCCCTGCCAGGAACCTCACTGCAGGCAGGGTCCTGCTAGCTCCTGGCAACTCTCAGCCAGAAGCAGCTGTGGCTTTTCCATCTTCAGCCTCACCCCAGCAAGATGCAGAGCGACATGCCTGGAGCAGCCAGCAGGAATCATTTACCCTGGACACAGAGCCTGGACATATTTGCTGGACACAAAGCTCTGGGACTTCTGGAAAGTCTAAACTGCTCACACAAAAACAGGGGGTTTGCAGACAGAATTTTCTCCTGAAGGACAGTTGTGTCCACATGCCACTAATGCCTGAACATGCCCCCAGGGCATCAGACCGAGTTTCTTTCCCTGTGTAGCCATTCTCTGGCTGCAGAATGGCCGTTGCTCTTTGGGGAATGTGCCGTGACCGCTTTAGGGGTGTTTTCTTTCAGCTGTTTCCTGCTGTCCACTGCTGCCACGCCACTTACAGCCTGGAGCAGCTGGTGTTTGCAGAAAGCTCTGGAAATGAGCAGAGGGGCTTTGAGGACAGTATTGCTGCTCTGCAGTGTCACCCAAAAGTGTCATGTTGAAGAGGAGACGCCGGGACCAGGGTATTGCATGGTGACAAAGCCCCATGAGCTCCTCTGCCACACAGCTGTCCCCAGGTGCCAGGGGCTGCTCCTGGCAGCAGCAGCAATGGGCATCCCTTTGGAGGAGAAGGCAGAAGGAAACCTCTGCTCTTCGGTGCCTCCTCCCTCCTCTGGGGGCAACACAGAATTTGACTAAGATCACAGAGGCAAGCTAGAATGAGTAGAAAATAAGTTTCCCTTCCACTTGTCCTGCACACTAAGGCTGTTCCCTTGACTCTGCTCTCCTCAGAGATTTCTTGCTGAAACCTCACTGAGCACTGCTGCCACACCTGCTCAGACTGATGCTCAGACTGAAGCTAAGCCCTTGCTCAGCTCAGGTAGAAGTTTCTTTACCAGTAACTCCTGATCCCAGCACAGTTGTGGCCTCAGGCCGAGCTGTGTGGTGAGGTTTGGAGTGGAATGCTTTGCTCTCCCACTGTGATGAAAGTGGGCAGGATTGTGGGTTCAGCAGTTCACTCTTGGCCACTTCTCCTTCACACAGCTGTCTGGGTAACACAGACCCCTCTTAAGAAGTCTTTTCTGCCTCACATGGTGCACAAGGTCTTGAACCCCTGTATGTTTCTCTGCTGCTGCACATGCATCCTGGTGGCAGGAAGCAAATATTCCCAATAAAAACAAATCATTGTGCTCTGAATATATCCTTCCTTTGGGAGCAGCAGATGCAGCTGGGCAGCAGCTGGGTCCAGCCCCAGCAGGATGGATCCTCAGCAGGATGTTAAATCCTGCTGTAGAGCCTGGAGTGCCCTGGGACTTCTAAAGAGACATCCCTTTCCTCTGCACTCACCTGCCCTGCAGAGGAACCTCTTTTCCAGGTGTGCATTATTTGTGCTGATCCTTTAAATTCAGCAGAGCTGGGAATTACAAGCAGCTCTGCTCAGTTTTCTTTCCCTGAGTAGCAAGTTGTTACAAAGCTTGGTGTTCACCCAAAAATCCTGGAGGGCCAGAGAAGCTCAGGTAAGATGTGGTTGCTCCTCTTTCTGGTCTTAGGACTCGTAAAGGAGCTGCTTGTATTTTCCAATATAAGTAGCTCCCTTTTTTTGCACTAGGTTGCTGGGAAACAAATGCCTCATTTCTCTGGTCGTTCCCAATTTTCTTAAGCTGTTGGTGTTTGGGAGGTGCTGCCCTGTCGGTGTCTGTGTTAGTTCGATAAAATGGCTCCACTTGGTTGTTTTCTTTCCTTTTTTGTTTTCAAATTAGAAAGGCAGTGGTTGTATAAAATGGACTCTCTCCAGTACATGTTGCTGTGGTTGGAGATGTGGCTGGGATGGAGATTTTGGCATGGGAAAGAAGAAGGAAGGCTACAGAACCCCCTTCCAGCCCCTAGATCTGCCAGCTGCTTCAACCTCTTCTCGGCTCCCTGTCCAGTGCCTGAGGCTGATGCCCTGCTCAGGGAAGCTGAGGTTACATGCAAAGCTCTGCTTTCTTCTTTTTTATTAAAAAAAAAAAAAAAATAAACTCTGCCTACTGGCTGCAGGGAAAAGCTTGGGAATGTGAACTCTCCTGGCTCAAAAAAAACAAACAGAAAAATCCTACAAGGCAAACTTGAGAGAGGCCCAAGCATTGCAGTTATTTTGAAGTGTTGTGGAAGTTTGGGGAAAGCAAGACTGAGCTGGGCCCAGCTTCTTGGGCAGCACCAGTCCCATGAGTGCTCTCCTGGGACCAGGTGATCAGAGCCACTGGCTCTGCCCTGGACACTGCTAGTGGTGTTTGCTGCATGTGCAGGGCATCCCTGCCTTTTCCCAATTAATATCTAAAGCCCAGAGCTCCCAAATTCCTGCTCCAGCATTGGTGTGGGCAAAGAATGTGCCCAGTTTCTCCTGCTGCTCCAGGAGAGCAGGGGCAATGGTTGCACCCACCACTCTCTGAGGTTTGATGTGTGCATTGTATGTCCAACCACTTGTTTTTCACACCTGGCTCAAACAGGAAACAGCAACACTGCGAAACCCACCTGGGACTGCAGAACAACAGTTTGATGCTTAAATGGGTACAAATTGAAAGATGAGACATTTAGGTGAGACATTTGGAAGAATTTTTTTGCTGTGAGGGTGGTGAGACACTGCTACAGGCTGCCCATGGAGGTTGTGGATGCCCCAGCCCTGGCAGAGTTCACAGTCAGGTTGGATGAGACCTTGAGCAACTTTGGTCTAACGCAAGCTGTCCCCGCCCACAGCAGGATGGGTTGGGAGCAGATGATCTTTAAGATCCATTCCGCCCCCTCCTGTGGTTAAATGTGTGAATGTGATTCACACAACCAATACGTGTCTTCCCTCAAGGTGTCTGGAGCTGAGAGAAAAGCAGGCGGAGACCCAGCACAAACCACTTCCCCTCCCACACTCTTCAGGTGATTCAAGCCCCAGGATCCCTCCTACCCCTGAGCGCTGGACACACCTCTTCCTTACCTGCCTGCACCCCTTCCTGGGTCTCTCTTCATCCAGATCTTACCCTGGTGCGATCTGCACCAACACTGCTCCTTGGGCAGCTCTCCTTTAACACAGATCCCCCTTCCTTTTCTGCCCTCCCGAAATCTCCCATTCCCTCTAGCAGGTGGGATTTTGATACACAGATCCCGTTGTTCCTCTTGAGGAATTGAGATTCCTGTGACTTGTAGAGAGACTGAGAGCAGCCAGCTCTACAGGCATGGGCATCCCAGAAGCGAGTCCCCTGGAGAAGACCACGGTGCTTCCCTGCTGCTCTCTGGCACACGAGAACGAAGTTGGCACCGGGAAAACTTTTTCCAGCGGGCGTTTTCCAGCCCGGCTGAGCTGTGAGACGTCTCCTACTTGACCCGTGAGGGCGAGTCCCAGACGGGGGCGAGGGAGCCGGGCGGGTGCGGAGCGGAGCAGCGCGATGGGGGCGAGCCCCCGGCCCGCCGGGCTCCGCGGGCTGCGCTGCTCTGCGCGGGGCTGCAGCACCCTCGTGTGGCTGCGGGACCTCCGGGGGACACGGGGACCTTGCCCGGGGACCCGCACCCACGGATTCCCTCCCCCGTCTGCTGGCCAGAGAGCTGGGGTACGGCTGGAGGTGTTCGGGATGAAGGGAGGGTGCCATTCCTTGGGGAAGGAGGGTGGTGTCTGCTCCAGTGCCCATCAGCCTCTCCAAAGCAGGCAGATGCGATGCCAGGTCCAGGGGGATCCTCCCATCACCTCAGACTTGCCCTTTGGGAGTCACCTGGTTGAAAACAGACTGGTCTGAGGAAGGAAACACTTTGCAAATGTCCTTGCAAACTCCCCCTGCTTCTGAAGTTGTGGTGTATGAATGCAATGCTGTGCATCTCCATGTAAGAATCCTTCCTTATACGTGATAACTCTCTGGGCTTTGTGACACCAGCTACAAAAGGAACCTCTGCTTCTTCCCTTCTTTCCAAGGAATTATAAAGCATTACACCCCTGTGGATAGCTGCCATCCAGATTCTCTGCTGCCCTAGTTTGCTTCCCTGTGGGGTTGGAAAGAAGCAGCAGTGAGCAAAATATCTGCTGCAGGGAGGAGATGCTCCTTCTGTATGGAATGTAGAGTTTGGGGTGAGCATCACGACGCCCAGGACAGGAGCATCGCTCCAAAGGGCAGGAGGGGCTCGGCTGCTGGGAGGTGACACGTGGCTGTCATAGGAACCTGTGTTTCTGCAGTTTGTACATGGTGCCAGCAGCACTCAGGGTCTTCAGACCTTCCCGTTGCCACCAGAGGGAGAAGGGCTCAGCAGCACAAGGATAATGGGAAAGGAGGATGCTGTAACCGCGGTACGTCTGTAACTCGTTCTGCATGGGGATAACCAGGCTGCTGTCCCTGTGAGCTGGAAAATGTGAGTTCTGTTTTGTCTTGCTGCTGTGGCAGCTGATGCTGATGACAACACAAAATTGTTCTCATTAAAATATTCTAGGGGCAAACTTCAACTTTCCATCAGTCAGCAAGTCATGCTCAAGTGTCAGGCTGTGGGGTCAGAAACAAGGAAAGGGGGTCCAGGAAGATCCTCCTGTACCTGAGACCTGCCCTTTTGGAATCACCTGGTTGAAAAACAACTGCTTTGAGGAAGGAAACAGTTTGCAAATGTCTTTGCAACCTTCCCCCACTCCCAAAGTTATGGTGCATGAACATATGCCCCTGGTCTGGAGGAGGAGAGGTTGCACAATGCCTTTGAGCTCCTCTTCATTGACAGCCTTCCCCCAGTACCTCCCTCCCCTGTGGAGTGCAGACCCTGCCAGGTGAGCTGCAGCTCTCCATGCTTGCCTGTCTCCTGGTTTGCAGACCCCTCAGATGTCCACCAGCTCCTGGGAGCTGACTGCCCATGGGTTGAGACCTTCTGCTCTAGTGGGAGATGAACTGAATTTGGGACAGCTCAGACAGGAAATAAGTGACATATTTGCAGCAGTCAACAGGAATGAGTCACTGGAGGAATCTGCCCTGGGATCTGTAAGCTCATCACTTCCAAGGGTCTTTTGGCTTGGGGCTGGATGCTCTCCAAAGGGATGGTCTGCACTGGCCACGTGCTGAGAACATGAGGATGCTGCCTGGGTGATACTCTTTGTGCAGGAGGTTGGATGATTGGCCTTACTGATCTACAAGCCACTTACTGAATGAATAAATAAATGGTTACAAAGCAGCAGCAGAGCAGTTTGACAGGGATGGCGAGGTGTGTGGGACCGTGGTGACCCTGGGGTGGTGTCCAACATGGGGACTTGCTCCTGCTGGGTGCTGCAGGGATGAAATGGGATGAGCCTTGTTTCTGGGAAAAGCTGGAATGTGTTGTTTAGGGGTCCTTCCTTCCTCAGCCTTGCAACCCACAGGATCCAAGTGTCCCTAAGGCCACTGGTGATGGGAGGGACTAAGGTTGTTGCTGGGAGGGAGCTGATCCTGTGGCTCTCATGGAGCTGAGCCCCTCTGGATGTGTGGGACAGCATTGTGGTCCCCCTGGCTGTGTGGGGGATTGAGGATGGCCTGGGGAGGAGGAGGAGGTGACAGATGCATCCTGTAAGTGACACCATGTGAACTGGCCTGAGAGGAGGCTGCTGCAATGCAGCAGGTGAAGGCAAGTAAAAGAAACAAGGCAAATCCAGGTGTCCCTTCTCCTGCCAGCCCTCCCAGCTCCTGGAAGTTGGCAGGGCAGCAGTTTTCTGCACAGGCAGTTGAATCTCTGCCACACTGCACCAACACACACCCACCTACCATTAACTTTCTCATCCTCTCTGCATTAAATCTGCTGCTTGATAGCTCAGTACTGTGAGCTCCTGGAGCCTTGTTTAATTTTGGCTGCCTCAACTATTTGGTATTGCCTTTGCCTGACCACTGATTCCCTCTGTTCTGAGTGCTTGGTGCCTGCGCTGCACCTGTGGGCCTTTGCTCCCTGGGAAGTGCTTTACAATCTGATGGTTTATTCCTACCCTTTGGTTTCTTTCAGCTCTCTTTCTGTGAAGAATCTGACTCTTCTTGCTGCCTCTTAGTTCAATTTCTATGCAGGCTGCATGTCCAGGGCAGGTGGCTGTGATGGAAGAGTCAGGTCCCTATCACATGCACTGACACGTCTCTACTCAGTAAAATATTTATTCCTCCATTATTTCACAAGAGTTGTTTTTACAAAAACCTTACAAAAATTTCCAAAACACAGACATGCAGAAGAAAAAAACAAATCCACCATGGATCTTGTTACAAGTAATTGAAATGTACAAATAGAAAGGGCAAGAGAGAGCTTAGATTACAATAATCCCTCGGTCCTGCTACCCCTCCACGGGTGCAATTTGTATCTCTTCTTGGTGAGTTCAGCATTGACTGACAAGCTGTGATAAGCTGCCAAAAGCACAGCAAAGGAGGGGCCCTAAGATTAGGAGCAAATGTTTTCAAATATATATATACATATAGATATTTAGTGAAGAAATATTTATTCCCTGCTTTTTTTAGGTTTACAGAAACGGCATCTGCAAACTATTAGATGGGTTTATTTTCATTAATGTTCTCAAAGAGGCAGCAACATTTATATCCCTGTGGTTTCATCTTGTATAACCGAAAAAAGAGCCCTGTGCTTTGCATGGGAATAGGACCCCCCCGGCCCCCTCCTCCTGCCCCAAGCAGTGTTTCTCAGGGTGGATGATTTGATCCACAGTGGATCCCTCTTGCCCCTGGCTGGGCAGGTTTCTGTGCAGTGTGGGGAGCTGTGTGCTCTTCTTCTGGCATGACAAATGGGAGGGATACCAGCCCTGGAACTATGGATGGGGGCAAAGGGTGAGTATGAAGGGTGACACTGCTCTCTGGTGAGGTGGACAGTGTCAGGCTGAGCCCTCTCCCTGCCTGCCAAGCTTGAGGAGGAGAAGGTGGCTGTTCCCAGTTGGGGAGCAGAGAAAGCAGGGGCTGGAGGCAGGATAGAGGGGCCGGTTCATCCCCAGCCCAGATGGGCTCCTCTCCTGGTTCTCCCATCAAGCCTCCAGCTCCAGGTGCTGGGTGAGTCCCCCCAGGGTGGCATTGCCTGGGGTGCAGCTGAAGGCCACGGTGGCACTGCCACAGTCCCATATGTAGCTGCAGTGAGAGCCCCAGGGGAATGGGAGAGGATGCTCCTGGGAGCTGTGGGGACTCAGGTGGGCACTTTGTAGCTGTGACACTTTCAGCCTTGGTGTCACCGACCAGAGGGTGTTTATCTGGAGGCACCTCAGCAATTGCTCTATTCATCCTCAGATCTATTGCTGCAGCCCCCAAACCAAACCCTTCTAGGGAAGTAGGGCTGGTGTCTTCTCTGTCCAGGCTGCCCCTCTGAGCTGGTGGTGTCCTCATGCTTGGCTGGTGGCTCTTTCCAGTGGGTGAGGGAAGGGTGGTCTGGTTTCCAGTGGACTTTGTCCTCAGGGGCACCACACCTCCACCACTCTGGCTCATTCCCCATTCCTGCGAAATTGGCAGGGGGTGGTGGAGGCTGTGTCTCTGAGCAGCTCAGTCTCATGGGCCAGGGCCAGACCGCCCACCCCGCGTCCATCCCCCTGCACATCCCACCTCAGAACCTCATTAGGCTGCACAGCAGGGTGGGATGAGGGGGAAACCATTTCCTTTCTGCAAAACCAGAAAAGCCTCCCCCCATGGAGTCGCCGGCCCCAGACCCCCGAGCACATCTGCAGAGCTGCCGACAGGGAGGCTGTGCCTCCGGAAGGCGAAGCCTTCGTTGGCACGAAGTGCTGGGAGCCGCCTACTCAGCTGAAACCCAACAGCTTTTTCCAATTTTCTTGTTCCCGGGGACGGTTCAATGACCTGGGGCTCTGCAGAATCGCTGGCAAATCCACCAAGGCAGGGCAGAGGTGCCAGCTTGGGGATTGGCATTGCATCCCCAGCTCATGGGAGAGCTCACAGGCTCCAAGCAGGTCTGTTGAGATGCTCCAGATCTGCTTGCCCCTCTGGGAAGGGACAAAGCCTGATGCCCTCAGCATAGGCAGCCCCTAAATGCAGGCAGCACAGTGCAGAGGGCTGGCCAAGACCAGCCATGGCATGGGTGAGCCATCAGCTTCCCAAAATCCCAAACTTTGGAAAGTCCCAAACCCCACACTGTGGCTGGGGTTGCACAAGGAAACGAACACATGGATCAGCTTTGGCACACAGAGTTGAGTGCCACAAGTCACAGCCCGGTGGAAAGGGGGGCTCGTGATCCTCCCACACTGTCCCTGCGGGAGGAGAAGACCCAATAACTCTTTGGCTCTCTGGGCAAGATACCCAAATTGGTCAAATCCAATAGTCCAAGATCCTTCCATGTTTGGAAGCAAATTCTTGTTCCCTTGGCAAGTCTGTTTGTCCTCAAAGAGCGTGTGGGGGGTATGTGTGTATATATAGCCGTTATTATAAGGGTGTGCGGAAAAGCAAGTTTCTAACCAAGTTCGCTCCATATGTGGCTATAATTATGTGCCACTTTGGCCTGGGACTGACTCTACCTTCAGAAGGGAAGGGAAGAGGAGAGAAGATGCTGAGACATTGGATGAGTGGTACGTGTGTTGGGCAGGCAGCGGATTTGTCCTGGACTGGCACAGGAGCTCCACACTGTATCCTGGGGGAGGCCATGGGATGGGGTTTGCCCTGCTCAGTTCACGGTTGGCACCTGGTTCTGATGGAGGCTGAACTCCTTGGCTTTGAGGCGCAGGCTGGCGATGCTGTTGGCCATGTTCACCCCTTGGGTGGGCGTTGCGGTCCCGCTGGAGCTGTAGGAGGGCACAGTGCTGCAGGGAGGGAGCAGGGAGCAATGAGGCAATGGCCTGTGGAGAAGTCCCCATGCCCTTTGTGGTCCTGCTGGCTTGCCAGGCCAGGCTGGCTGTTCCCTCTTGGAGATCTCTCACAAGAACAGCCAAGGCTTCAGCATTTTTATGTGCTTGGATGGATGTGGGAACCCCTCAAACTATGCACCAGGAGGCCCTGCTTTGAGCTTTCGGATGCGATGGCTGAACATGAACAGCTGGGAACCAGAAGGGACCCATGCCACCTCCTGTGCCAAGATGTGGGAAGGGTCAGCATGAGGCCAAGTGAATCCCTTGCGAGGACCAGGGCGCCTGCTCCAGCCCCGAAAGGCAAGGAGGCAGGGAAGCCTGCTCAGCGTTAGGCAGCGGATGCTCAGGCAGGGTTGAAATGGTTCCCAAGGCCAAGTCAGACGAGCTCCTTTCAGCCTCATAAAACTCCCCAAATCCCCAGCAGTAGCACAGGGCTGCATTTCTGTGGCAGTGGAGTGGTCTCTAGGCAGCCCTGCCCCACGGCCACCTCCTCCCCAGCTCCTCCAGAGCCTCCACCTACCTGTACGGGGAGGTGCTGGTCCAAGAGAGGTACTCCGGGGTCAGTGCAGTGGGTCGTGGTGCCATGGGCTGCTCAATGGCTGCTTCTTGGCTGTAGGATTTGAGCAGAGATGCTGATCTGTTGGCCAGCATCGCCCTCTCGTTACGGCGGAACTTGGCCCTCCGGTTCTGAAACCACACCTGTGACGGGGGGAAAGGGGGTCAGTGGGGACCCGGTGCGAGCAGGGGTGTCCCAAGCATCTGTCCTATGGATCATGGTGATGTGCAGGATGAAACAAGGCAGGGGACAGTCCCTGCTCCTGCCTGGGGCAAGGCAGAGGGTGTTGGTTTCTCCCACACAAACCTGTGCTCACCTGGACTCTGGCCTCACTGAGGTTGACCCTTCTGGCCAGCTCCTCCCGCACGAAGGCGTCAGGGTAGTGCGTCCTCTCAAACACCCTCTCCAGAGCCTGCAGCTGGCTGCTGTTGAAGGTGGTGCGGTTCCTCCTCTGCTTCTTCTTCCTCTTGGCTGCCCCACAGCTTGGGCTCAGGCTCTCGCCTGTGGGGGAAGAACAGAAGCCACATGAGAGCCAGACCTGTGTGAGACTCCACGACCCAGCCAAGCTCAAGCCCTCCTGGGGGTCTGCACTGCCCTGCTCTGTGCCAGCCATGCTCCCTCCAGGCACCTGGGGCTCAGTGGGGAGCAGCATCTCTGCAACCCTGTGATGTCCGTGAGAATCAAAACCTATTTTGGGACCTGCTGGACTGTAGGGTTAACCCTAAAATTTACCAAGGCCTGTGGTGATTTCACATCTGGCTAAAACCATGTGGACCTGGTTTTGAATGTATTCTGGGGCTGCACTTGATCCAAACTGGGGCTCAGCTCTTGCTAAGACTTTAAGTCAAGCTTTCATGAATGGTGATGAAAATTCAGCACCAAAACACCCCCAAGACGCGGGTCTCAGCTCCCACCACCAGCACCTCCCGAGGCCGCAGCTGTGGCATGTCCCCAAGGTGACACAGGACTGCAGCCAAGCATCTGCTCCTCCAACCCTGACGTTCAGAGCTCAGAACGAGCGGCACCGCGTCTCGCAGGGCTCAGCCTCCGCAGTGTTTATTTCTGGCTTTGCTGGCTCATGGAAACATGAAGCTGAGGGTGTAGTTTGGTTTCTCAGTATTGATCTTGGGCTGTCAGCCAGGCTGAGATTAATCTCCTCTTTGTCACTAATATCATAAGGTTTGGGCAAGTTTATGAAGTCTTTTTCCGAGACACCCAGTCAGCTGCCTGCAAAGGCTTCATGGGGAGCACGACTCGCTGTCGTTCTCCCTTGTGGAGGTTCTGGTTAATGATTCTTTCTGTTAATAAAGCATCTGGATCCAATTTGTACCTACTGGTGGGAAAGCATTTTGGAATTATTTGAAATGTTAATAATTTTATGACATTCTGATTCATGGCAGGGGTATGTTGGGACTTTCTGCTCTGTATCATTGCAGAAGCCAGGGTGGCAGAACTCACCACTCCCTGAGTGTGCTCACAAATACCTGCTAATAATATTAATTGTGATACTTATTTAATAAGTGCAGCATTTTCAGATGATACTTGAGCAACAAACAAAATATGCTGTAAGGGGCATTAACTCTGCTGTTTCAAGACACCATCAAGCTGTTGAGCAGGAGAAAACGCCAGGTTCCAAGATCTTTAAGGCCAGAAAAACCTTCTTGGACCTTAACTCTGAATAATTCAAGCCATGAAATGTCCAACAATAAGTTTTTCATCAAGTCCCTAGGACACCAAGGCCTCTCTGCAGCCACTGGCATTTCTCTGGGTCTTTTATTGTGCTGTAGGTTCAATTTGGCCTTGGTTGACTGTCAACAATCTGTGCTCTTGTATTTTGGACATTGGCCTTCTTGGTTGGGTAAAGACACCCCAATGGACAGTGCCTGAAATCTGCATGGCTTTGAGTCCCTTTCCCTGGCCAGGAAACCACGGGCTGCCCTTTGCCACTGATCGTCTTTAAAGGCTCACAAATAAAATTCTCAGAATTCCCTCCAGCCCTTGTTCCTGCAGCTTCAAATGTTCTGCCAGTCTCTGCTTTCCAGTTGCCCCTTTTAGTTGAACTCCTTTTTTGGTCCTGTTTTCCTTCAGCGAGCTAACGAGCCGCTGGATTAAAATACATGAAGTCCAGCCATGGTTGTCCCTGAGTTTTCTGGGAGCCTGGGACTGAAATGGGAACCATCAGGCTGGGAAAGAGCTACAGGATGTAACAGGGTGAGAGGTTTCCTTGTGGGTTTATGACCATTCCGCAGGGCTTCTGGGGAAATGGTAGATCAAGGTTTGGTTCAAAAGGTGTAGTCACAAGGGCACCCACTGCCCCTCACCAAACTGGGAATGATTGCAACAGAACCCTGGGAAATGTAAAACTAAAATTTATAAACCCCCTTGGTTTCATCCTCAGTTTAAACCTGGCTATAGGACTTTTCCATAAGTGATGGTTTCTCTCACCCACACTGATTTGGCTGAAAGAAAGGAGGAGGAGGAAAGTTTTCTTAAATTAATTCTCAATCCAGTTCGGTAGGATCTGACCACGTTTCTGGCTGGTCTTTATCTCCCCAAACCCACAAAAGGAAGAGCTAAACAGCCACGGGAGACAAGTGGTGCTGAGTGCTTCTCATATGGGGCTGGCAGTCGTGCTGGGATCGAGGTTTGAGACCAGAGTTGTGTCAGGATGTGTCTGAGCACCGGTGGTTCCTGGGTTTTTGGAGACCCGCAAACCCCGGGCCATGCTGGTTTTGGGGCATTTTGTTCAGCCCCTATTGCTGCTTTTAATGGAGGGACCTTCCACACCTTTTCCAGGCCATCTCTGTATGGCAGGGAGGCAGCTCCACACATGGATCCTCTGCTCTGTCTAGGGATGAGCCTTGGTAATGCATCGACATCTTTTCCTCATTAGCTCAGGCACTGCAGGCTTGTGGGACCAGACAAATGCCACCCCAATTGCTGGTGGTGAGTGTCTGACAGGTTTACAATGTACAGTTGGGCTGGATCTCTTCTACCAGAGACACTTTAATAACCCCAAATCAGCTTCCCAAAAATGAGCACGGCTAAGTCCTCTGTGGCATCAGAGAAGGAATGGGAAGGGGGATGAGTTGGGTCCCCCAAAGACCCCCTGTCTTCTCACTGCCATCAGAGGGACTTGGATTTAACCAGACATCCTGGCACCTTGATGGAGGAATTGGAAACCAGTTACCCACCCCGATGGGCTTCCAGGAATAAGAGCTTGTAATTGCACAGAGTTAAAACCAGCTCACCACCATCATTGTTCTGCCCCAAAGCAGTGCCTGGGGAGGTTATGGAGAAAGCCAAACCCTTGCCTTTGTCAGATATAATTTGGGGGTTCATTTGGGCTGGAGGGACCAGTTTGGTTGGCCAACACCGAGGTCAGAGGGGCTCCTGAGCCTTCCCCCCAGCCACCTTCCCTGTATTTATCTTCCACTGATTACAATTTCCGCTGAGGGGAAAAAAATGCAGGGAAAGGGGGAAAACAGGGGGGATAACATTACTGAATAACGAAAGATGACGTGCGGGGGAGGATGGGGAGAGAGAGGCACAGGGGCTTTGCACAGAGCAGGATGGGCCCAATGTGCATCACAAAAAAAGCCTTAAATTGCCCCAGAGTGTTAGGAAAGAGAGGAGACTTTTCACCTGTGATGTGGATGAGTTTTAGGGTGCTCGATGTGTCCTGGGTAACCCCCAACCTCCTCTCTGGGCTGTCCTGGGGCCACAGCCAGCCCGGGAGCAGTGCTGTGCCCTACAGGTGCCATGAGGTGCTGGGAGTCACCCCAAAACCCTTCTCCCTGCAGGAGCATCAATGCTGGCGAGCCTGGGCTGTGCCACACTGAGAGTTTGGGAGCGATGGGTCCTGCCCCATTTGCAAAGGCAACACCACCCCTGGGTCAGAGCTGTGCTGGTTCTGCTGGGCACCAACCAAGCCCCTTCTCCAGCTCTTGCCTTCTTCCTCTGTGTTTCCATTAGTTTTCCATAGGAAGGACTCGGCGGGTCTCAGCCTTGGTGCTGGGCTTGCCGAGGGGGACCCTTACATTGGCAGGGCCCCCAACCTCCCACAGCTGCTGTTGAGCACTGCACAGAGGTAATTTTCACCCCATTTCTACCGAGGCTTTGGTTCTGCCTTACGAGCTCTATTAGTGCCCAATAAATGTCCTTGGAGCAGCCGTGATCCTGATCAATCAGCACTGACAGTCCCAGCACCTCCCTCGCCTGAGCCCCGGGAACACGGGCAGGGACACTCCCTTGGGATGTCTGTCAGGGATGGGCTTTATTGCCCGTCTGGACACTCAGTTTGGGGGTTTTCTTTGCAAAATGCTCATCCAGAGCACGGTGTTTGCCCAGCACCTTCCCTGCTACCCCAGATGGTCCCTTCAGCCAGCTGCCAGCCTGTCTCTTCCCCAGGTGCTGCTGCAAACCCCTCTCCCTGTAAGCACCACCACATCCTGGGACAAGTTTTGCTGAGTCCAGCTCTACCACTTGGCTTTGGGGTGCAAATACCCCTTTTTTCAGGGAGCAGGTCAGAAGGCAGCAAGTTCAACCCTCTCACACAAAAAGCCCAGGCTACATCTCCTCCAACGTGTTTCATTTTCCATCGCACCGCAGCCCCCACGGCCCTGAACAGTCTTCTGTCATTAAATTATTTCACACGTTCCATTTATTTGCGAGCAGTTTGCCAAAGACCCTTTAAGCTTTAAATTTTTCACACCCCCCCAGCCAAAATGATCAAATCTGCTGTACCATTTACTTCCCTACTACGCCTGGAATGGCATTTTTTTTCCTCCTTTTTTTCTTCTTGGGTATAATTTAAGGGTTGAAATAGCCTGGAGGGAATTAGCTGTAAATTCTTCCTAAGACAAATAAATTCAGCCCTCTAAGTTTCTACGTTTTTCAAACTGTTGAGAGACATTTTGGGTTTGTTTTACTTGAAATAATGATCGTGGCATATCTGACCCTCAGGCTGCGGCCAGCTCTAGCCAAATAAATAGCTTTTATTAATTAAGGTTTATCCTTAACAAATAAAACCCCAATTTGATCTCGGCCGGCTGAATTAGCAAAAATAAACAACGGGTTCTCTGGGCACTTGATGTGGATTTAACAAATTAACGCTGGGCCTTCATCAGGGAAGCCGCAGGGTGGTGGAGGTCTTTTACAGCCAAGAAATCCTTTGGAAAAACAATGTCTTTCGTTTCTCCCATGGTCTCTCTCGGTAAACATGTGCACTCCCTTCATCCCTTTATACACCCGGGGGAAGCGAGGAGAGCTCCGGCGATGACGTTTGCCAGGGTTTCATGTGCAATTGTTTAACTTGTTCCTCTAAATCATGAGATGGGGAGGAAACGTTTCCCCTCGGACTGCAGCGAGCTGGAGCGCAGCTCTGGGGTTTGGGAATTGTCCCTCCGTGGTGTGTGCCCACTCCAGCTCCTCTTTATCCCAAAATCTTCACCCAAAGCCAAGGTGTGAGTTGGGGGTGCATGGGCTGCCAAGTACAGATGACCCCTCTTTCCAGCAGCCACTTCCAACCCCGCCCTGCCTTGGGATGCAGTTGGGAACAGCCTGGCAGCCCAGGGGGTTTTACCAGCCCACGCTGGGGCTTTACAGGGAGGAGGGAGAGCGGCAGGGATGCTCCACAGTCCAAGGGGAAGCTGGGCACTTGTCCCTGCTCATGGGCACAGGAAGGACGGGGTTTGTTGCAGAAGGGATGGTGGGAGATGCCTACACCACAACGGGTCTTTAATCTCCCCAAATCATCTTGGAAAGCCTGGGGGGCTGAGAAGCAGCTGGGAACCTGCCCCTCCACATGCTGGGTCACCCAGGTGCAGTGCCTTCCCTGCACCCACCAGCCAGCCCAGCCTGGGTGCACAGGACCAGCTCAGCACCAGCTTGGGGGCAAAACCATATTGGTGAGACTCCCATTTCCTGCATGGTTTCACCCCAGTATCCAGGGGAGAAGCCCCTTGGGGCTGCCAACCCTTACCCACAGGATTCCAGCCCCAGGTTGGCTTGGCACGATGCTGTGAGGTCCAAACCCACCCTGGGAACACCCATGGACACGGGGGACAAGGGCTGTCAGCCCCTCCCCAGGCTCCCCCACTACTGGGAGAAGGTTCCCACCTCTCATCCCGACACACTGCTGCTCCCTGTTTCCCCTCCAGCCCAGCTCCAGCCCCACAAAGACCCCGGGAATGCTGAAGGCTCCGAGGGGAGGTTGAAGCCGGGGGGGTCCAAATGTGCTGAGTCCGAAGGAAACTTTCTCGGCTCAAGTGGCGTACATGAAAAATTTAAGAGAGGGGCAAGTCCCAGCTACTGGAGAAACATTACAGCGAAATGTTTCCGAGGATGTTTCACCTCATTAATTGTGAAAAAACTGAAACGCTGACACGTTTTTACAGGCTGCCAGTTTTGCTGGGGGAAAAGTGTCTCTGTTAAAAAGGAGCAGCAAAAGCCTGGACCAAGAAACAGGCCAAGGCTGTCCCGGGGGGGCCTTAGCCTGTGCTCACTGACAGGCAGCAGCAGCCTGTTTTATGGTTATAGAGCTGCCTCTGCACCAGCCAGAAACCACCCAGCACCACAGTTTGCTACCCCCAGCCACACAGACACCCAATTTTTTGGAAGATCCTGCCCAGCAGTGCTGCAGCCCCAGGGATGCTCCATGCACAGCCTGCACCCCCAGAGCCCAGGAGGTTTTCCCCTTGCTCCCCACGATGGTGTGTAGTGTCTGAGCACCCATCACAGTAAGTCCAGCTGAAAGCCTGAACAAACCAGGAAGGTGCTGGCTGGGCCAGCAGCATCCCTGCATCCCAGTGGGAATGTGTCCAACCTGTGCTGGTAACCCAGTGGTGGCACTGAAGCCTTTTTTTAGCTCATTATTAGCGCAGCAAACACTTTGGTGCTGCTTCGATGGGTATTGGGAACAGAAGGAACATGAAAAGGAAGATTCCCATGTCATGGAACACTGCTGCCCTTAGGGATGGTTCCAGGCTGGCATCAGCCACCAAATTCACTGCTGTGAGTGCATTCAGAGCTGGCTCTCCAGTTGGGTCTGGAGCAAGGGCAGCCGTGCTGCAAAACCCAGGGGCACCAGAGGGACAAGATCAGGAAGTCACAGTGAGGAAGAAGGAAAATAATGAAAGGAATGAAGAAGGGAAGCAGATGCTGGAGATGCCAGGTGAGGAACCAGCCGGCCAAGTCATGTGCTGTGATTTAGAGGGGATGCCCCGAAAGCTGAAAGCTGGTAAAATCCACAGGGCTGCAGGCAAAGCCCTGAGACTTTGATGTGCTCAGGAGTCCCTGAACATTCCCAGCACTTCCCACCACGCCAAAGGCTCCTGCCCCGGCCAGAGGCTCCTGCACAGCCCAGCACAGCACTCACCCAGCTGAGGCCAGGCCCCAGGAATGGTGTTTTGGCACAGCCAGCTCCTGCGTCAGCGGAAGCATTTAATGAATTAATTGCAGCCACATTCCCTGCAGGAGGAGGCAGGGTTGGTGGGATGCTGTCAAGCCTCAGGAAGGGGCTGGGGAACATCTCTGGTCACAAAGCTCCGGTGGGAGCAAGGGGAGTAGGCTGAGCAGCACAAGAAATTCCTGTCCACTCTCCCAGGGATCTGCCACCACTCCCCTCTTACCTGGGGTGGGAACTGCCTGTGGACAGAGCTTTGGAGAAGGTGACACGGACAGATCCTGCTGCTGGGTTCACTGACTCCGGGATGCACCCCAGCATCCTGGCCCCAACCCCAACGCTGCGTGAGGATCCAGCCCACAGAGCTTGGCACCATCAGCATCCCCTGACACGACTGCTCCAGAAACAGCCTCGCAAGCCTACGACAGCGCTGGCGCCCGGCGGGGCTCGCCGGGGCTCTGGCTGTGCCTTCCCAGCAGCCTGGCTCCAGCACCCCGGGAGCCGGAGCCGGGGCCGCGAGGGGCCGCGGGGCTCAGACTGCCTGGCTGCGCCCGCCCGGGGTGGCACCGGCCCAGGGCAGCCCGCCCGGACCCGGAGTGCCGAGAGCATCCCTTGGGCTCGCTGGTCTGCAAGAGAAATGTTTCCTCCAGGGCCGTGCCAGCGCGGGGTGACCCCAGCCTGTGCAGGGCTTTCGGGAGCCGCCAGGAGCATCCCGTGTGCTCGCAGGAGGCTGTGGCTGCAGCCCGGCTCAATGGGCTGTCCCGGCTCCAGAGCCACCCCCGCCGCATCGTGTCAGCGCTCCGTGGGGATGGAGCTGGGGGGGAGCTCAGCTGGGGGGATATCTGGCGTGCTGCTCCCCAACCAGTACCCAATCTGCCCCTCAAGGAATGGCACGGTGAGGAGGAAAGGCTCCTGGGAAAGCCCACTGTCTGCACGGATTTGCCAGGGATGGTGGCTTTGAGTGGTCAGGATCTGGCAGGGTCTGGCACCTTCCCTGCTCATGCAACTCAAAGGGGTTTGCACCCCTCTGGGGTCCGTCTTTTCTTAATTGGGGCTGGGGTCACACAGAGCCTCCAAAAACTCCTCCACAGTGGTGCCAGTCTGGATGTCCCCCGAATATGTAAAAGAGGGAGAAGGGGAGACAGGATAGGTGTCGGGATGGGTGATCCCTGCTTCATGCAGAGGTGCTCCCAGAGGCTGTGTCAGACCAAAGGGCTCCTCAGGTGGATGTTTGTGGCTGCAGGGCTGGGGCAGCAGGAGCTGAAGCCCTCCCAGCACAGCCAAGCGCCTCAGGAAAAGACACCGTGGTGGGTTTGACCAATCCAAGCCAAGTTCCGAGCAGCACCGACCAACGGGGTAGCAGGAATTTTCATTTTGTTCTCCTGTGAATCTGC
Source organism: Orthonyx spaldingii (assembly GCA_013397795.1). NCBI lineage: Eukaryota > Metazoa > Chordata > Aves > Passeriformes > Orthonychidae > Orthonyx > Orthonyx spaldingii. The sequence goes on along the minus strand of VZTJ01003414.1, from coordinate 153,311 downwards.
CAACCCCCACGGTGGAGGCCCAGGGACCAACAAAAGGCGCTGGCTCTCCCCCAGCCACCTCCAGCCAGGAGCCTTCCCGGCAAGGAGTCATTCACTGCAGAGCTTGGTTTCATCTCCCAGCCAGGAGAGCTTCTTGGGGTGGGATGAGAGCAGTGCCTGGGCTGTCCTGCACCTCACACCCCTGCAGCACCCTGGGATGCTCCTGGGGACACAGCCCCTGGGTGCCCTTGGGGATGGAGCCTCCCCTCTTTGCCAGGGGCAGCACCGTGGTGGCTCACAGACTGTGAACGGGGCCCTGTGGCTCAGGGAGACAGCCAGCCCAGAGCCTGTGGCCAAAATGCTGGGGTTTGGGTCAGCCCCAGGCACTGCAGTGAGAGGTCTGGGCAGAGGGGACGGCCAGGCTGGCTCCCCACAGCCACTGGGAAGGTGGGACAGAGGATGGACGATGCCAGCACAGACCCCACATCAGGGCTGAGCACAGCAGATGCTGCTTCCCTTCCCATCCTGGAGATCTTTCAGGAACCATTTGGTGCATCCCTGATGCAGCCACGGAGGTGCCAACATCGCTCACACACAGCCGCCTGCCACAACAGGTTACCTGGTTTCCCAGCAGGGCATGGACACGTGTAATTAATTAACACTAATGAGACTTGTGCAAGGAGTAGCACCCGCCTGCGCTTGGAAAGCACCACCAAAGCCCTGGATTTAACTGCAGAGTGAGTTTTCCTGGGGGCTGGGAAGGGGATGGGGGGGTGCCTCAGGCCATCGCGGTGTTGAGAGCTCACTGAGACTTTTGCTCAGGGTTTGAAAAATAAAACTAAATCAGCCGGGGCTGCATAGCAGGAACGTTGTGTGGAGGGCTGGCTCCCAGCCAGGGACCCCTGGCATGGTGATCCCAGCCTTCCTCTCCTCCCCAGCCCCCCCAAAAAGGTGGGGTTTTGAAATTTAATAGGCAAAAGCCCAAGCAAGCCAGCCCCAATGGCATCTGGCACTGAAACCCAACACCAGCCCCACGAGGTTAAAGCAGAGACCCCACTGCATCAGGGTCATGGCCAAGGGGGGGAAGGAGATGGGCAGGGACAAGGGGGAATGATGAGAATCCCCACGGTGTCCCCTCCTGCTGCCCACTGCCACTGCCCCAAGCCCCTTTCCTTTTTTGAGGCCGAAAGGGTGTTTTTCACACCCGGGCCAACAAACCACGGAGCACCCATTGGAGCAGTGAGCACCAGCACCTGCTGAGAGCCCGTTCTACGGCCACCACCAGCGGCCACCAGCACGCCTGGCCAGGGCGTGGGATGGGCGTGAGCCCCACCGGGACCCCGGCCCAGCCCCGCTCCAGGGAGGACCCTCGTGGGTGCCTGCACGCACAGACGGCCCAGAAGCCCCTGCCAGCAAGCAGCATCGCTGTCCTCTGGTCTGGTTTTCATTTGAGGTCGGTGGCCTCTCGCCAAATTTATTGTAAAACATTCATTTTAATAAGTGGCTCGTATCTTTTTTTTTTTTTAACCCAGCCTGGTTAACTGTTTCCAGGTTAAGGCAGAACCGTGCATGGTGGGGATGGCAGGGATGGTGGGGATGGTGGGGACAGTGGGGACAGGATCACAGGCAGGTTGCTGGGGGCAGGTGCCAGCCATGGGGAGGACACCCGGGGATGACAGGATGGAGACAGGAACATCAGGGTCCTGCTTCTACAACGGCCAGCAGAGCTGAGACCCTCACTCTCGTCACTCCAAGCCTTCACCCCCTCCAGGTCCCCGGGGAGACCGAGCACCCTCCTGCCTGGGCACCCTGACACTCTCACACGAAATTAAAACTTGCTGTCCAACAGGTAACTGGGTCATTTCAAACATGCAGAGGGTTTCCCGAACTGGACGTTGCCTGGTAGTTTAGTTTCAACATTTGTTTTAAGTTTTATAAACCTCTAATACTAATAGAAATGCTTCAGTGTCTTTNCACTCTCGTCACTCCAAGCCTTCATCCCCTCCAGGTCCCCGGGGAGACTGAGCACCCTCCTGCCACACTGGGCACCCTGACACTCTCACACGAAATTAAAACTTGCTGTCCAACAGGTAATTGGGTCATTTCAAACATGCAGAGGGTTTCCCGAACTGGACGTTGCCTGGTAGTTTAGTTTCAACATTTGTTTTAAGTTTTATAAACCTCTAATACTAATAGAAATGCTTCAGTGTCTTTTAATTTAAATGAAAACAGTTTTTTTTTAATTTAAAAATTCCCCTGAGGTATTTACAACCCCCAAATTACAGCCATGTGGCCAGCCCAGACGTGAAAGTGAAATCGGTGGGGAAGGAGCGAGGCAGCTGCCCCAGCCCAAGCCCAGCCCAGCCCTGTAGTGGCCATCCCCGTGTCACTTGTGTCCCCTCCACAGCCTCTGCCTCACACCTCTGCTGGGGACATGGGGTCCATGGGGTGACCAGCCCCTGGAGCTGCCAGCCACCGCTGTCCCCAGCAGGATGGCATCCTTCTGTCCTTCCTGCCTTCCTTCTGTCCTTCCGTTTTTGTCTTCTCTCTGGAGCACAGTGGCTTTGGGGACAGGAGCTGCCCTGTGCCCTCCTCAGCTGTGCTGCTGCTGGAGCAGGCTCTTTGCACCCCAGTGCTGTGTCTGGGGTCCCCTGAGTGCTCTCTCCCCTGCAGCATCACTGCTGCTGCCACCCCCACTCACCCCGGCAGTGTCCTGGGCATCCTGGGGTGCAACGCAGTCCCCAAAACTCAGCAATGCCCTGCAGGGCCTGGGCTACAGCGAGATTCCCCTGGAAGGCTCAGTGCAACATCCCCTGAGCAGCCTGGGGTGCCAGGAAACCCCACCACACACACCTTGCACTGCCCTGCACGGCTCGGGGTGCAGAGCAACCCTCACCCCTCCCCGGCCATGCGCTGGGTGACCTGGGCACGATGCCGGCCCCTGCACATCCCGGGGTGCAAAGCAACCCCTCCAAACATGCACTGCAATGCCCCGAACAGCTCAAAGCTCGACACAGCTCCCCCCCACCGATGCCCCGCACAGCTCGGGGCGCAATCCACAGCCTGGGGGGGGGCTCGGGCAGCCGAACCCCGCGGTGCCAGCGCCGCCCCGGCTCGGCCGCGGTGCCTGGGGGAGCGCCGGGCCGTGCCCCCTCCGCAGCGCCCCGCTGCCAGGAGCTCCCCGCCGCTCCCCCGGCTCCCCTGCCATGTGCACTCCAGTTTCCTTGCGTGTGAAGCCTGCAGCCTCTCGGATTCAGTGGCTGGAAAGGATGGCGCCTCTCCACATCTGGTTCAATGCGCGAGCCTGGCGCCTGGCTTAGCCACAGTCTCCATTCAGAGACACACAGACTTTAATAGACTCATACAATTCTTCCTGATCTATCACTGCAGCCGCAGCTGAAAAGCTGCTTTATTATACGCACTCAAAGGGGGATGAGGAGGGAAGGGGAGGGGGCCCGGCGGCTGGCGCTGCCGCTCTCTGAAGGCTCCCGGCCCGCCCGGCATCCCCCGGGACCTGAACTGTCCCCCCAGCCCTGCCCTGCCTCCCAGGAGCTGTTTTGCCCCCAAACCCGCAGGAAAGAGCAGCGCCGCAGCCTCATTATCCCTCCTGCACAATTAACACCCCCCGAGCTGCCGTTCGCACCCGCACCGTGCCCGGGTGGGGCTGCGGGGCACGAGGTGGCAAAGGGGACCCCGCCTGTCCCCCGTGATGTCCCCAGGATGGTTTCACTCCCCCGCAGGCTGGAGCGATTTCCCCCAATTGCTGCAACATCAGCATCCCGCAATTATCCCGCAATTCCGCCGCAATTCCCCGAGCGAGGACCCGCAGCCGGAGCTGCCGCAGGGGCTGCCCGGGGCTGAGGAGCCCCCAGAGCCAGCGGTGCCCCGGCAGGTCCCGGTGCCGGGGCTGCGTTCCCGGGGCAGGGAAGGGTCTGCTGAGGGATGCTGAGCACGGACTGCGCGTTTCGTCACGCCGTGGGAAGGCTGGAAAACATCGCCCGCGGCCACGCGTCCCTCGGGCAAAGGCAAACATCGTGAATGCCTCAAGGGCGAGGGTAGGGGGTTTTTTGTGTTAATTCTCGGAAATTTAGGGTTGTCCAGTGAAAAACAAGCGGTTTTGCAGTTTTGGGGCAGTTCTGGCCAACAGGCATCGGAAAACTGCCTTGAAACCCCAAATCAGGCTTTTCTCCCCAAAAGCTTTGCTGTTTCCATCCTCCCTGACCCTTCTGGGCATCACCAAGACCAAGCAGGAGGTGGCTGCCTCTGCCCACCACACTTCCACTCTCTTCCCAACTGCTTTTTCCAGCCAGGAAAAACCTGATCTGCATTAACCCTGGTCTAAATCCTTGCTCAGTCCAGCTCAGCCCAGCCATAACCCCCTGCCCCAGCATCTTCAAGGATGTTCTGATCCAGTTCCCTGGCTCAGGGATCCCATCCTGCAAGGATAACTCCTTCCAGCTTCTGCTCATGCTGCAGGGGGGGAATGAGGTGCCAATATGAGGACACCAAGCCTCCACCAATCCCACAGCACCCGGGTCCCATCCTACTTCAAACCTCATCCCTTCAGCTCAGATTTTACAGCTCTGGGGAGATAATCCCCCGTGGCTGGAGGAAATCAGCCCCGCGAGAAGGGGTGATCAGCCCCACTCCCTGGGAGAGAGGAGGGTTTCTAACGAGGCAGCCTCAAAGCCCCAAATCATTTCATCAGCCTCCCAGCTACAGACACACGCCCAGGCTCTCTTAAAATGCTGATTCGTTGAAATTCACCCATCTTGGCTGCACGGAGTCGAAATTTCATATTTTTCCTGTGAATCAGCCCCATTCCCTGAAATAACAGCCCAAAAAGAGAGGGGAAATAGTCTTGCACCGAGCTGTTCCTGGTCAAGCGAGACTTAACAGCCCCAGGGGGGACATGCAAGGTGTCCCTGCACCCCAGCACCCTCCTGGGCTGGCTATGGCTGTGTCAGGGGGTGTCTGAGCTGCTGCTGGGGATTAAAGCACATCAGTGGGTGCTGCTGGGGCTCCCAGGGATGTGGGGCAAAGCCTTGTGTCCCCACAGCACGCAGGACTCAGCCACTGTCCCCTCTGGACACTGTCACGCCGTGATTCTCCCTGCTGGAAAGCGGTTTCAGAAGGAGCATCCCCCACAGCAATTCCTGCCAAAACCCTGCTCACTGGGGGTGCTGAGCAGAGAAAAATCCCAGCAATGAGAAGTCGGGGAGAAAAGTGATTTTCCTGCCCTCCTGGCCCAGCAAAGGCTGCTCCAGCTCTTGAGCTCCCCCAGCAAGAGGGGACCCATCTCCCCAGGCCCTGGGTTTGGGTTTTTCTCTCTTTACCCTCTGGCAGCAGCTCTCCCAGCACAGCAGTGAGCACGTGTGGGGACCCCGCAGAGCCCTGCAAGCGCTGCAGGAACGTGCTGGTATGTGTTTGCCTGTGCCCTGGGGAGGGCTCAGCGTGGGCAGGACCACTTCCTGGGGCCCCTGCTCCAGCCCAGAGCCCCCCGAGCTGGGGCGGGGGGAGCCTGGAGCCCAGGTGGGGGCGTTCAGCTCATCTGGGGACAAATTCTCCCCAAATCAGAGCCCTGGTGTCACCAGTCAGTGAGAGGCTGACAGCAGCCCAGGGCACAGGGAGGAGTGGGATGGTGACCCGGGGTCACTGTGGGAGGAGCAGGAGGGTGAGTGGATGTCACTGTGGGAGCAGTGGGATGGTGAGTGTGTGCCACCCTTCAAGGCTGGAGGGCACAGGGGAGCACAGAGAGGTGGTACCAGGGTGAATCCCATGCCAGAGGCCCCACAAGAGTTGGGATCTCCTCCTCCTGTGCCCCCATCCCTGCCCGTGCCTGGCAGTGCTCTGTGCTGCTCTTTGTGCTGGTTTTGCAGGGCAGTGACCTCACTCAGCCCCTTGTCCTGCTCGTGCCATGGGAGAGCAGCACTCCCACCCCACTGCAGTTTTTGGATAGATGAGGAACCAGTTTCCTCTTGTCCAGGGCAAGGGAGCACATGCAGGACAGTGGTGCTGTGGCAGAGACACAGGATGAGAGCCACAGTGGAGTTTGTCCTGAGTTAGGGAGGGGAAGCCTGGCTGCAGGTTGGGGCTGTCCCCTGTCCCCTGCATCAGCCTGGGCTGTACAGGATGGGTCCCTCCCCACAGCCCAATTTTTCCTGACTGGGATATCCTGGGCTCCCTGTGAGTGGTTGGAAACCTTCTGGGTGAGCTGGGACCTGTCAGGCTCCCCATCCATCCATCCATCCGTCCGTCCGTCCATCCGTCCGTCCGTCCATCCATCCCTATTTGTCACCAGCCTCACACTAAGCACAAACAAATGTGGGGGGCTGGCAGGTGGGCCAGGGTGGGGAGCTCCCACACAAATTAATTGGTGCTTACTGACTAATTGCTGATGGATGCTGCACTGGGGACCTGCCAGAGTCAGGCACTGGACAAGTGCCATCCCCTCCCCTGGGGACAGTCCCTCTTCAGCAGCCCCAAGGGCACAGGGGAAAACCCCCTCGTGCTGGGGTGTGCAGCCCTCAGAGCCGCCCGGGCAGGGGCTGTCCCCAGGCAGGTGCTGGGGACAGGGAGGGGATCTCTGGTCACTGACAGCAGGGATGGCTCCTGTCCCGGTGCCACCCACCCGGCTGGGCTGGCCTTACAAGGACAGAGAGGATTTACCTCCCCCTCTGCTTCAGATGCCACCGCTCCCAGTTCTCAGCTCTGCCCACAGGGACTGTCCCCAGCAAGGGCCAGGCAGGAGCTCTGCCAGGCTGGGAGGGTAGCCAGGCACCCTCAGCTGGTGCTGCTTTGGGGAGGGTGAGGGGTGCTCTAAACCCTGCACCCCAGTCCTGCTGCCCCACTCCAGGGTACCCCAACCTCACCCCACAGCCGTGGCAGGACGTGGTGCCACCCCGAGCAGCAGGGACCCCTCCTTTAGAGAACAGCAGCCACATCCATCAGACAATTCTCAAAGCCTCTTCCCCTCCACAGGACTGAGCTGAGGTCCCTACACCACTGCCTGTCCCTGATCAGGCATTCAGAAACCATGGGAAGCCTCCCAGCAGAGCAGCCTGGAGCATGTCCTGCAGTTTGGGGGCTGTGGAAGCAGATGGGTGCTGGGAGAGAGGTCTGGTGGGTCTGGGGGTACAGGGCAGGGAGTCCCAGCCGGGTCTCTGTGCCCATGGCCCAATCTCACTGAGCCAGGCACAGGGGATCGGCCACGAGTTAATGACATTTGATCTAATTGTGGCCGACCCATCCACGTGCAGAGATGTCCCAGGGAAGGCAGATCCCCAAAGGCACCTCCCAGCCCTGCTGTTACAGAGCTGCCTCCTGCCAGCGCAGCCACACAGCTCAAGGTGTCCCTGAGCTGTGCGCACCTCTGCTGGGGACGAGTGGTGTTTGGGAAGGCAGAGCAGCCCAGCCAAATTGTGTTCTGTGAGCCAGGACCAGCACAGTCCCGGGGCTGGGACACCACGGGGACATCAAGGAAGGTACCCGAGCCCTGGGAGCAGTTTGGGGCTACTTGGGGCAATCAGCGACCACTTGAACTCCAGGACCAAGCCCCTTTTCCCCTCATACCAGGTCCCTGTCCCTCCCTCCCTTTTCAGCTACCCTGGTTTACATAATTAAAGCCAATTTGTTGTAACAACATCCTAATCCCCTCTGCCCCTTTGGGTGCTGCTTCTCTCCTCTCCTTCATCACTGCTCTGCTCAGCATCCTCACAGCTCCAGAACAGAGGGTCCCAGGGGACGAGGAAGGGTTCCAGGCACTGTTCTGAAAATGGGGTGTCCAGGGGCCACCACATCTCCCCATCCCACTGCCAGGTCCCAGTGGCTGCAGCCAAATAAATGGTCAGTGCATGCCTGCCCCATGCCAAAGGATGCCCTTGGAGGGGCCACAGCTCAGCTGTGACAAAAGTGACTCTTTCTGAGTTTTCAGCCCCAAAGCAGCTGCCAGAGGCAGTGCACGACTCCCTCTCCCATCCCCAGGCGGCACCAAAAGTAAGTTCATTGTTTGAAAAGCCATCAGTCAAAGCTTGCTGGCTAAAATTACCCTCCTGCTTTATCATCTTGAGAACATTAAGGGCTGTTGTTAACAGATGTTTCGCGTTACACGTTATTTGTTAGTCTAATGAAAGGAGGTGAACAAGCTTTCAAGACCTCAGAAGCTGTGCCGAAGGGTTTCCATGGGAGGCTGTACCACCACTCCAGAGGAGGATGAGGATGAAGATGAGGATGAGGATGTGGATGTGGATGAGCTCTCGCCACCCTGTTGGCTTTTCCTTGCTCTTGCCTGGCCTGTGGGACTTCTGATTTTTGGGTGTCATGGGAGCAATGTGTTGATATTTGTACTCATCACCAGTGAGCTGGGCACTCTCAGGGCCGGTTTGGGGCTGTGGCCGAGGCAGGGGCTGAGCAGCCCCTGGCTGGAGAGGGAGCTGGGCACGGCTTTGGTGCTCAGTGCCCGTGGGAAGGGATGTGCCAGCCCTGCAGGGGACTGTGGAGGGTGTGCCAAGGGCCCCAGACGTGCGGCTGCCTCCAGCCGTGCCCTCCAGCAGGCAGAGCTGTGGGCTGGGGGCTGGTGAGGTCAGGAATGGGCTGCATCCCTTTCTGCAGAGATTAAACCCCTGCCCTGAGTGTCTCTGGCTGTGCCAACCTCCAGAACAGGAACTTCTCACTTCCCTGGGGAACTTCTCTGCTTCCCTGGGGAAGGGGAGGGGGTTTTGTTGGGGTCGCAGCCTGCTGGGCACGGCCTGGGGCTGCCGAAAGCGTCCTTGTGCCAGCTCTGCCAGTGCAGCCCCAGCCCACGGCGAGCCCTGCCCGGTGCAGGGGTAGCAGCAGCCTCACAGCAGGGTCAGGGCTGCTCTTCCTCCAACGCCGATGGTTCCCGGCTGCAGGGCAGAGCCACATCCTGCAGAGGGATGCGGGGGCACCGTGTGCTCTTGTGCTCATGACAAACCCTCTGCCACCAGCGGCGGGGCTCCAGACCTGCATCTGGCAGAAAAACCCCACGGTGGTGAAGTGGAAGATGAGAGGAAACGCGGAGAGTTTGTTTTACTTCAGGGTGCCAATAAAAGATGAGGTTACCAGTAAAAGCTCCTTTGCTGTCATCGCGCCGAGGCCGAAAGCATCGCAGGTCTGGAGCTCCCAGAGGCAGGACGTTTGCCTGGTATCTCCAGTCTCCCCATCTCAATTTAGGAAACTGCATCCCAGGTAAGGCAGTGGCAGCAGGTGACAGGTCTCAAAGGTCCAGCTCTGCGTGCGCACAGGCTCTTGTCTTTGCCTCCTTGGTCTCTTCTTGCCCACTGCTCTCAACTCCTGGGTATTTTTCAACATCAGAAATGCTTCCACTGCTGGACAGCTTGTCAGTGCATTCCAGGTGCTGGTGGTGTCTCCACCCATGCAAGCTGGCTGGAACAGGTGCTAATGGGAAATATCTCACATGGGCCAGCAATGCTGGGATCTGCAGACCAAACCCCAGGGCCCCTGCCCCAGCAGGAATGGTTTTTTAGGGTGAAAAACGGGCTTGTGGTGATCGTGCAGCCTCTCTCTCTGTTTTTTGTATCATGTTGGGTCCACACTGAGTTCCCTGGGTGCATCAGGAGCCCAGCAGGGCAGTAGTTCCTCAGCTGTTTAGCAAACAGCCCTGTGAGACTAACTGACTGCTGTGGGCTGGGCTGGGTTTCCAAAAGCTGTGCTGCTCCCACACGGAATTCTGTCCCCCCTGCAAACCCACAGGCAGGAGAAACCCTCCCCATAGCCCCAAAGCCGACTCCAAAAGTACAAACAAAACCCGAGGGAAAGGGAGGGAGGATGGAAAATAACAGTGAAAATAGCGGATTCCCATCCCAAAAAGCAGCGCCCAGCCTCAGCCAGCCCTCAGCAGTGCAAGCAGAGCCAGGCTGGGGGCTCACGGGTGCTGCTCCACGAAGGAAGGAGGCTGTGCAGGGAATGAGATGTGGGTTGGAGAAAGATGCTTCAGACCTGCAGGCAGTGTAGGAGCCACGGGAGGGGGCAGAGAGAGCAGCCGGGGGGGACTGAAGGGACCGAGTCCCCTTCAGCAGCAGATTCCCGGGTGGGCTGTGCGCCCTGCCCGGCGCGGGTCAGAGCCTCGGCGGGGCTGTCAGCGCCCCGGGGCTGCGGAAAACGAGCCTGGGGTAGCGCAGCCCGGCCGGGAGACAGTTTTGGGGATGCTGCCCTCAGGGAGGGCACCTGGCCCGGCTGCACCCCCACCCCACGCTCTGCCTCCCCTCCGTCACCTCCGTGCCCCGAGGGGACACCGGCTCCGGGGGGCTCTGGGGGCTGTCCCTGTACCGGGGCTGTGCCCCCAGGATGGGGCGAACCCTCCTCCCCGCGGCCCAGGAGCGGAGCGGGGATGCGCGGGAGCGGCGGAGCGGGCGGGGGGGCGCGAGCGGGATCGTCCCGTTACAAACGCGCCTCCGGCCGGGACCGAGCGCCACGAGTCACGGCCCGGGTCGGTCCCGTTCTCCTGTCCCAGCCCCGCTTCTGTCCCCGTTGATGTCGGACCCGCTGCGCCCCGGTCCCCACGGCCCCGCCGGGCCGCCCCCGCTGCCCGCGCCCCGAAACCCGGACGGGACCCCCGGGGGAAACGCGGACCCCGCAGGCCGCGAGTCCCGGCACGGACCGACTTCCCGGGAGCGTCCCGTGCCCGGCACCGCCGGTGCGGGCGAGGAGGCGGCCGGAGCGGGGTCCCCGCGCCCCCTGCCCCCTGCGGGGTCCCTCTGCCGCAGCCGTGCGGGGTCGGCACCCTCGCAGCTCGCCCCGACGGGGGTCCCCCCTCGACTCCAGCCGCTCCCCCGGTTCTCCCCACCCCGGGGCGGGAGGACCCCGACCCCCTTTGCCCAGAGTGCGGCAGGGGGGACACGGCGGGGACGCGGCGGGGACGCCCCATCCCCGACGCTGCCCCGTTCCCGGGGAGCCCTCCCGGGCCGGCGGCACTCACCGTCCTGGGGCGCTGCCTCGCTGCCGCTGCTGCCTCCCGACGGCTCCGGGACGGCCTTGCCGCTGCCGGCGGGCGGGGGACCGGCCGCGGGGGTCCCGTTCATGCCGGCCGCCACCTCCTCCAGGTCGAGGAGGTGGCTCACGCTGAAGTTTTTCCGGCTTTGAGCGTTCTCGGGCGGCTCCGGGCCGCGCACGGCGCCGGGGGCGAACGGCTTGTCCATGGCGAAGGCTGGCGCCGAGTCCATGGCTCCCACC